>VZQC01009358.1:578265-595266 GCA_009823505.1 Rhizomys pruinosus
GGGGGCTGGAGAGATAGCCTAGCGGTTAAGAGCGCCGACCGCTCTTACAGAGGACGCCGGTTCGATCCCCAGCACCCACATGGCGGCTAAGAACCGTCTGAAACTCCAATTCCAGGAGAACTCCAGTTCCAGGGGAATCCGATACCCTCTTCTGACCTCCGCGGCGTTGCACGACACGGGTGCACAAACTTGCATGCAGACAGTACATTCATACACATACAGAAATAAATAAAATTAATAATAAAAAAAATGATATCCTGCTTCAAAAACAGAAAACAACAGAGGGGAGGGGAGGGATATAGCTCAGTTGATAGTGCTTGCCTACTTGATCCCTGGCACGACATAAACAACATGGAGTCGGGGGAAGTCTACAGCTGTACAACCATAATCCTGGGTGCTTCAACCACATAGACCATCTACATGAACTCTGTCTAAAGGGAAAAAAAAAAAAACCGCTCCTTTGCAATGAGCATTCTGTGTCTCTGTTTGTTTCTTCATCTACAAAGTGAGCATAAAACATCCATCCAAACACTTTGATTCTTTAACTACATGCAATGGAAGTTTCCTTTTGGAAAAAACCATGGAATGTGTTTTGGATAAGTTAAGCTTTTAATTTTTATTTTTTTATTTTATGTGTATGATTTTTTTTTTCTTGCATGTGAGTATATCTGTATTGTGCAATGCCTGCAGAGATCAGAAGAGGGCATTGGATCCATTCGAACTAGAGTTATAGACAGTTGTTAGCTGCTGGGAACCTAACCTAGGTACTCTGCAAGAGCAGCCAGCGCTCTTAACCTCTGAGACATCTCTCCAGCCCCTAAAGTTAGTCTTTTATAATGAATTTTATTCTAAATTGTGTTGAGGCAAATGTGTCATAAACTATTCAAGATGGATTGTGAGTTTAAGGCCATCCTGGACTACTGAGTGATACCCTGTCTCAAAAGACCCAAAGAAAAGGAACATTGTATCATAAATGTTCTTAAGAGCCAGATGCTGTGTGTTGTCTATAATTATTTGACGGAATAGCTACTCTGCTAATGCTAAGTGTAAAATTTCTTTCCCCTTAGTTAGAATAGTGGCGGAACATCTTAGAAATCTGAAAGACAGCCTCCAAGCTCCAAATGTAAATATTATAATCATGCATGATTAGAATTACACTAGAGGCTCATTTGAGAAAATTTGTAAGTGGGAGTTGGAACTTTTCCCAGTTAAGGAAACTGGGAAACACGGGGGTGATCCCAACGGGCTTAGTTCAGTGTCGTGGCTGGCTTGGGTCATCGACTTGACACACCTGGGAAGAGGGAACCTCAGGAGATTTCCTCTATGGACATGGCCTGTAGGCATGTCTGTGTGGTATTTTTGTTATTGTTGAGTAATGTGGGAGAGCCCAGCCTCCTCTGGATGTTGCCACCCCTGGGCAGCTGGTTGTGGGTTTTATAAGACAGTAGACTCCAGAAAGGCCAGAGGAGCAAGCCAGTAAGCAGCATTCCTCCAATGGTCTCAGATTCAGTTTCGTCTCCAGATTCCTCCCTGGGCTCCGGCCTCATTCTTTCAATGATGGATTGTGACCCAGGAGTTGCAAGATGAAATAAACCATTTGTTCTCCAAGTTGGTTTTGCTCAGAGTGTTTTATCACAGCAACAGAAAAGTAACTAATACACTCAGACCAGTAGGAATTCACCCTTCAGGATGGGGAGATGCAGAGGTGGTTACTGAGGAATGCCCACCGGACTATTAAAGGTAGGATTCCCAGACAGACTGACTAGACATCAGTGGATGAACTTGCACCGAGGATGTCTGGGGACGCGAACTTGACCCTAAAGGCCTTAACACAGATGATAGAATGCATAGATTCCAGGGAGGAGAGCGATGGGAGCATCCCAATGGGGAAGAGGGTTATAAAGATAATTAAGACGTTCTGCCAGCCCGGCGTGGGGCGCACGCCTTTAATCCTAGCACTTGGGAGGCAAAGGCAGGCAGATCTTTGTGAGTTCAAGGCCAGCCTGGTCTACAGAGTGAGTTCCAGGACAGCTGCGGCTACAGGGAGACCCTGTCTCAAAAAGACAAAAGAGAAAAAAATACAATCAATCAATAAAATAAATAATAAAACTTAAAAAAAAAGATGTTCTGCCAAGCGTGGTGGCACATACTTGTAATCCCAGCACTTAGGAGGCAGAGGCAGGTGGGTCTTTGTGAGTTCAAGGCTAGCCTGATTTACAAAGTAAGTTCCAGGACAGGGAGACCCTGTCTCAAAAAGACAAAATCATTATATGTTATGGTTTCTCATGTTATTTCTATTTTGGTATATTACTCTGTCTTCTCTAAATATATATTTATTATTATATAATATATATAATAAATATAATAAGTATGTTTTTTCTTGTTTATTATTAATATATTCTAATAATATATTATATTTATAAATATATATTTTTTTTACTAGATTTAAATATAATCTATTCTGTGTCTTGTAGTTAAGTATAGTCTCATTGTTTATTTTTTTATTTTTTATTTTGTTCTGTTTTTTTTATTTTCCTATGTGTGTTCCCTCTATTTTCTAATTCCATGTATCTTTCATCATTTTCTTTTTTTTTTAATTTTTCTATTTTTTTTTGTACTTTTTTTCTTTTCTCATTGGTTAGTATTTTTCTTATTTATTTTCTTTTTCTTTTTCTCTCTTTTTGGTTTTTTGTTGTGTTTTTTGTGTGTCTATTCTATACTTTTCTTATTGTCATTTTGTTTTATATTTATTCATTGTTATTTTTATTTTATCATCTCTCTTATATTTTATTTTATTATTCTCTTTTTTATTATAATTAAATAATTTTTTTTTAAATTTAATAATTATATCTTATTATTATATTCATGTTAGATTATTTTATTATTGATTTATTTTTTGTTGGTATTTATTTTTATATTTTTATAATCATATTTTTGAGTTTGTTTGTGTATTATATGTTTAATTTTATATATTTCTGTTATTGGTTTTATATGTTATATGTTTTTCAATATTTTTTTTTATATGCCTATATATACTTTTTCTCATATCTCATATTTGCTCATGTTTGATCTTTCTCTGTTTCAAATTTTTTGTCTTATATTTTTTTTTCCTTCCATTCCTTAAAATTTGTATTCTTATTTCTCTCATGCAGTGGTGGTGTTGTCTTATTGTCTGTAATACAGTCACTCGGTTGTTATCTCTCTGTGTGGTTGTCATCTTGCAATTCTCTGTTGTTTTGTTATGTCAATTGTGTATATGCTCTGTGCCTTCCTATATGAGAGATCTCTGTCTTCAAATACACACACATCATTTTTTTTTTTTTCTTTTTTTTTTTTTTTTTTTCACAAAAAGATTTATTCTTTTTCTTTTAAAAAAAGTTTTTAAAATTTTATACATCTGAGTGGCATTGCCTGCATGCCTGCAGAGGTCAGAAGCAGGGTTATATACCTGAACTGGAGTTACAAATGGTTGTTAAGCTGCTATGTGGGTGCTGAAAACCAAAACCTGATCCTCTACAAATGGGCAGTGAGTGTGTCTTAACCATGAGCCAGTCTCTTCGGTGCTGTGTTGTTAAAAGTACGCTTGTATGGTATTGATGGATGCTAATGTATTGTGCAGGGGTGTGCTTGTACAGTGTGTGCTTGTATTGAAGTGTGAGGCCAGAGAGAAAAGCCAGGTGTCGTGCCGTTGCAGAGTAAGACCGCTCACTGCGTCTGAGGTAGTGGTCTGTCCTGGTGCTCTCGGAGCTCAGACTGCAAAATAGGGACTAGATGTAATCTCCGAGGGAGCAGCAAGGAAGTCCCCTGTTACCGTGTTCCTGCTCGTGAGTGCTGTGGATTACATGTGAGCAGTACCACCACGAGCAAATATGGGGCACTGAGGATAAAAACTCGGATCTTCATGATTACGAAAAACAAGCACTTCAGCTAGCTGGAGCCCCGGCTTCCCAGGCCCAAAACCCTCATGCAGGACATATTCACTGGAGACAATTCTGAAAAATAACAATAAAAGATTGTAACCCCAACACCACAAAGTAACTTCTTTCAATGCAATAGGGTCAACGAAATAAGTCTTCCTTCAGATGTTTTCTCAGTTGCCCCTCTACATATGAGAACACATAGCTTCTTGTTAATATCAGTACATCTGACTGGTCCATTATGAGATAAAAATGTCTCATTTCTGTACAACTATGAACATGTTCAACATACACAGAGTCCAAGAGAAGATACAAAACCCTCCTGCATGTTTCCCATTCCATCACCTGCTGCCTTGTTGACCCTACTCCAGTGGACATTCTCCGACGGTCGCTGCACTCTCATTTTTGTCTAGTTACTTTCATATTTTCATTCTTCCACTAGGGCCCAGCACCAAAAGGGCTGTTTCAGACCATCTAGATCCTGGACATAATGCAAAGAATCGTCCCAGATCTTCAGAAGGACACACTTTATAGAGACACGCCCCCAAGCCAGTGACCACTTCTCACAGTATGATTTCGGCATGTTCTGATCTTGAGTTGAAAAACGTACCAAGAGAAAAAAATTTTAATTTATTGCGCAAATGGCAGAAAACCCTTCCAAAATTGTCTTCAAGTGAATGTGAATTTGCTGACGAATCATTATTTTCAGCAGACTGTCTCGGCTGCTCCCCCATGAAGGTCCATAGAGGATTAGTACTTTGTCAGAGGCCCAACCCGCATCGCACATTTATTCTTCAACAATCACTTATCACACATTCATTCTTCAACAATCACTTGTATCTAAAGAGTGAAGAAAAGCATTTATTGTGTAACCCTGAGTCACCTCCTCAAACCTCATGTCCGGAAAGTGATACAAGAGTAATTTCCTCAAATAAAAACTGCAGTGTAAGAACAAGAAAAGGGGAAGGTGCTGCCATACAAAGACGGAGGAAGATCCTCCAGCAGTGTCTCCTCACAAGCACAGCAGTTTGAGCAGATATTCATGCACCAAGCTACCTACATAAAACCTAAGGCAGCCACGTGAGAGACCATAAGGCCCCCAAAGTGATAACCTAGTAAAGTGGACCAAGTACTAGAAGATACAACTAACCAATATTGAACTAGAAGGAAACAGAAAAGATGAGGGGATTAAGGACAAGCAAGAAGATTAACTCAGTCATAAACAGTCTCCCAGGGGGGCTGGAATTTGGAGTCCAGCCTGGGTTTACATAATGAGCTCCAGACCAGGGTACAAAGCAAGACTGTGTCCGAATAAAATATAATAATAAAGTCCTAAATCCAAGTTCCAGCGGAATCTGGCAATCCTCTTCTGACCTCTGTGGGCATTGCATAACATGGGTGCACTCTCATACATTGGCAATAACTAATACACATAAAATAAAAAAAAAAAAAAAAAAAAAAAAAAAAAAAAAAAAAAAAAACTACCCCCCCAAAAAAAAAAACTCTAAATGCCTCAGAATAAATTTAATCACAGAAGTGAAAGATCTCTACAATTAAAAAACTAAAAATGGTACTGGAAAGGGAGGAGGGAGGATTAATACAGGGAGAGAGGGAGAGAGGGCTGAATAAATGCCATAAGGTGTGTAAATAAACACAGGAGGGAAATGTATTAGTTCAAACTTTACGGAAAATTTATACCATAAAATCAGTCTCGTACTGAGTGTCCATGTTGTATAGCTGAAAGGCTGTGTAACAGGAAACAGTGCCTGACAGGAGAATCCTCCTCAAGTATTTGGCCCGGGTAGTCTAAGAGGCTCCCAAATAACACAGGCTATTTCCATAGCCCCTGATTTTCTCCAACAGCTTGGAGGTAAGGCCCTACATATTTCAGTCACGACAGTGAAGCAGTAGAGCTGGAACTGATCTTTTGGAAAAGGTATTCCCCATAGCGAAGACTAGCTCTCATAAGTTTTGGCAAAACACTGAATGACCAAAGCTGCTAAGGAGACATGCAATGGATGATTCCACCCCAGATTAGCCTAATAACTACAACAGTTGTTGGCACAGCAAACCTATAACTTGAAGAAGTAGAGGCACTTTTACCTGGAGGGTAATCAACAGCTACCAAATTGTACATAACCCCCCTCAATGCAAGTGAGCTCATGGGTTACGCTATAAAATCAGCTAAATAAACATGGCTGGAGAAGTCACAGATCTTAGTAATGTGCTAATATGGATCCTTGTATATACAGACAAGTATGCCACAGTCACCACTCATCGAAGAAACTTCTTTTGCAACAAATGGATGCTTCTATCATGAAGTTCCACAACTGGTCACACAAGAGATCGTCTATCAAATGCCCAACCATAAGGGACACATCTACAATGGAATCTCTACACCTGAGGCNAAAAAAAGATGTTCTGTATAAAAAACACAAAAAAATTAATAAAAAATTTACAGAAAAAAATCTACTCTGGGCTGGAGAGATAGCTCAGTGGTTGAAAAAACTTGCTGTTCTTCCAGGGGGCCCAGGTTCAATTCCCAGGACCCACATGGCAGCTAGCAACCATCTGTAACTCCTGTTCCAGGAGATCTAATGCCCTCTTCTGGTTTTTGTGGGCACTGCACAACACAGGTCCACTTATATACAGGTAAAACACTCAAACACACAAAATAAAAATAATTTTTTAAATTAATAATATATTCATATTTAAATCAGAAGATATCAGGAGATTAGGTGGATAATTAATTTCACAACCACAGAGGTTGGATATTAAGGGTAAAAAACGAGGGTAAAGTAAGCAATTTTAAGCCAAAGCTTCTGACTTCCAGATTACACAAGCCATGTGACTTCCTGTCAAAGTGCTAAGTGCCTTCCATGTGCCTTAAAAATGATTTTCTGAGCCAGGCGTGGTGGTGCATGCCTGTAATCACAGCACTCGGGACCCGGAGGCATCTGCATCTCTGTGAGTTCAAGGCCAGCCTGGCCTACCTAATGAGAGACACTGTCTCAAAAAGACACACACACACAAAAAGATTTTCTTTTTCTTTTAAAAAAAGTTTTTAAATTTTATACATCTGAGTGCATTGCCTGCAATGCCTGCAGAGGTCAGAAGAGGGTATCATATACCTGGAACTGGAGTTACAAATGGTTGTTAGCTGCTATGTGGGTGCTGAGAACCAAACCCAGGTCCTCTGCAAAGGCAGTGAGTGGTCTTAACCACTGAGCCATCTCTCTCTTTTTTAAAAGCCTGTGTATGGTATAGATGCACATGTATGTGCAGGTGTGTGTACATGTGTGCTTTATTAGTGTGAGGCCAGAAGAAAAGCTCAGGTGTCGTCCTTAGAAAGACCGCTCACCTCTTCTGAGGTAGGGTCTCTCCTTGCCTGGAGCTCACCAAATAGGCTAGAGTGTAACCAAGGAGCAGCAAGGAACCCCTGTACGTTTCCCCTGAGTGCTGGGATTACAAGCAGGTACCACCAGGCCAAAATGGGCACTGAGGATAAAACTCAGGTCTTCATGATTACAAAACAAGCACTTCAGCTACTGAGCCCCCTTCCCCAGGCCCAAAACCCTCATGCAGGACATATTCACTGGAGACAATTCTGAAAAATAACAATAAAAGATTGTAACCCCAACACCACAAAGTAACTTCTTTCAATGCAATAGGGTCAACGAAATAAGTCTTCCTTCAGATGTTTTCTCAGTTGCCCCTCTACATATGAGAACACATAGCTTCTTGTTAATATCAGTACATCTGACTGGTCCATTATGAGATAAAAATGTCTCATTTCTGTACAACTATGAACATGTTCAACATACACAGAGTCCAAGAGAAGATACAAAACCCTCCTGCATGTTTCCCATTCCATCACCTGCTGCCTTGTTGACCCTACTCCAGTGGACATTCTCCGACGGTCGCTGCACTCTCATTTTTGTCTAGTTACTTTCATATTTTCATTCTTCCACTAGGGCCCAGCACCAAAAGGGCTGTTTCAGACCATCTAGATCCTGGACATAATGCAAAGAATCGTCCCAGATCTTCAGAAGGACACACTTTATAGAGACACGCCCCCAAGCCAGTGACCACTTCTCACAGTATGATTTCGGCATGTTCTGATCTTGAGTTGAAAAACGTACCAAAGAAAAAATATTTTATTTATGCTGCAAATGGCAGAAAACCCTTCCAAAATTGTCTTCAAGTGAATGTGAATTTGCTGACGAATCATTATTTTCAGCAGACTGTCTCGGCTGCTCCCCCATGAAGGTCCATAGAGGATTAGTACTTTGTCAGAGGCCCAACCCGCATCGCACATTTATTCTTCAACAATCACTTATCACACATTCATTCTTCAACAATCACTTGTATCTAAAGAGTGAAGAAAAGCATTTATTGTGTAACCCTGAGTCACCTCCTCAAACCTCATGTCCGGAAAGTGATACAAGAGTAATTTCCTCAAATAAAAACTGCAGTGTAAGAACAAGAAAAGGGGAAGGTGCTGCCATACAAAGACGGAGGAAGATCCTCCAGCAGTGTCTCCTCACAAGCACAGCAGTTTGAGCAGATATTCATGCACCAAGCTACCTACATAAAACCTAAGGCAGCCACGTGAGAGACCATAAGGCCCCCAAAGTGATAACCTAGTAAAGTGGACCAAGTACTAGAAGATACAACTAACCAATATTGAACTAGAAGGAAACAGAAAAGATGAGGGGATTAAGGACAAGCAAGAAGATTAACTCAGTCATAAACAGTCTCCCAGGGGGGCTGGAATTTGAGAGTAGCCTGGGTTACATAATGAGCTCCAGACCAGGGTACAAAGCAAGACTGTGTCCGAAAAAATAATAATAATAAATCCTAAATCCAGTTCCAGGGAATCTGGCATCCTCTTCTGACCTCTGTGGGCATTGCATAACATGGGTGCACTTACATACATGGCAATAAACTCATACACATAAAAAATAAAATAAAATAAAAATGCAATCTCATTTGTAGTAGCTACCCCCCCCCAAAAAAAAACTCTAAATGCCTCAGAATAAATTTAATCACAGAAGTGAAAGATCTCTACAATTAAAACTATAAAATGTACTGAGAAGGGAGGAGGGAGGATAATACAGGGAGAGAGAGAGAGAGGGCTGAATAATGCCTAGGTGGTGTAAAACACAGGAGGGAAATGTATTAGTTCAAAACTTTACGGAAAATTATACATAAAATATCTCTACATGAGTCCATGTGTATAGCTGAAGGCTGTGTAACAGGAAACAGTGCCTGACAGGAGATACCTCCCTTCAAATTGTTGGCCAGTGTATTCCAGGAGACTCGCAAATGACACAGGCTATTTCCATAGCCCCTGATTTTCTCCAACAGCTTGGAGGTAAGGCCCTACATATTTCAGTCACGACAGTGAAGCAGTAGAGCTGGAACTGATCTGGAGGTCCCCATACTGAAGACTAGCTCTCAAAGTTTTGGAAAACACTATGCAAGCTGCTAAGGGAGAACATCAATTGATGATCCAAACCCCAGATTTAGGCCTAATAACTACAACAGTGTCTGGCACAGCAAACTATATTGAGGAAGTAGTGGCCCTTTTATCCTGGAGGTAATCAACAGCTACCTAATTGGGTTTAAAACCCATTCAATTTGAGGGAACTCACGTGTGGTACTGTAAACATAGGCAAATACACATGGCTGGAGAAGTCACAGATCTTAGTATGTGCTAAATATGGATCCTTGTATTTACAGACAGGTATGCCAGTCACCATGCATTGAAGAAACTTCTTTTGCAACAGATGGAGACTTCTACAGAGTTCCACAACTGGTCACACACAGAGATTGTCTATCAAATGCCCAACCATAAGGGACACATCTACAATGGAATCTCTACACCTAAGGCATATAGACCCCAATGGAACAAGAGGCAGAAGAATACTAATGCATCTTTCAACTCTCATCAGTGAAGCTCCCTCATGCAACAGAGAGTAATGAACATGAGGGGCCACAAATAAGAGTCTGCAGAGTGAGTCCTTAGACAGGACTCCCAGATTAAACTTCCCCCACCCGGGGCTCAGGGACCATTGTGGAAGATTGTAAGAACCAGGGGAGGAGGTGTGTGACAACATGGATACAGAGTCTTACAGGCTCCTGGGGCCTTACACATATGAACTTACAGATCCATGTAAACACAGAGAAAAATCCAGCATAGAACAGTAGAAATGGACGACAGGCCCTAATCTTAGCTGAAGAACTATCGGGAAGCTGATTGTTGGGTGAGAGAAAGCTGATCTTTAAGGAAGTGACTGTAGATAGGCTGACTAGACCCCAGTGGGCGAATGTGCATGGAAGTACATCAGGGCATACTAATTTGACTTGATAGGCCTTAACGTGACAGAATGCATGAAATCCAGTGGGGGAGGGGGGTATGAGAGGGTGCTGATGAGGAAGGGGGTATAAAGACAATTAAAATGCTGTGCATGAAATACACAAAAATTCAATACAAAGTTTTAAACTGATGGATGAAACTGAAGATATATGTAAAATAAATTGGATAGGCAAACATGCTCATGGATTGAAAGAATAAATTTTCTTAAAATGTCCATACTAATTTTCAGGTTAATCAATCCTTATCAAAATGCCATACCTGACAAAATTAGACAGTCTAAACTTTCTTTTTGTCTCTCTTTTTTTTTTTTGAGACAGGGTTTCCCTGTAGCCCCAGCTGGCCTGGAACTCACTATGTAGACCAGGAGGGACTTGAACTCACAGAGATCCACCTGCCTCTGCTTCCCAAGTGCTGGGATTAAAGGCATAAACCACAACACCCAGCAGGAAGTCTAAACTTTTACAGAAGCACAAAAAACCTTAAACAAAAAGCCATCTTGAACTAAGAGACAGGAGACATTACACTGCTAGACTTTAAAGCATATGGCAAAGCTATAGTAACCAAAACAACATGCTATTGAGGTCAAAAGTGATACAAAAGCAACAGAATAGAATGGAGAGCCTAAAAATAAACTGACACATCCATAAGAAACTGATTTTTGACAGTGGCATGAAGAATACATATTAAATATTAATTTTTAAAATTTATTTTATATATGTATTGTACAAGATTAAGTTACAAATCAAATCTAGACCTGCGTCCCCCTCCCTACCCCCACCCCACCAGAGCTCATGCATTCTGCCAAACTCGTTTTTCATTTTTTTCTCAGTCTTCCTCAAAATTATCGATGCAGAAGTTGACTGTTTCAAGCAGAAATTCTTTCCTGTTGTTGTTGTTCTTTCCAATATGCATCACTCCCAACTACTTGGACAAAAGCTCAAGGAGCCCTGCACAAGAAATACTTATAACTAGGTAATTGGCATCAGCATCCACAGATGAGGGATACCATTCATCATCGTTTGTTTTTCTGGGACTGTGTTACTTCACTTAACGAAACTGATTTTTTACAGTGGTACGTAGAATACATATTAAATATTAAACGCTGTCTTTTAGATAGATGAGACTAAGAAAATTGGGTATCCACCTACAAAACACTGAAACTGAGCCCCGTAGCTCGCCAACTACAAAATGGCATAGGCATATTCTCAATCTCTCTCTCTCTCTCTCTCTCTCTCTCTCTGTGCAGATGCACATGTACATGCATGTGTGTCAATATGGGTTGATCCCAGAGCCTTATGGATGCAAGGCAAGCTCTCTCTCTCTCTCTCTCTCTCTCTCTCTCTCTCTCTCTCTCTCTCTCTGTGCAGATGCACATGTACATGCATGTGTGTCAATATGGGTTGATCCCAGAGCCTTATGGATGCAAGGCAAGCACTCTGCCATCTGAGCTACATTCTCTAACATATATTAAACCCCGAACCCATGAAAATGCTAGAAGATAGACCCGGGGCTATAGCTCAGTAGTAGAGTACTTATCTAGCATAAACAAGGCCATGAGTTCAATCACCAGCAACACACACACACACACACACACGCACTAAAGGAAAACAGAGGAATTGCTTTCAGGATACTTAAAACATCAAGAATTGTTTGGTTAGGATGCCAAAACCAAAGAGAACAAAAGCAAAAATCAACAAATGATATTGCATCAAGCTAAAAAGTATCTATACAACAAAGGGAAAATATCAAGAGTGAAGAAACAGCCTCCAGGAATAAGGTATGATATTTGCAAATATACATCTAGCAAGAGGCTCATGTAAGAATATATAATAAATTTTAAAAGCCCAATGATAACCCCCTCCAAAATAAAACCTCTCAATTTAAAATTTGATAACAGATCAAAATAGACACTTCTCAAGAGAAAACATACAAAGGACCAACAGACAAATGCAAAAATATTCATCATCACTAACCAGAAAAATGAAAAAAAAAAAAAACCCACAAAGAGATATTTCACTTTAGTAAGAATGGCTACTTTATACTAAGAATTAAATACCAACTAAGAAAGATAACAAGTGTTTACCAGGATGTAAAACCTTACATACTGCTGGTGGGAAAGTCAATCGCTATAGTCATATGGAAAACAGTTTAGAGGTTCCTAAAGAGAATGAAAAAGAGAGCCAGGGGTGGCGGTGCACCCCAGTACTCAGGAGGCAGAGGCAGGCAGGTCTTTGTGAGATAGAGCCCAGCCCGGTCTAAATCTCGAGCTCCAGGCTACAGGAAGATCCTCTCTCAAGAAAAAAATCATAAAGAGACCTGGCAGCTATTCCATTATTGGGAACACACCCAAAGGAATGCTGTCAGTGTGTCTAAAAGATCTGCACTCCCTTGTTTATTCTGAAAGTATTCACAATAACTAAGATATGGAAACAGCCTAACTGCCCATCGACTGAGGAGTGAATAAAGAAAATATGCATCTAAACAAAATGCAATGCTTTCATTCATTAAAAAAAATTAAATTCTGCCATTTGCGGCACCATGGATGGAACTGATATGGTAAGTGAAGTACCTATGGCCAGGCACAGAATGGCAGGTACTGTATGAACTTACACATATGTGGAATCTGAGACTTGACAGTAGAAGTTAAGAACAGAACAAGGGCTCCCAGATGATACAGAAAGTCAGAGAGAGGAAGGGATGGGAGAGGCACATCAGTAGGTACTGTATTTGAGTTGGCAGGGCTAAGGCGTTCTGGCAGGTCGCCACACAGTAGGATGGCCAGTAATGATAATCCACTATATATTTCTTTTTTTTTTAAGGCTAGTTTTAAAAATATATATTTATTTATTTTATTATTTTTTATGTGTATGAATGTACTGTCTGCATGTAGGTTGGTGCACCGGTGTCGTGCAATGCTGTGGAGGTCAGAAGAGGGCATTGGACTCTCCTGGAACTGTAGTTAAAGACGGTTCTCAGCTGCCATATAGGTGCTGGGAATCAAACCCAGGTCCTCTGCAAGAGCAGTCGGCGCTCTTAACCCCTGAGCCATCTCTCCAGCCCCAATAATGCACTATATATTTCAAACACTTAAAAGATTCTGAACATTTCTGCCATAAAGAAATAATGCTCGGGAGGCAGAGGCAGGCAAATCTCTGTGAGTTCAAGGCCAGCCTGATCTACAGACCAAGTTCCAGGCCAGCCAGCTGGGGCTACAGGGAGACCTTGTCTCAAACACACACACACACACACACACACACACACACACACACACACACAAAATGATAAAATGAGCTAGGCATAGTAGCACATGCCTATAATCCAGAACTTGGGAGGCTAAGGCAGGAAGACTGTGAGTTCAAGGCCAGTGTGGACTATGTGGCAAAATCTTGTCTTGAAAAATTAAAAATGAGAGGAAAAAAAAACAAAACACCCAAAACCAAAACATCAAAAAACAAAAAGAAAATGGGTATTGTAACCTCCCCCCAGCATAAATTAAAGGAAAGAGAAAGAAACAAAGAAAAAGAAAAGGGGCTGGAGAGATGGCCTAGTGGTTAAGAGTGCCAACTGCTCTTGCAGAGGTCCTGGGTTCGAACCCCAGCACCCACATGGCGACTGAAAGCTGTCTTTAACTCCAGTTCCAGGGGAATCCAACGCCCTCTTCTGACCTCCGTGGCATTGCACGACATGGGTGCACAGACCTGCATGCGGCATTGCATGACACGGGTGCACAGACCTGCATGCAGATAGTACATTCATACACATAAAGAATAAATAATTTTTTTTTTAAAAAAGAAAAAAATGCCAAGGCTGGTGGTGTAGGCCTTTAATCCCAGTTGTTTGGAAGACTGAGAATTCCAAGTTCAAGGCCTGCCTCAGCTGCAGAGCAACTTCAAGGCCAGCCTGAATAACTTAGTGAGACCCTATCTCAAAATAAAAAGTTTAAGTTAAAAAACAGACTTTGAGTATATAATTGAGTGGTTGAATATTTGTCCGGCATGCATGAGGATACAGGTTCAATTCACAGTACTACCACCAAAAAAGAAAAGAAATGATAAATGTTTGAAGAGTGATCCTTAATTTGATTTAAACATTACATTATATATATATATATATATATATATATATATGTACTGAAACCTCACATGTGACCATGAATATGTATAGTTTTACATGCCAGTTTAAAAGAAATAGAAATTTTAAATACATTTAAAGATGGCTGGGCATGGTAGCAAATGCCTTTAATCCCAGCACTCAGGAAATAGAGGCAAATGATTCTCTGTGAGATAAAGGTCAGACTAGTCTGCATAGCAAGTTCCAGGCCAGCTCAAAAAACTAAAACAAAACAAATAATTAAAAAATTATGGTACAAGTTTAGGGATGTCACCTCAGAGAATAAGTGTTTCCCTAAAGCATACCAAAGAAAATGGCTTTGCTTCCCAGTACCAGGAAGCAAAGAAGCAAAGGAGGAAGGAAGGAAGGAAGGGGAAGGAGGGAGGAAGGAAGAGAGCGAGGGAGGGAGGGAAGGAAGGAGAAAAGGAAAGAAAGAAGGAAGGAGGGAAGGAGGGAAGGAAGGAAGGGAGGGAGGGAGATCCTGTCACAAAGAAAAAGAAAAAGAAATTAAAACAAACCAAATTAAGTATAATCATGTTTCTTACAAGAAGAAATGTTTTACTTATACATCTGAAGACTTGCTCACAATGCTAAGGAATGCTAAAGAGCTGTTTATAGAGTTCCTATATTTGGTGATTATGAATGGACCCTAGAGAGATTAAGCTTTAGGTCACACTCAGGCAACGTGCAAGAGTACTCGCTGCCTTGTCCAGTGTTCTCCAGTATAGGTTATCTCAGCAGTTACATTCACCACTCACAAGGCTTCTGGAAGTCAGCCCCTACCTGAATAAGCACTCCCGTCTCATCATGGAAGAGACAGGAGTGCTGTAGGAAGAATCTCCCCCTACTGGCTCCCAGTGACCAACTCCAAAGGATTAAAAGGGCTCTGCCAATGTGGACATTCTGCTGAACTGTGACTCACTGTGGGAAGTCCTGTCTAGTCTCATCTTGACAATGAAGGTCCTGCCAGGGGCTGTGAAATGGGGAACTGTGTGAGTCCCTGACATACTCATCATCAGTCCGTCCTGAGGAGGATCCTCTTCTGGTTTCATTTCATTTTACTACCTCTGTGTGTCCTTCTCGATCATATGCATTCGCTTTTCAACATAATGCTCAGCAGCTCCTAAAGTACCCATTCCCCTTTACATGCCCACTGGTAGGGAGAACTCTTCAGATGCACCCTGTATTTGTCAAAATCATCCTGTCAGGCTTAGTAATATTATTCTAGTACAAGGGGGTATAAGATTAAGTTACAATACAGTTTTAAGGTCAAACAACTATTTAATAGAAAGTATAATGGAAAATTGTACAAACACAAACCTATAGATTATACAATGTTTATAAAACAAACATTCTAATAATCAAAAGTCAAAAAAACATTGCCACTCTTCTAGAGTCCCCTTAATACCTCACTCAAGACGTGGCCCATCCTGAAAACAGTGCCCTGCTTTTATATAGTTATTATCCTTAATTCTGCAGTGATCATCTTTTTTGTATTTTTTTAAGGTAGGGTCTCATGTATCCCAGCCTAGCCTTAACCTCCCTATGTAGCTCAGGAGAGCCCTCCTCCTTCCGCCTCCCTAGTGCTAGGATTACAGGTATGTGCCAACATGAGTTTTATGTGGTGCTGGCTCACACCCACAGCTTGTAGCATGCTACACTTGCACTCCAACAGTTAAAACTCATGGGCTTTAACTTGCATTTCCCTAGTTATTAACAAGTCAAGTGCCCCTTGTTCATGAAGCATTTTAATTTTTTGTACAAATGCTTGCTCAACTCTCTTACCCATTCTGTTGAGTTTCTGTATTTTTCATACTAATATAAAATAACATATCTTACATCTTTTGGATACTAGTTCTCTACTGATTTAATCTCCTACAAATGTTTTCTCTCAGCCAAGCTTGGTGGTGCACACCTTTAACCCTAGCACTTGGGAGGCAGAGGCAAGGCGGATCTTTGTGAGTTCAAGGCCAGCCTGGTCTACAGGCAGAGTGAGTTCCAGGACAGCTGGGGCTATAGGGAGACCCTGTCTTGAAAAGACAAAAAAAAAAAAAAAGATCCATAAATAAATAAATATGGGTTCAATGGATGGTCATAGTTCACTTACTCCCCAAAGATGTTTATGGTGCTGCCTGACAAATGATTTTAAACAGCCGGCCTTTAAAAGATATTAATAAGGGGCTGGAGAGATAGCCTAGCAGTTAAGAGCACCGAATGCTCTTGCAGAGGACCAGGGTTCGATCCCCAGCACCCACATGGCGGCTGAGAACCATCTGTAACTCCAGTTCCAGGAGAACTTCAGTTCCAGGGGAATCCGACACAGTCTTCTGACCTCCGAGGCATTGCACAACACGGGTGCACAAACCTACATGCAGACAGTACACTCATACACATACAAAAATAAATAAAAATTTTTTAAAAAGTTAAAAAAAAAGATATTAATAATAGCCAGGTATGGTAGCACACGCCACTAATCCCAGCACTTGGGAGGCAGAGGCAGATAGATCTCTGTGAGTTCAAGACCAGCCTGGTCTACAAAGCAAGTTCCAGGCCACCTGGGGCTACACACACACACACACACACACACACACA
>VZQC01009358.1:595287-642574 GCA_009823505.1 Rhizomys pruinosus
ATATATATATATATATTTCATGGTTGTCTTTAACCCTCCTGGAAATAATTTTTGCATCTTTAATCTCAGTCTCACTTACTGAAATTTCAATACTTCCCAACTAATTTATTTTTTTCCAACTAATTTATAATGTCATCTCTGTTGTGTTTCAAATGTGATATGACATAGATTTATTTCCTGACTTTCAATTCTTTTCCAGTAGTGTATTTGTCCTTCTGTCAGTACATTTTGCTTTAATTATAGTAGCATTATGATAGAAGCTGATATCACATACGGGAAAATCCTGTCCTTCATTCTCTGGATCCACTTAACACCTATGAGTTTGAGAATCTGCTTACTAAACTTGAGACTATTTGGTGGGAAATGATTGGCTTGCACTGGAGCTACAGATAAATTCAGAGCAAACAGCCTCTTTACAACACTGAGTGTTTCAATCTAAACAGGTTTTATCTCCACTTATATTTAGGTTTTACTTACCATCTCTTAATAAGGTGTATCCTCTATAAACTTTTCAACTTCTTTCTAGTTATTTCATATTATTGATGATAGTTTACATAATGTCTATATTATTCACTTTTGGTTGCTCTGATAAAACACATAACCAAAAGCAGCTTATGGAGAGTTCACTTTGACATAGGGTTCCAGAGGGAGAGTCCATAACGGCAGGGGAGGCGTGTCAGCAGGCAGCCAGAGCAAGAAGCTGAGAGCTCACATTTTCAGTGGCAAACATGAGAGTGAACAGGAAATGGGCTGAGGCTATGAGCTCTCAAAGCCCACACCCAGCGAGGTGCTTCCTCCAGCACCTCCCAAACCTACCCAAACAGCAGGGGCCAAATGCTCCAACACTGGGCCCTACAGAGGGTATTTCCAACATTCCTGATCAAGCCATAACATCTTTTTTTATTACTTTTTATTTTTTGTATGTGTATGAGTGTACTGTCTGCATGTAGGTTTGTGCACCCATGTCGTGCAATGCCACGGAGGCCAGGAGAGGGTGTCGGATTCCCCTGGAACTGGAGTTCTCCTGGAACTGGAGTTACAGACGGTTCTTAGCCGCCATGTGGGTGCTGGGGATCAAACCCAGGTCCTCTGCAAGAGCGGGTGGTGCTCTTAACCACTAGGCTATCTCTCCAGCCCCCAAGTCATAGCATCTTTTTAAAATTATTTTATTCTTTTGTGTGTGTGTGTGTGTCTATGAGTATATTGCCTGCATGTATATAGGGGCAGCTGTGTCATACAATGCCTGCAGAGGTCAGAAGAGGGCGTCAGATTCCCCTGAACTGGAGTTACAGTTATTAGTCACCATAGTATCTTATGTTTATAATTTTTACTGGTTGATGAAATGCTGAAATGAAATGTATTGTTTTTAATGAAATGTATTTTTGACGGTCTTTTTTTTGCAGTAATTAGGAAATGCTTACTAATCATCTGTAAATTATATTGTCTATGCTGAGAGTTACTTTCTGCAAGTAATGACAGCTTAGTTTCTTCCATTTCTGTTTTAATCTGTTGTACCTTGCTGGTTAGGGAATCTAGTACATACCTGAAGTTATAAAAATATTTTTATGAGTGTATGCCTGAATTTGTGTAAACATACTTGTGTCACACAATGCCCATGGAGATTAGAAGGTGTCGAATCTCCAGAACTGGAGATATGGATGGTTCTTAGCCACCATGTGGGTGATGGGAATCGAACTTGGGTCTTCTGCAAGAGCAGCCTCTGCTCTTAACCACTGAGCCATCTTTAAGTTTTGATAGCCAGCATCCTGTTTTATCTCTGTTCTCAAGTTTCAGCTTTTCTCCTCGGGTATAAAGTATGCTACAGATTTTACAGATCTGCCATTTATTTTATTAAGAAAGTTCTATTCTAGGTTTTTTTAAAGAGGTTTTGTTTGTTTGTTTTTTGTTTTTTGTCTTTTCGAGACAGGGTCTCCCTGTAGCCCCAGCTGTCCTGGAACTCACTCTGTAGACCAGGCTGGCCTTGAACTCACAAAGATCCGCCTGCCTCTGCCTCCCAAGTGCTAGGGTTAAAGGCGTGCGCCACCATGCCTGGCCTGGTTTTTCTATTTAGTCCCTAGAGCTATTCAGATTCCCTATTCTTAAACCAGTATTGGTAATTTTTCTCGGAATTTGCCCACTTTCCCTCATTTTCCAGATGTATTAGGATAAAGTCATATATTATTGCTCTATAATAATTACCTTTTTTGCTATAATTTTTCCCATTTATTTTTGTCCCTCATCCTCAAAAGCAGCAGTGCCTCCGAGCCCAGGCTCAAGAACCACCTAGCCTTAGGAGCACCCACAGCCCTTTCGCATCAGATGCTTTGGCAGGACTAGCCTCCCTGAAGCCTTTTGTTGCTTGGGGTCAAATGAGTTTCAAAAGGAATCAGGGTGGGTCTTTTTCACTGCCAGCACTAAACTCTGCGATGATTACTGTAATTACAGCTCAGTGCCAAATCAAACCTACACTAATGAACAGAAAAGCCAAGACTCTAGAACTCCAGGTCCTTCACTTGTTTGTTGGGGAGTGGTTGGGTTGTTGTGTGTTGTTTATTGATAGTGTCGTGCAAGGTAGCCAGAGCTGCCCTGAAAATTTCTCCAGCCCCTACCTCAACTGCTAGAATGCTGGGATTGCAGGTATTGGCTCCTTCTCCTTCCTGCCCACCCTCCAATTGCATTATGGGTGTTTCCCATCAACAGCTATTTGATTCAATAGATATCACCTGGGTATGTAAAGCTTCAACTGTAGAGAGTACTGGAGTGCAAGGCAGCTGTGACATGCACTTCAAGCAGAAAACACATCAGTTCATTTTAGTTCTCTGTGTGTGTGTGTGTGTGTGTGTGTGTTTGGTTTGGGGAGGTTGGGGGTTTAGGGGGGTCTTTTTGAGACAGGGTCTCCCTGTAGCCCCAAGCTGGCCTAGAACTCACTCTGTAGACCAGGCTGGCCTTGAACTCACAGAGATCTGCCTGCCTCTGCCTCCCAAGTGGAAAACACATTGTTTTATAAGCATACAAGCTCTTAGCTGTGAATTTGATGCTAATGAAGTAACAATGCACTGAAAAGGATATGGTGTTTTTGTAACAAAGCACACATAAAGCAAGACTATATGGGGATGGCTTTATACAGTAGAAGCAGGAAATGAGAAATTATTGATAATAGCTATAAAACTTTAGTTACAGACAATGAGTAAACCCTGAGAATCTCATGTGCAACATGGTTGCCATAATGAATTTTGTAGTGTATGCTTGAATCATTCCAAGAGGGTAGATTTTAAATGCTTTCACCGGGCTGGAGAGATGGCCTAGCAGTTAAGAGCACCAACTGCTCTTGCAGAGGACCCAGGTTCGATCCCCAGCACCCACATGGCGGCTGAGAACTGTCTGTAACTCCAATTCCAGGAGAACTCCAGTTCCAGGGGAATCCGACACCCTCTTCTGACCTCCGCAGCATTGCACAACACGGGTGCACAAACCAACGTGCAGACAGTACACTCATCCACATACAAAAATAAATAAAATAAAAAAAAGAATATTTTAAATGCTTTCACCAAAAAGAAAATGGTAACAAAGTTAGTGATTAAGATTTTTTGACCAGAGACCTCAGAACTTACCTCTGTAATTCCTTAAGGAATAAGTTTGATATTTGATAATGTAATGTTTTAGGAAACTTTAGAAATCATAATTAGCTTAAATGATAATTATGTGTATATAGTTTTAATGTGATTTGGAAACATAATAAAACTTGTTTAAAGAAAAGATTCAATTGTGAGCTTTGCTACTCAGAGTGAGACTAAGCAAGTCATAAGGCCTCTGGGTTTTTTCTTTTCAGTCTCCTCTGCAACTGGCTACAGCTTCTTAAATTGAAGATAAATAGTGCCACTTACTGGTAGCATCATCACATTACAATATGAAGCCAGTTACTAAATCTTTAATGCTAAATGCCAGTAGTATACTAAAGACAAAACACTTAGTATTCTTGCACAGAAAGATTACACCGTGCCTCACAAATACACAATTATCTTCAAATTAAAAATGAAACCCGAAGCTGGGCATGGTGGCACACACCTTTAATCCCAGCACTTTGGAGGCAGAGGCAGGTGGATCTTTGTGAGTTCAAAGCCAGCCTGGTCTACAGAGCGAGTTCCAGGCCAGCTGGGGCTATAGGGAGACCCTGTCTCAAAAAGACTGAAGGAAAACAAAACCAAACCAAACCAAACCTGGAACCAGAAGCCAGGTGGGGCAGCACTTGCCTGTAATCCCAGCACCCAGGAGGCTAGGGCACCAGGAGCAGACAGTTTTAAGGCTCATCTGGTTTGTACAGTGAGTACCAGGCCAGTCAGGGATACACAGCAAGACCATATCTCAAAAGACCAAAATAAAAAAAATAATACATAAAACTTTTTTCAAAGATTCCTCTGAGGGTGCTGTAATGGCTGAGTAACTAGGACACAATCTTAGCAAACATATACCAAGAAAAATAGCTGCCTGATATATCTGTACACTTGGGAAAAGTCTCTATCGCTAAGATTTATAAAGGCAAAGTATGTTCATGTCTCACAAAATTAGGCCACAGCTTTTACATTGAGCTTTGCCAGCTTAAAGGCCAATGTGACCTTGACAGAACAATTCCTTTCTCGGAATGAGCCTGAGAGAGGAATCCATGTGGTTATCTGCAAAGCTGACCAGATTACCTCTATTGTTTTTTAATTTTGAGTTTACATCAGATATGGAAGGTTTGCTCATACTATTTCAAGAAATTTCAGTTCAAATCTGGCATGAAAAATTTTCATTTCTAGTAATTTCCTAAGAAATGTTACAGATCCAGTATATTTCGAAAATCACTGCCTGCATCAAGAGAATGATAGGCAGGCATCCTCGCATACGGGCTGGTCTCTCTCAAGACCATGGTGGAAGAGGGGTGAGCTGAAGGAAGTGCAAAAATAAAAAAGGACTCCAAATCTCTCTCACATCAAGTCAAATTTGCTAAGAGAAAGACTTTGGGAAAGAGCCCTCACAAGCCAAAGCACTCAGACTTAATTTTTAACATCTTAAGTAGATTCCAGCACGAGGGAAGAAAAGCAGATCGTGCAATAAAATTTAAAGATCTTAAAAAGTTTTAGTTGTATGAGTGTTTTGCCTGTGTGTATAGAAGTGAGCTGGTATTGGGGCTGGAGGGATGGCCTAGCGGTTAAGAGCACCGACTGCTCTTTCAGAGGACCTGGGTTCGATCCCCAGCACCCACATGGCGGCTGAGAACCGTCTGTAACTCCAATTCCAGGAGAACTCCAGTTCCAGGGGAATCCGACACCCTCTTCTGACCTCCGCGGCATTGCACGACACCACGGGTGCACAGACCTACATGCAGACAATACATTCGTACACATAAAATAAATGAATAAATAAAATTAAAAAAAAAAAAAAAAAGAGAGCTGGTATTACACAATGCCTACAGATTGAAGAAGGGCACAGATGCCCAGGAATTGGAGTTGTGGATGGTTGTTGGCTGCTGGGAACCAAACCCAGGTCCTCTGCAAGAGCAGCCAGTGCTCTTAACTACTGAGCCATCTCTCCATGCAGGAAACTTTAATGAGGCATACATACATTCCTATATCCTGTATTTCACTGTCAGGAATTTAGTCACATGGCCTCACAGAGATGCATGGCCTTATTTGGGGAAAGGTAACACATGGCTGCAGCTGTACTTCAGCAACGTATCTCAAGGAAACAATCTTCCGTACACAGCTGTCAAGTTTCTGCCACCAACTCATTTTCTCACTGCAACCTTCCAGCCTTAAGAGCCTGAGCTCAGATTTAAAGGAAGGAGGTAGGGGGTGGACATGGCTCAGCAGTTCATACTGCTTACAGAGGACCAGGGTTCTGGTCCCAGCACCCCCGATGGGTAGCTCACAACTGCCTGTAACCACAGCTCCTAAGGATCCAGCACTGTCTTCTGACCTTGGAGGGGACTGCATTCACATGCACAACGCCCCCTCACACACACACATCTTCACACGCCCACATATATATACATAATTAAAAATAAAGGAAATATTGCACATAGATATCTTAATGACTAAAATGAATGCATGAACTTAGTGACCAAGGATGTATTACCTAATTAGAAAACATCAAAAAAAAAAAAAAACACTATGGACCCCTAACAAAGATTCCATGGATGATAAGGGAATAAAGGGGGGGGGTTGGGCAAGACAGTTTATAGGAACAGTCATGAGGAAAATACATTTCCTTTTTTTTAATTAAGTCTAAACATAATTTCACACATTCAGTTGATATCTATTTTTTGTTGTTGTTTTTGAGACAGGGTCTCCCTGTTGTCCCAGCTGGCCTAGAACTCGCTCTGTAGACAGGCTGGCCTTGAACTCACAAAGATCTGCCTGCCTCTGCTGGGATTAAAGGCATGCACCACCATGCCCAGCCAATTATTCTTAAAAGCAAATGGTAACTTTCATTAAAAGAATGACAGGTATCACTATTACTTCAAATTTTTATTGCAACTCCAAAAATAGGGCTTTCCCACACAAAGCCAACACTTTGTTCTTATGGTGATTACTCAAATATAACTCAGTTGCTTACTGTATCAAATTACTGTCTTATGGTATGTCAAAACTGAAGAAAAAATATCAAGGAAAAATATTCCTTTATACTTTTAGTTATAACTCTTTTTAAACTGTCCAAGAGAAAATAAACCAATATATGATGCTATTTACTAAAAAGAAAAAAAGGAAGAGAAATAGTCTTCATGGCCTTTCATTCATCTCATCAATTAGGACACATAAGGCAGCATCTTTTTCTATAACCTGGTCCCTCTTGTGCCCTGAGCTTTCTCTCTGCTGCTCACTCTGTCCAGGACCGCTGCCGCTGTCGTCGGCTTCCATGGGCTCGGCTTTCACTCTCATCCCAGCTTCTGAATGGGGCAAATCAGCAGGCAAAGCAGCCAAGCAACTTTGAATCATTTCAATGACTCGTTCCAGATGCTTCTGAAACCTCTCAGCTGTTTCAAGACGCTGACGTTTCTGGACCTCCATCATGACTCTCAAGGTCTCTCTTGCTTGGTGGGGTCGATACTCATTTATAAGATGATGTACGTGGACAAAAAGCAGCTTAAGATCCTCTAGCTTCTCTTCTCGTTTTATACTCCCGGGGCTCCTTATTAAAATATCTAAAAGGTCCAAGAAATTAATCAGTATAGACATATTGAGTTTTCTCAGTTCTTTCTTGTGATCAAATTGCATAGGATGTAGCCGTTCAATGCCCTGACTTTCCAAAGGGCGAATGATAAGATCATCACACTGGAACTGGTTGCCAAACATCATGTAACTATCTTTAATTGGAGGGGGAGGCTTGGGAGCTAAGCCTTCCTGAATATTCTCATCTGTATATTCCTTGATGTACTGCATTGGAGGCGGTGGAAGTGCGCTCACTTGCTGTGGTTCACCCATTGTGGACGATCAAGAACCTAGAAATTCAGAGCAACAGAGATTCAGAGCAGAGCTAATAAAACAAACACTTTCTATCAGTGACTGCAGGATATTCATCTAATTGTATATGGCCCAAGACAAGATGATCTCTTTAGTCCCTAAAATTAATACTTTCATTAGCAGTTTTTTTAGAAAGTTGTATCTTTTCATATGTAAAGAAAATGTGAGGGGAACTAGGAAGCTGGGGGTTACCCACATCAGTTGGCTATCTGCTGAGATACAAGAAAGACGGGGGGCCTTCAGATGGGCATACAGGTGTTCTGTTTTTGCCTTGTGCCTAGCACCTTCCACTGGCCATCCAAGAAAACCACCCCATTTCAGGAGGGAACCCACAATTACAATGATGTGGATGTGGTACATCTTCTGCAACAGCAGAAAGATGATGGCACAGACATACAGAAAAAGATCATCTAGAGCACAAAAAAATGCCTCGCACCTGTTAGTTTCAAGATAGACTTGAGCAAAGCATACTGAAAATGTCAAGGAAGGGGCTTTCATGTAGTTTGTGTCACACAGCCTCACTGTGGAGAAAAATCACCAGCCTGTGCTAGGGCAGCACCAACGGTGTTCCGAAGTTCACTGTGGGATCAGACCACATCATCTCCAAGTTCAAGAACCTTTGGGTTAGTCATGATATGTATGTGATCTCACTCTAGCGGGACAGGTGACCCTGACTTCAGGACAAAGAAGCAAAGAGAAAATAAAGCAGAGGGAGAGAAATGGGTAGCTGCAGCAGGGAAGGAGGGCTCCTCACCAGGTCTGTGCAATGGGGCAGAGCGCAGGACTTCTGTCCTCTACAAAGGGTCTTCGTATGTCCAGTTTGTGATAGCACCACTGCTATGATTACAAAGACTTCTACTATGAAGGCAAGTTTTGTAACTAATACCACACACTGGCAAGTTTATGTTTTCTGTAGTCACCTTACATGGAAACCTGTTTGCTGCCTTTTCTCATTAAAAGCTATTGAGTCAGCCAGGCTTGGTGGCACACACCTTTAATCTCAGCATTCGGGAGGCAGAGACAGGCGGATCTCTGTGAGTTCAAGGCCAGCTTGGTCTACATAGCGAGTTCCAGGACAGCAGGAGCTACAGGGAGACCCTGTCTGAAAAAGACCCCCCCCCAAAAAAAAAGCTACAGAGTCACTGATTCCCCAAGTACCACTTCTTTCTGTACCTATTCTGGTCCCATGGCTTGCTACGTCCCTGCTCTTAACTTTCTATTAACCAAAGAGACTGTAGGCTCTCATCAGATAAGCCTTTCAGACTTGTGGCTTAACTGAACCAGGCTGTTAATGCTATAGTTATCATTTTCACTGCAATGAAGATAACTGTTCTATGGGAGCCATGCAACACTCTGGCATCCAAACAAACTTAGTCTGTGCAGAAAAGGCTAAGAATAGCTGGCATAGTGGCGCACACCTATAATCCCAGCAGTTGGAAGGTAGAGGCAGGTGGATCTCTGTTGAGTTCAAGTCCAGTCTGGTCTACATAGTGAGTTCCAGGACAACTGGGGCTATAGGGAGACTGTCTCAAAAATACCCAAAAAAAAAAAAAAAAAAAAGCTAAGAACATAAACAATGCCACGTGGAAATCCTAAAAAATTATTTCGCATATCAAGTACTTATCAAAGAGAACTTCTGTCTGCCATGCTTCACATGTAATGAAGTAAGTAGATCTGTTCTGCTTTTTTCTTTAGGCAAGAGGGATGCTGGGGTAGAGGGTTCCTGTGTTCTACGTAATATGACAGATAGCTGTAGTATGAGGTGGGAAAGGGACTGGCAGAGTCCACTAGAAGGAGTTGCAGATTTGATAACTTCATTTACAGTATTTCCTATGGTGGCTCATGCTATACTCCCAGCACCTAAGAAGCTAAGATGGGCAGGGTGGCAGCCGTGAGTTTGAGGCCAGCCTGTCTCAAAAAACTAAGGAAAAATAAAAAAGAATACTTAAAGCTGGGAGAAAGCTATGGCTATGGATCTTGGAGGAACTGGAGGGGAGGGAGTGGGGAAGGGTGTGATCAGAACACAGGCACACATTTACACTGTGATCAGAACACAGGCACACATTTACACTGTGATCAGAACACAGGCACACATTTACACTGTGATCAGAACACACACACACATTTACACTGTGATCAGAACAGAACGCACACATTTACACTGTGATCAGATCAGAACGCACACATTTACACTGTGATCAGAACACATGCACACATTTACACTGTGATCAGAACAGAACGCACACATTTACACTGTGATCAGAACACACACACATTTACACTGTGATCAGAACAGAACGCACAAATTTGTGATCAGAACACATGCACACATTTACACTGTGATCAGAACAGAACGCACACATTTGTGATCAGAACACATGCACACATTTACACTGTGATCAGAACAGAACGCACACATTTGTGATCAGAACACACGCACACATTTACACTGTGATCAGAACAGAACGCACACATTTGTGATCAGAACACATGCACACATTTACACTGTGATCAGAACAGAACACACACATGTGATCAGAACACACACAAACATTTACACTGTGATCAGAACAGAACGCACACATTTGTGATCAGAACAGAACGCACACGTTTGTGATTAGAACACACACACATTTACACTGTGATCAGAACAGAACGCACACGTTTGTGATCAGAACACATGCACACATTTACACTGTGATCAGAACAGAACACACACATGTGATCAGAACACACACAAACATTTACACTGTGATCAGAACAGAACGCACACATTTGTGATCAGAACACACGCACACATTTACACTGTGATCAGAACAGAACGCACACATTTGTGATCAGAACACATGCACACATTTACACTGTGATCAGAACAGAACGCACACATTTGTGATCAGAACACACGCACACATTTACACTGTGATCAGAACAGAATGCATACATTTGTGATCAGAACACATGCACACATTTACACTGTGATCAGAACAGAACACACACATTTGTGATCAGAACACACACAAACATTTACACTGTCATCAGAACAGAACGCACACATTTGTGATCAGAACAGAACGCACACGTTTGTGATTAGAACACACACACATTTACACTGTGATCAGAACAGAACGCACACGTTTGTGATCAGAACACACGCACATATTTACACTGTGATCAGAACAGAACGCACACGTTTGTGATCAGAACACACACACACATTTACACTGTGATCAGAACAGAATGCACACATTTGTGATCAGAACACACGCACATATTTACACTGTGATCAGAACAGAACGCACACGTTTGTGATCAGAACACAACGCACACATTTACACTGCCCTCAAAGAGCAAATAAAACACATTTTAAAACTAAAAAGAAAGTCTGAATTGGGGTACCTTTGTATGGTACTATGCTTTGCTATTCATGTCTGATTTATTTTGTTGTATGTTGGAGCCTACTCTGGGTAAGAGTATTTACACACAGATGTCATCTTTAAGAACTTAAATTCCTGAAAACTTTGATTTTAAGAAATTAAAAACAGCACACATACATGTACATAGTTGTAACAAATAAATCATTATGTTCCATTTTCAGAATGAGGTGCATCAGAGGATGATAGGTAAGTTAGGAGGCGCCAAGCCCCTATCTCGTTAGCTGGCAGCTGCGTTATACAGGAGCTCTCAGTTCACCCTAGGGTTGAAAAGTTAACAGGCAGTTTGCTATGTGACTAAGCTCAAGTAAGAAAGGAGGAAATCTCAGGTCCCAAGAAATCTATTAGCTAGGCTTTGCATCCTGAACCAATGAAGATGGGGATCTCGAGGAGGAACAAGGAGAACACAGGGAGGACTGCACCTCCCAGAAGAACCCAGCAGATGAGAACAATAAAAACCACTGCTCTGTATCAGATGACTGGCACACCAGCCAATTCTTACTTCTGTCCAGGTTAATGCTCAGCTTCTGCGGAAAGCATAAATCTGCCTGGCACTATTCTGGGTCTCCAGTAATGTTATTATAAATGGTCTTTGTTTCTCACAATAGTTAGGAAGTGTCACTGTTACAGAATGCTGCTCTGGACTAGAATTAACTGCCATGTGGGTGCTGAGAATCAAACCAGGTCCTCTGCAAGAGTAGCCAGTGGTCTTAACTACTGAGCCACCTCTCCAGCCCTAAAACTAAATATTTTGAGAAAACCAACATTGCTAAATTTTAGATTCCTGGTATTAACCAAGATTTCTGCAGGAAGCCATATTTCAGTGCAGGTACAGTTTTATATGAACACATTACCTTTCCTACTTGAATCCAAATCTAAATTCAAACCCTATACCCTCTATGGTCACAACAATCTAGTCACTCCTCCTTAAGTATAAATATGCTATCCAACCAGAGGATTCCTGATAGCTTTTTCATACTGATCTGTTTCAAGATGCAGTACCCTCCAACATCAAGTGGGGTAAGATCCCACTAATAGTACTGTACTCGCCATCTGTGGCATGCAGGGCAGTGGTGGGCTCTTAGGTTAACCAAGCCTCATGGTGCACGGGATGGTGTTCAAAGTCAAGGGAGGGCAGCATCCATGGCCAACTGAGTCACTACATGACCATATCAACACAAGATCCATTACTTTACCAGCCTTCTCTGCAGCCAGTATGCTGTCACTCTCCAATCTAGCTTGAATGCCTTCCAGTTCAGCAAAACTATTTTATCCATCCTCAACAATCCCCACATCCCCAAAGGCATTTTTCTATCCTAATCTTTCAGCAGGCTTTTCATCCTTCTCAACACACTTCACTCTCTCAGCTTCTATCATTCCATTTTGTTTTGTTGTTTTTGACAGGTCCTCCTAGTCCCAGCCATCCTGAAACTCGTAAGACCTTAATCTCAGAGATTCACCGGTCCCTGCCTCTCAAGTGCTGGGATCAAAGGCGTGTGGTACCACATCAAGCTTGGTCTTTCCAATATTCACGTCTTCCTCCCACCTCACCAGCCACTCTTTCCACTGCGGCCTCTCCTTGTCCACATTGGTATGAACATGCCTCTGAACTTTCTTCTAACAGGCTCTCAATTTCAAAAATTCTATTGCTGCACAAATACTAGGATCTCCTATGTAGAAGGTTCTGGATTCCAGGAGGGAACTCATTCTTCTGAGGGGTTTATCCCAGTTTCAAAAGTAGGCGCTCTGCCCACAACAAGGGGGGAGGGAGGAAAGAGCTCCCATTTAATACACAAAATAGAAGGTGTCATAAGCACCATATAACTCTCTTAGATGCTAAGCCTGCTCTACCCAAGAAGACATGAGGAAATTCTTATATACAACAGAGAAGTAATTGTATACATATGGAATTTGATTTGGTAATATAAAAATTTCCTAGGTTGGTATTCTCTGAACCAATTCCACTTTCAGAATTTTATCCTAGGAGGGCACAGTGGTGCATACCTTCAGTCTTGACACTCAGGAGGCAGAGGCAGGCAGATCTCTGTGATTTCAAGGGCAGCCTGGTCTACACAGAAAATTCCAGGCCACCCAGAACTATATAGCTATACAGTGAGACCTTGTCTCAAAAAAAAAATAAATAAAATAAAAAATAAAAAAATTAAATAAATAAAAATAAATAAATTCAGGCCCTTGAGAGATGCTCAGCAATTAAGAGAACTTGTTGTTATTCCAGAGAACCAANAAAAAAAAAAAAAACAGCTACGACATAAACATGCCACGGGAACTCCCCAAAATTATTTCGCATATCAAGTACTTATCAAAGAGAACTTCTGTCTGCCATGCTTCACATGTAATGAAGTAAGTAGATCTGTTCTGCTTTTTTCTTTAGGCAAGAGGGATGCTGGGGTAGAGGGTTCCTGTGTTCTACGTAATATGACAGATAGCTGTAGTATGAGGTGGGAAAGGGACTGGCAGAGTCCACTAGAAGGAGTTGCAGATTTGATAACTTCATTTACAGTATTTCCTATGGTGGCTCATGCTATACTCCCAGCACCTAAGAAGCTAAGATGGCAGGTGAGCAGCACTGAGTTTGAGGCCAGCCGTCTCAAAAAAACTAAGGAATAAAATAAAAAAGAATACTTATAAGCTGGGAGAAAAGCTATGGCATTCTTATCTTGGGGAACAACTGGAGGGGAGGCCTGTGGGGAAAGGGTGTGATCAGAACAGGCCCCACATGTACCACTGCTGATCAGAACATGCACACATTTACACTGTGATCAGAACACACACACATTTTAACACTGCTATCAGAATCCACACATGCACATATTTACACTGTGATCAGAACAGAACACACACATTTGTGATCAGAACAGAACGCACAAATTTGTGATCAGAACACATGCACACATTTACACTGTGATCAGAACAGACGCACACACATTTACACTGTGCAATCAGATCAGAACGCACATTTCCATCTGTGATCAGAACACATGATAACATTTACACTGTGATCAGAACACACACACACATTATACAACTTTTTTTTTGTTGCGCCACTTCAGAACACACCACATTTACACATTTGTGATCAGAACAGAACGCACAAATTTGTGATCAGAACACATGCACACATTTACACTTTGTGATCCAGAACAGACCGCACACCATTGTGATCAGACACACATGCACACATTACACTGCTGATCAGAACACACACACATTTACACTGTGATCAGAACAGAACGCACATTTGTGATCAGAACACACGCACACATTTGTGATCAGAACAGAACGCACAAATTTGTGATCAGAACACATGCACATACCATCTACAAGTGATCTGAACAGAACGCCACAAAGTTGTGATCAGAACAGAATGCACACATTTGTGATCAGAACAGAACGCACAAATTTGTGATCAGAACACATGCACACATTTACACTCATGTACATATATCACACACAAATGCCCACACACAATATGTACAAACATATGCACATACACAAAAACTATATACATACACACACACATTTACACTGTGATCAGAACCGAACGCCCCCCCATCATTTGTCGATTCGAAACACACGCAACACATTTTACACTGCCTGAATCAGCACAGAACGCACACATTTTTGATCAGAACAGAATGCACACATTTGTGATCAGAACAGAACGCACAAATTTGTGATCAGAACACATGCACACATTTACACTGTGATCAGAACACACACACACAAACTGTGATCAGAACACACCAACATTTCACACTGTGATTCAGAACCAGAACCGCACACATTTGTGATCGAGAACACCACGCACACATTTAACCTGTGCTCAGAAGCAAACGCACACATTTGATGCTCAAGATACACATGCACACCCTTTACTCTGTGATCAGAACAGAACGCACACGTTTGTGATCAGAACACACGCACACATTTACACTGTGATCAGAACAGAATGCATACATTTGTGATCAGAACACACACACATTTACACTGTGACTCAGAAAGCAGAACACCACCACATTTGTGATCAGAACACACACAAACATTTACACTGTCATCAGAACAGAACGCACACATTTGTGATCAGAACAGAACGCACACGTTTGTGATTAGAACACATGCACATATTTACACTGTGATCAGAACAGAACACACACATTTGTGATCAGAACACACGCACACATTTACACACTTTGATTCAGACACCGAACGACCCGTTTGGCTCCGCCCACCTCCCTACCCACATTTCCACTGCTGATCCGCACCCGTAGCCCCACCTTTGTGATCAGCCAGACCCACCTGGCACACTTTCCACTGTGCTCAGAACAGCCCGGCCCCGTTGTGCTCTCCGCCCCCCCCCTGCCCACCTTTACCCTGCCCTCAACGCGCAATCCAACACATTTTAACACCTCACAAACGGACAGTCTGCCTTGGGTTACCTTTCGTATGGACCTATGCTTGCTTATTCATGTCTGATTTTGTTTTGTGTATGTTGGCTGCCTACTCTGGGTAAGAGTATTTACACACAGATGTCATCTTTAAGAACTTAAATTCCTGAAAACTTTGATTTTAAGAAATTAAAAACAGCACACATACATGTACATAGTAAATAAAATATTTATGTTCCATTTTCAGAATGAGGTGCATCAGAGGATGATAGGTAAGTTAGGAGGCGCCAAGCCCCTATCTCGTTAGCTGGCAGCTGCGTTATACAGGAGCTCTCAGTTCACCCTAGGGTTGAAAAGTTAACAGGCAGTTTGCTATGTGACTAAGCTCAAGTAAGAAAGGAGGAAATCTCAGGTCCCAAGAAATCTATTAGCTAGGCTTTGCATCCTGAACCAACAGGATGGGGATCTCGAGGCGGAAACACGGAAGACACCGCGACGGACTGCACCTCCCAGAAGAACCCAGCAGATGAGAACAATAAAAACCACTGCTCTGTATCAGATGACTGGCACACCAGCCAATTCTTACTTCTGTCCAGGTTAATGCTCAGCTTCTGCGGAAAGCATTTAAATCTGGCCCTCCAGCGCCCTCCCCCCCCCCCCCCCCCCCCCCCCCCCCCTCCCCCCCCCCCTTGGCCACTATTCTGGGTCTCCAGTAATGTTATTATAAATGGTCTTTGTTTCTCACAATAGTTAGGAAGTGTCACTGTTACAGAATGCTGCTCTGGACTGGAATTACCTGCCATGTGGGTGCTACGGAATCAAACAAGGTCCTCTGACAAAAGAGTAGCCAGTGGTTCTTAACTACTGAGGCCACTCTCAGCCCTAAAACCTAAATATTTCGAGAAAACAACAATTGCCTAAATTTTAGATTCATTGTATTAACCAAGATTTTGCAGAAGCCATATTCAGTGCATTTGGTAAAGTTTTATATGAACACATATACATTTCCTATCTGAAATTCAATCTAAATTCAAACCCTATACCCTCTATGGTCACAACAATCTAGTCACTCCTCCTTAAGTATAAATATGCTATCCAACCAGAGGATTCCTGATAGCTTTTTCATACTGATCTGTTTCAAGATGCAGTACCCTCCAACATCAAGTGGGGTAAGATCCCACTAATAGTACTGTACTCGCCATCTGTGGCATGCAGGGCAGTGGTGGGCTCTTAGGTTAACCAAGCCTCATGGTGCACGGGATGGTGTTCAAAGTCAAGGGAGGGCAGCATCCATGGCCAACTGAGTCACTACATGACCATATCAACACAAGATCCATTACTTTACCAGCCTTCTCTGCAGCAAGTATGCTGTCACTCTCCAATCTAGCTTGAATGCCTTCCAGTTCAGCAAAACTATTTTATCCATCCTCAACAATCACCACATCCCAAGGCATTTTTATCTATCTTCAGTCAGGCTTTTCATCCTTCTGCAAAACACACTCACTCTCTCAGCTCGATTCATTCCATTTTGTTTTGTGTTTTGACCGGTCCTCCTAGGTCCCAGCCATCCTGAAAACTCGTAAGACTTAATCTCAGAGATTAACCGGTCCCTGCCTCTAAACGTGCTGGGATCACAAAGGCGTGTTGGTACCACATCAGCTTGGTCTTTCATATCCACTCTCCTCCCACCTCACCAGCCACTCTTTCCACTGCGGCCTCTCCTTGTCCACATTGGTATGAACATGCCTCTGAACTTTCTTCTAACAGGCTCTCAATTTCAAAAATTCTATTGCTGCACAAATACTAGGATCTCCTATGTAGAAGGTTCTGGATTCCAGGAGGGAACTCATTCTTCTGAGGGGTTTATCCCAGTTTCCAAAGTAGGCGCTCTGCCCCACAACAGGGGGGAGGGAGGGAAAGCAGCCCCATTTAATACACAAAATAGAAGGTGTCATAAGCACCATATAACTCTCTTAGATGCTAAGCCTGCTCTACCCAAGAAGACATGAGGAAATTCTTATATACAACAGAGAATGTATGTAACTATGGAATTGATTTGGAACTATAAATTTCCTAGGTTTGGATTCTCTGAACCAATTCCAACTTTCAGAATTTATCCTAGGAGGCGACACAGTGGTGCATTACCTTCACGTCTGAACTCAGGAGGCAGACGGCAGGCAGACTCTCTTGATTTCAAGGCAGCTGGTTCACAGAAAATTTCCAGGCCACCCAGAACTATATAGCTATACAGTGTGACCCTGTCTCTACAAAAAAAAAAAAAAAAAAATCTAAAACACCACAGACTATAGGGGCTGGACATTTAGTCTCAGGGTTAAGAACCCAACTGCTCTTGCAGAGGACCTGGGGTTCAATTCCCACGCCTCCCCGTGGCAGCTAAAATCTATCCTAAAATGGCCTGTGGCACACGCCTTTAATTCCCAGCAACTTGGGAGGCAGAGGGAGTTGGATCTTGGGAGTTTCAAGCCAGCCTGTCTACAGAGTGAGTTCCAGGCTTGCCAAGGGTATGGCGAGATTCTTCTCAAACGACCAAACACACAAAAAAACAAAAAAAAAAAAAAAAAAAAAAAAAAAAAAAAATACAAGCACAGAGACATTACACAATGATGTTTAATGGAACAATGCTTGAAAGACAAGGAAAAGCTGGATGTAATTTATCCTTTCATCAGTAAGAGCTAGATAGACATCTATAAATATGATATGGCCACTAAGAAAATGTGGATGGGAGGCTTTTTATAAACATGTATCATTTCAAATTATTTCAATTGTCCAAGCTTCACTTGGTTGTAGTTACAAACAACTTTCAAAGTCTGACATACCTTCTCTCACAGGAAAGCGGAATGAAAGAGCATTCAAACTCTTCTGTCAGATTTTTCCAAATGTTAACATTTTCTCTCATTGGCTTGTTTTCTCACCCCTTTACTCCCAAACAGTCGCTGTGTTTACCTAAAACAAGAACATCCTCTTACAGCCACAGCAAGACAACCAACACTGACCACAGTTCAAAAGCAAATCTTGTAGCCCAACGTTCACCTCAAGCCTTCCGGGGTTGGGAGTCCTGCTTCACCACGTCCACCGCTAGACTTGCCGTTTTCCAAAGGCCAAGTACATGACCCGGCCATTAGTCCCAACCAAATCAGTAACGACCATTAGGTTATATCCTTCACTTGCTTAACAATTCTACACTAACTACTGCCAAATCCATTTCAGACATGAGGACCTCAATTTGCAGTGTATAAAACTGTTCGCCATAGACTTAAGTAGTCCAACAGGAACTTTTTTGTCTTTTTTGGAGACAGGGTCTCCCTGTAGCCCCAGCTAGCCTGGACCTCACTATGTAGACCAACCTGGACCCGATCTCGGCGATCCTCCTGCCTCTGCATCCTGAGTGCTGGGATTAAAAAGGATGCACCGGGAACTTCTAATCCGGTTCTCTAGCTCCTACGAGGGCATTACCGTGTAAAGCAGACCCACCGGGTGAGGAGGGGCCGGGCATCCTACAGAAGCCGCCGTCACCTCTTCACACTCCATTCCGCACAGCGCTGGGTCGTATTCTTACTACAACCAGCAGCAGGTATTGCCGTTCTCGGACTCCCACTTTCTGGCTTTCTGCGGGGAAAGGGCGGGTTCCCAAGGTCCTCCGAGACCGGGACCCTCGGAGGCTCAACTGAAGAACCCGGGCCAGGTTGGGGTCCCCTCTGCTCCCTTCTCGCCCCAGCCAAAGCCAGTGTAAGAGCCAGCGGCGTGGGGACTAGAATTCGGGCCTGCCCACCCCGCGTCTGGCCGCCCAGCGCAGAGCCTCCCGCGGGCCGCAAGCTCACCTTCGGCCGTCGGGCCGCTCCAGGCCTCCGAGAGACTCCGCCGAGGACGTGGGAAGGAGAAGCCACCACTATGAACTACCACCGTGCAGCCCGCGCCTCAACCGAAGCTTTTCTGGTTAGGACTAGCCCCAGCTGAGAAGCCCGACTTCCGGTTTCCCCTCCCAGGAAGAGCCTTCCGATGCTAGCTTCTGATTGGCTACCGCGGCTGTCCTTTAATAGAGGTCCGAGTCCTGTCTTAAGGACACTGCGCCTGCGCACATCCTGGTTGCTTGCTTTTCCAGCGTCGAGGTTCCTGGCGGGTGTCTGAGTTTGAAAGCATCATGTTCTTCGGAGTGTTTTTCCTCGTACTTTTTGCCAGTAAAAGTAATATCGAATAATTCCAAGCTCGCCGCCTGCACTTTTAAGTGGAACCTGTAAAGTTAAACAAAGCATCTATTTGCCTTATTTAAAAGCCAGTAAATAGGCCGGGCGTGGCGGCGCACACCTTTAATCCTAGCACTTGGGAGGCAGAGGCAGGCGGATCTCTGTGAGTTCAAGGCCAGCCTGGTGTACATAGCGAGCATCAGACTGGCTGCGACTAAAGAGAGACCCTGTCTCAAAAAGACCAAAAAAAACCCCAAAAGTCAGTAAATAGGGATAAGCAATATATTTTTAAATTATGCCAGCGCTAATATTTTTAAATTATCCCAACGCTAACCTCACCATCAGTAAGGTTGGACTTTTTATAACATGTATATATAATATGTTTATGTGTAGGAATATTTATGAACATCCTCTGTTTACTTTTTTTGGAATTCAGAAATGTCTGTTGTAATATTTCCAGGCTACAGATTGCCAAGTTAAAAAAAAAAAAGAATTTAAATATAATTTTTTTCCCCAGTCTTTTTGATACAGGTTCTCCCTGTAGCTCTAGCTATCCTGGAACTCCCTATATAGACCAGGCTGGCTTTGAATTCACAGAGATCCGCCTGCCTCTGCCTCCCAGGTGCTGGGATTAAAGGCGTGTGCCACCATGCCCTGCTTAAATGTAATTTTAAAACATTGATTCAATGGCCGGGCGTGTTGGCTCACACCTTTAATCCTAGCACTGGGGAGGCAGAGGCAGGCGGATCTTTGTGGTCTACAGAGTGAGTTCCAGGACAGCTGGGGCTGCAGGAGACCCTGTCTCGAAAACACAAAATAAATAAAATAAAACATTGATTCAAGGGGCAGGCAGATCTTTGTGAGTTCAAGGCCAGCCTGGTCTACAGAGTGAGTTCCAGGATAGCTGGGGCTACAGGGAGACCCTGTCTCAAAAAGACCAAAAAAAAAAAAAAATTGATTCAATTTAATTATGTGGCCCAGGCAGCCTCAGCCTTACCATATTTCCTCAGGAGTACTTGGAATCCAAGAATGCCCCACCAGACCAAGCAATTAAATGTTCCTTTTGAAGGTTATTTTTATACGACATGTATGTAGCAAGTTTCTAAATTCATGGAAGACTTGGGAAAGCATACTCCATATAAAAAGTAAGATAAAAAGAATGTTCTGATAAAAGTTCTCAACCTTGCCTCTTTAAAAACAAGATTCTCTTTTTTCTTTCCTCCAATGCATAGAAAGTTCTAGACAAACAAAAGTGAAAGCATGGTCTGCTCACCCCCAACTTCATCAATTTCTGCTCATAAACATCTTTTCACCTGTATTTCAGCATGTACCTCTCAAAGGTAAGGGCTCTTCAGTTTTTTTCAAATATTCATAAAATTATTGTCTTTTTCTTTTTTTATTTTTAAATTTTTAAAGAATTTTTTCTTTTTTGTATTTTTTTAATTATTTATACATATATTTTTTATTCAAATCTAGACCGTGTCCCCCCATCCCCCCCCCCTCCAGAGCTCATGCATTCTTGCCAAACATGCTATTCATCTCTTTCTCAGTCTTCTCATATTTCTCCATGGGGAAGTTGACTGTTTTGAGCAGAAGTTCACTGTTTCAGTCAGTTCTTTGATGCAGTCCTTTCTGTTGTTGTTGTTGTTGTAGTCTTATTTAAAGATCTGCCAATGGGGCTGAGGATTTACCTTGGTCGGTAGAGTGCTTGCCTAGAATACACAAAACCCTGGGCTGGAGAGATGGCCTAGTGGTTAACAGCACCAACTGCTCTTGCAGAGGACCCGGGATCAATCCCCAGCACCCACATGGCAGCTAAGAACGGTGTGAAACTCCAATTCCAGGAGAACTCCAGTTCCAGGGGAATTCGACACCCTCTTCTGACCTCCGCAGCATTGCACAACACAGGTGCACAGACTTGCATGCAGGCAGTACATTCATACACATAGAGAAAAAAAAAAAAAAGAATACACAAAACCCTGAGTTCTGTTCCCAGCATGCATGGAGGGACAGGCTTGTAATCCCAGCACATCAGAAGTCAGAGGTTCAAAGCCAGCTTGGGCTATACAGGTCCTGGTCTAAACAAACAAACCTTTATAAAGATAAGTTAATAATTGTTTTGAGCAGAAGTTCACTGTTTCAGTCAGTTCTTTGATGCAGTATTTTCTGTTGTTGTTGTTGTTTTCCAAAATGCATATGCCCAACTGCTTTGTACAAAAGCTCAGGGGGGCCCTACACAAGAAATACTTACAACTGGTAATTGGCAACTAGCATCCACAGATGGAGTGATTACCATGCATCTGTTTGTTTTTCTGGGTCTGTGTTACTTCACTCAGCATTGATGTCCTCTAGCTCCAGCCATTTTCCTGCAAAGCTCGGTGATGTCGTCTTTCTTTACTGCTGCATAGAATTCCATGTGTAGATGTAACCATTTTCTCTATCCACTCGTCAGTTGAGGGGGCATTTAGGTTGGTTCCAGCTCTTGCTATTGTGAAGAGAGCTGCAATAAAACATGGCCGTGCATGTATCTCTTGGTGTGGCGTATAGTCTTGAGGGTACATGCCCAGGAGTGGTATGGGTGGGTCGGGTGGCAAGTTCATTCCAATCTTCCAAGGGTTCTCCACACTGCTTCCATTGGCTGTACAAGTTTACATTCCCACCAGCAGTGGATGAGTGTTCCCCTTTCCCCACAAAACCTCTCCAGCACTTTGTATTCATTTGTTTTCTTGATCTTAGCCAGTCTTATTGGAGTAAGATGATATCTTAAAGTGGTTTTCATTTGCATTTCCTTAATGATAGTGATGTTGAGCAGTTCTCTGAGGTGTTTCTCAGACATCTATAATTCCTTCACTTGTGAAGTCTCTGTTAGTTCTTTGCTCCATCTATTGAGCGGTCATTTGTTTTTCTTTTTTCTTTGTTTTTTGAGTAGTTTATATTATTCTGGAAATCAATGTTTGTCAGATTGTATCTGCCAGTGAAGGTTTCCTCCCACTCTGTGGGATTCTCTCACTTCCTTATTGTTTCTTTTTGATGATACAGAAGCTTTTGAGTTTGATGAGGTCCCATTTGTCAATTGTCGACCTTAATTCTTGTTGCAGCTGCCGTCTGATTTAGGAAGTCTTTTCCTACACCTATGTCTTGTAGTCTGCTGCCAACTTTTCTTCTATCACCTTCAGAGTTTGGTGGTTTCACGTTGAGGCTTTTAATCCATCTGGAGTTGACTTTTGTACAGGGTGAGAGGTAGGGTTTAATTTCATTCTTCTACAAGTGGTGATCCAGTTTGCCAACACCACTTGCTGAAGATGCTGTCTTTTCTCTTCTGCTCAAAACAGTCAACTTCCCCATGGAAAATATTGAGAAAGACTAAGAGATGGAAAGCATTTGGCAGAATGCACAGCTCTGGTGGGGTGGGGGAATGAGCGGGAACATGGGTCTAGATTTTGTTAAAAATAAATAAATAAATTTATGTTGAAAAAAAAAAAAAAGAATAAGAACAAAAGTGACAAGACCTTAAAGGATCGACTTGATGGAAAGGCTACCAGACCAACAAAAACTTGACAAGAGCTTTTATCGGGAAGGAGGAAGCTTTTAGTGACCTGGGATAAAAAAAAAAAAAAAAAAAAAGAAAAAAAAAAGAAATAAAGATAAGTTAATAATTATTTCCTATCATCAGTACTAGATCCTCATTTGGATCCTGATTGTCTCCTGTTCCAATTAAGGTCTGTCCTTTGTTCTGAGGTTTTTGTTTTGTTTTGTTTTGTTTTGTTTTGTTTTGTTTTGTTTTTGAGACAGGGTCTCACTGTGTGGCCCTGGCTGGCCTCAGACTCAGAGAGATCTGCCTGAGCCTGCCTCCTGAGTGCTGGGACAAAAATTATACAACACTAACCCTAGCGAGATCTGCCCTTTGTGACCTACTGATATCTCCTTTTCGCCTTTTCATCTTTGCATGCCCCCCTTCCTTCTCAGTTTTCCCTCCATGTCAAGTTGTTTGTTGAAGAAATCCATCCAGTTTGGATCAAGCTTTCCTCCTGACACCCCCATGTTTCACAGGAAACTTCCAACATTCCTTCCTGTCCTCATTGCGCTCCCTCTGTCAGTAGCATTTGGCACAGTTGATCATTTGGACTACCCAAAACTCAGACCTCTTAGTCAGAAACCATCTATGTGGTAACATGTAGAAAGATTCATGTGGACCCTGGAGTCCCATCTCGGCACTTCAGGCCCTGTAGGAAACATCTATACCCAGCTATTTGCAACCCCCCCTCGGCCTTTCTCCCAGTACTCCATTGGAACCACCATACCCATTTTTCAAGTTCATTTTATTATTTTTTTTTTATTTTTTATTTTTTTTGGTCTTTTTGAGACAAGGTCTCCCTGTAGCCCCAGCTATCTTGGAACTCACTCTGTAGACCAGGCTGGCCTTGAACTCACAGAGATCCGTCTGCCTCTGCCTTCCCAGTGCTAGGATTAATGGCATGCGCCACCGTGCCCAGCTCAAGTTCTTTTTTATTTTAAAATGTTTCATTGGCCAGACATTGTGGCGTGAGCCTTTAATCCCAGTACTCAGGAGGCAGAGGCAGGTGGATCTCTGTGAGTTCAAGGCCAGCCTGCATAGTGAGCTCCAGGATAGCTGGAACTAAAGGGAGACCCTGTGTCAAAAAGACAAAAAAAAGTTTCAACTCTAAGTCATTTTCGCCATTCCCATGACTATCATCATGATCTCTGCTGTCACTTGTTCTCATCTCCACTCCTGCAGTAGCATTGATGTCAATGAACTTTAGCAGCAATCTCAACCAAGACCCTGCACAGCAGGTGGGCAAGAGGGGCAGTTTGCTTTGCCTGATACATTTTTACCAGCAGGGGGCAGGAGTAACCCTATCATTGGGGAGCTACTACACACCCAGTTTACATTTTCTTGTCAGGAAGATTTGTGTTCCACATGTATGGGTCCCACTGAAAGGGACATTATTGGTTGTTTCTTGCAGGCTGAAAAACTTAAACAAAAAGGCAAGTAAGTCCTTTTGAAATATTTACAGTAGCTGTTTCTGTTAAAGTATATATTTACATTATTTTGTGTCATTTCACCAAGGTAAAAATAGCCATGGTATTGTCATAACTCTGTAAGATCATCACAGAATTTAGCAAGTTTATTGACTGATTTATTGATCAATTTGCTCCAAACTGCCAAAAGAATCTGGCCTATATCCAGTCAACTTAAAGTCCCAGATTAAGGGCCATGTCGAGTGTAGCTTCACTAAAACTTTTCTCCAAGTTCATCCAAATAAGTTACCCTTTGTTTGTTTACGTGTGTGTGTGTGTGTGTGGTGTGTGCATGTGCGTTGTGCACGCACACTCACCTGTACAGGCTAGAAGTGGATGTCTGGTGTCTTCCACCATCGCTGCCACCGTAGTTTTTTAGACAAGATCTTACTAGACCTTCAGCTAGACTGGCTGACAAGCTGGCCCCCAGTATCTGCCTATCTCCAACCCCTTTCCGGGCTTAGGTTTCAAACACATACTGCCACACCTGCCTTTACTAGGGTGCCGGGCATGGGAACTCGGGTACTCAAGCTAGCCTAGGAAGTGCTACTCACTGAGCCATCTCCCTGCCCCTGTAAGTGATCTTCATATCTACTCATAGCCTCTTTCTACCTCATTTTCATTTTTAATATTAAAGTATTTCTTTTTTACCTATCCATACATGTATACATTGATAATATACATTGGATACATATACAATGTATAACATACATCGGTAATATTCAATATCCATTAATTTCTCTTACTTCTTACAGTTCCTCTTTTAATGCCATGTCTTTTTCTCCTTAGAAGCCACATATGAGAGAAAACACAGGATTTGCCTTTCTGAATCTGTCATGGGTCCTGGAGTACATAAACAAGAAAAAGCTACTTGAGCATGTGTGTCAATCATTCTCTACTTCCAGATGGATTCAGTATGACCAGCTGCTGAAGCTCCTGCCTCCTCGACTTCCCCGCTGTGATGCAGGGCACCCTAGAACTGTGAGCCCAAATCAACTCTTTCTTCCTGTAGTTGCTTTGGTCAGGTATTTTATCACAGCAATGATATAAGTAACTAACATACATGGAGAATTGTCCCAGAGCCTGAGGGTCTTGCTTCCTTTATAAGTTTCGTACAGGCAGGACACTCCTGATAGACAACACATTCAGACAGACAGTAGAGTATATGAGGTGCACCTTCTATGGGGTACACCTCCTATGATAACTCCTCTAGTCTTGTCAGGAGAGCATAGTGCAAAAGGCTCCTATAGGAGTGTCCTATACTGCAGTCCTTTGTAGCTGTGGTGTTCACAGTCTTAAGCTGTTGCCATAGGGATGGATGACTGGGAATGTACCTTCAGATACTCCCAACCCGGCTGTACTTACTTGAAGCCTACTCATCAGTTTGGAGTTTTTATCACACCTATCCTGTGAGTTAAAGTAGTCAGTAATGTTTGAGAAGTGGTAGGTTGTATACAAGGCAGTATAGCCAGGCGTTGTGCACGCCTTTAATCCCAGAACTCAGGAGGCAGAGGCAGGTGGATCCCTGTGAGTTCAAGGCCAGTCTGGTCAACAGAGTGAGCTCCAGGCCAGCTGGGACTAACAGGAGACCCTGTCTCAAAAATACTGAAAAAAAAAAAAAGAAGGCAGTGTAGACTCTCAGCTGGGCTTGAAGTGCTCAGCCAGAGTATCTACACCACACGCTTAACTGCCTTGCCTCATCCCAAGCATCCCATCAGAGGGGAAAGCAACAGTTAACAGCCTCGAACAGCAGTGAACCCAATGCAGAAATAAAGGCAGAACCTAGTACCAGTTACAACAGCCAGGACTCTAATAACAGTAACAAGAATGATAGGGGTAGAAATGATATCAATTTTTAAAGTTTTAAAAGCCGTTGAAAAAGAAAAAGATTAAGAGAGAAGAAATTAAGAAGGGAAATGGAAAGCATTAGTAAAGTTAGAAAAAGAGGGAGAAGCAGGGCGTGGTGGTGCACACCTTTAATCCCATTACTTGGGAGGCAGAGGCAGGCAGATCTTTGTGAGTTCAAGGCCAGCCTAGTCTACTCAGTGAGTTCCAGGACAGCTGGGGCTACAGGGAGACTCTGTCTCAAGAAGACCAAGGGAAAAAAAAAAAAGAAGAGGGAGAAAGAATAATTAACAAAAATCATAAAATAATAGATTAAAAGTAAACATGCCTTGTGCATGGTGCACACCTTTAATCCAGGTACCTGGGAGGCAGAGGCAGGTAAATCTCTGTGATATCAAGGCCAGACTAGTCTACATACCAATTTCCCTCTCAGCCAGGTGGGGCTTCAAGGAGACCCTGTCTCAAAAAGACAAAAAAAAAAAGTGAATATCTTTTTAAAAAAAAAAAGAAAAATATATACATGTATATATACATATACTCATACAAATCAATCAACACATAAAAAAGAGGGTTGGGCATCTTTGGCTGGGGATATAGCTCTGTGACAGAGCCTGAGTCTAACATGAAGAAGCCCCTACCCCATGTTCAATCGCTAGAACCATAAAAATGGTCTTGGGGAGGTGGGACTCTGAGCTAAATCCCTGGAACACACATGGTAGAAGAAGAGAAGGACTTCCTACAAGTTGACCTCTGACCTCTACAGGCATGTAATCACATACACACACACACACACAAACATACAAACACATAAACACATAAACAAAATGTAGTTTAATTTTTTTTCCTTTTGAGTCAGGGTCTCCCCGTGGCCCTAGCCATCCTAGAACTCACTATGTAGATGAGGCTGGCCTTGGTCTCACAGAGATCCACCAGCCTCTGCTTCCTGAATTCTGGGATTAAAGGAATGTGCTGTCATACCTGGCACCTTTAGTTGTTTAAGAAGGTCTTAGGAACTTGGAAGCATTCTCTTCTGGATGGTTATGCAGGCTGAGTGATAATCCCTGCCTCTACCACTTGCACTTGCACTTCTCTGTGCATCTTCTTGGCCTGTGAATACCCTGGAAAGAGCTGGAGGATGGTCTTGCCTTCCTTCTGTGTGTGTTTCTTGCCACATGACCACTAGAAGGTGTTAGGATCTGATGCTTGTTGGGATGCTTTTTCAGCTTCTGTGCTTCTAGGGTAAGGAAGGTGTCATGAGCCAGAGTTCCCACTAGAGTTTACTCTGGACTAAGTAACTACATGTGCCCCCAGGGCTGGGCTGGCAGAAGCCCTGCCATCAGTCTAGATCTCCGGGGTCTATGGCTTCCCGAGGCCCAGCCCTCAAATGAAGCAGTCTCCTCCACAGCCTCCTGAATGTCCCAGATCCAGATTCCACTGCATACATTTTTTTTTTTTTTTGGTGAGTTTGCCTCAGTGGCATTCTCGGGCCACACTGGACCACAACATACAGACTGGCTTAGTTAGACAGCATGGCAGTACTTGCTGTGAGTTTCAAAGTAAAGGAAATGTAAGAACTTATATTTCTCAAAGCAGTAAGCTTGGGTGGCACCTCGTCAAGATGCTACTATTAGAGCACCACACTTGTCAAGCACCAGCATGCTATGGGGGTCTCCTATCAGCTAAGTTCAGACTGCTTTCTGTTGTGCCGAGCCTCTGTGCTAAAGCCCCCTCTGCCTCTCTCACTTCTCATCTTCTGCTCTTCCTGTCTGCCACACTGCCAGGCTGCTGTGTGCTCAGTGCTGATGTACAATTTCTCACCTTTTATTCAGATAATCAGACTCTCTGCGTCTCTCCGAGTCTCTGGGCAGTTACAAACTTCAGTGAAGTCCTAGTCATCCACCTCACAAAGAAATTATTTCCTAGCTTTTTGGTTCTGAACTACAGAGAAACTGGAAGTGTTTCTCTGCCAAGTGACTCCCCAAGTCTTTGCTTATTTTTTATCATTATTTTTATTTATTATTATTATTATTATCATTATTATTATTTTGGTCTTTTTGAGACAGGGTCTCCCAGTAGCCCCAGCTGGCCTGGAACTCTGTCTGTAGATGAGGCTGGCCTTGAACTCACAGAGATCCACCTGCTTCTGCCTCCCAAGTGCTAGGATTAAAGGAGTGCTCTACCACACCCAGCCTATTTTTTATATTTTTATGTGTATTCATATATTACCTGCATGTAGATAAATGTACCCGTGTTGTGTAGTACCTGTGGAGGTCAGAAGATGGTATTGGATTCCCTGGAACCTGAGTTAAAGACAATTGTTAGCTGCCACGTAGGTGCTGGGAATTGAACCTGGGTCCTCTGCAAGAGCAGCCAGTGCTCTCAGCCACTGAGCCATCCCTCCAGCCCCTCCCTGAGTCTTTGCTTCTAACGGTCCTTGTTTGTGCTAAGTTGTCATATCGCCCCTGCTGTATGTCTACAGCTGCAGCTAAGCTGCCCACCTGCCTGGTCAGTAGCTCTGATAATCTCCAGTCTAGCCATATGCCTAGCCAGTGTGGAATATTGTTTAGTTGAAAGATGAATATTGGACAAAAGTGGAAAAAGAACATAGATTCTGTGTGTCCTGAATTTTAAAGTAATTTCCTTTCTAGCTACAAAATATCTTACTGCCTATGTATCATTTTGGGAAAGACTCAGACCTTGAAACTTCCAACTCATGAACAGAATGTGTCTCTCCATTGACTCCATTGACTTAGATCTTCTTGTTTCTTTCCTCAGTTTTGTGCACAACTGTTTTTAGACTTATTACATATATATATATATATATATATATATATATATATATATAGTCTCCCTATAGCCCTAGCTGGCCTAGAACCCACTCTGTAGACCAGGCTGGCCTTGAACTCACAGAGATCCACCTGCCTCTGCCTCCTAAGTGCTAGGATTAAAGGCATGCTCCACTGAGCCTGACTTACAGATAGTCCTTAGCTGCCATATGGGTGCTGGGAATCAAACCCGGGTCCTCTACAAGAGCAGTTGGCACTCTTAACCACTGAGCCATCTCTCCAACCCTGTAAACATTTTTTATCTTATATTCTGTGAACTTGGTGAACTCATCTATCAGTTCTTGGAACTTTTTAGGAGATACCTTGGGAGTATGTAGACACCTCAGGACAGCTCAGTTTCTTCCTTGGATCTGCATTCTCTCTAGTTTATTTTCTCATTTAGGGCACTGCCTACAACTCTCCACACTCTGTCGGATAGGACTGATGAGCAGACACTCTCATTTTCTTCTTTATCTTCCAGAAAAATCGTAGTCTTTCACATTAAGTAAAGTATTAGTTAGCTGAAGTTTTTTGTACTGTTCCATATTGAGGTTCTATTTCTGTTATATGAGAGGTTTTTATCATGAGCAGATGTTATTTTTATATTATTTGTTGATGTTTTTTGGTGGTTTTTTTTGAAAGAGAGGTTCTCCCTGTAGCCCCAGCTGGCCTGGAACTAGCTGGGTAGACCAGGCTGGCCTTGAACTCATAGAGATCCACCTGCCTCTGCCTCTCGAGTGCTAGGATTAAAGGCATTTGCCACCACGCCCGGCTTAAAGATGGTTCTTAGCCACCAGGTGGGTTCTGGGAATTGAACCCTGGTCCTCTGCAAGAGCAGTCGGTGCTCTTAACTGCTGAGCCATCTCTCCAGCCCTTGTCTATTACTTTTGTGCATGTTGCTGTGACTGTGTGATTTTTCTTCCATTAGCTTCTCAATGTGATGAATTATACCAGCTGATTTAGGGATATTGAATTCACCACATATTTCTGTACTAAACTCCATTTGGTCATTGTGGTGATTTGAATGAGTATCCCCCATAGGCTGTAAGTATTCAGACATTTGTCTCCAGTTGGTGGCACTGTTTTTGGAGGTCTTAGAAGGTGTGGCCGTGCTGGAGAAAGTGCGTTGTTGGGGGGCAGGCTTAGTGAGTTTTAACAAGCCTCGTGGCCTACAGTTGCTCTCTGCTTCCTGTGCTCTTTGTGAGATGTGACCCTCGGTTTGCTGCTCCAGATCCAGCCACCACGCCTCCTGCCACAATGGACTCTAATTCCCTGGAACCGCCAATCATAAGCTCAAATAAACTCTTCCTTTTATAAGTTCCTTTGGTCATGGTGTTTTATCACAGCAACAGAAAACTGACTAATACAGTCATGGTATATAATTATTTTATATGCTGCAGAATTCTGTTTTCTATAACTTGCTATAGATTTCTAGTATGTTTTCATGAGGGATATTCATTTATTCTTCTTCTTACCTTCCTCCTCCTTTTCTTTTTCTTCATCTTTTATTTTATTTTATGTTATGTTATTTATTTTTTATTTTATGTATATGCATATATTACCTGCATGTATGTAAGTGCACCTGTGTTGTACAATGCCCTCAGAGGTCAGAAGAGGGCATTGGATCCTCTGAAACTAAAGTTACGGATGGGATAGTTGTTAGCCAGCATGTGGGAACTAAGAACCAAATCCAGGTCTTCTGCAAGAGCAGCCAGTGCTCTTAACCACTGAGGAAACTCTCTAGCCTCTATTTTTATTTTTATTTTATTTTATTTTATTTATTTATTTATTTATTTATTTATTTTTTGGTTTTTTTGAGACAGGGTCTCCCTGTAGCCCCAGCTGTCTGGAACTCACTCTGTAGACAGGTCTGGATATTGAACTCTGACTTCCAACCTGCCTCTGCTCCCCACAGTATAGATTAAAGGTGCGCCGCCACGCACGCCCTGCCTATTTATTATTAGTTATTTATTAATTTATTATTTTACTTGGTCATTTTTGACAGTGTGGGGTTCTCCTGAGCTTGGGGCTGTCCTCGGTCTTGCTATGAGAACTAGGCTGGCGACCTGAAGCTCACAAGAACTGCTGCCCTCCTCCCTCCCAAGTGCTAGGATTGAAAGGCATCGCGCCACTACCTGGCCTATTTTTTTTTTAAGTACAAGGTCTCACGACCGAACGCCCGACCTGGTCTTGAACTCACCTGCTACCTCAACCTTCTGAGGACTGGAATTACAGATGTGTGCTGCCACACCCGGCCCTTGGTTTTCATTTTCCTTTTATTTTTTTGTTCTTTTTTAGACATGGTCTGCCTGGTAGCACTAGTCATTGTCCTGGAACTCATAATATGTTAGCACATAGGCTGGCTTGAATTCACAATGACCTGCCCTCCTCCTCGTCTCCCAATTGTGCTGGATTAAAGGCAGGCCCAACATGGCCCAGCTTGGTTTTTCTTTTTTATTTGAACTTTGGATTCATACGGTACTACTAGCTTTTATAGGAATAAGTAAGAAATTTTTTCTTCTAGCAGGTGCGTGGTGGTCGCACACCTTTAATCCCCAGCACTCGGGAGGCACAGGCATGCGTAATCTCTGTTGGAGTTCACTAAGCCGACGGATGCACATAGAGGTCCTGACCGCGAAGTGGGTTTCACAGGAATTAGCTGGGTGTTGCAGAGGAACTCTAGGTCTCGATAAAAAGTGAATAAAAATTTTGAACAAGAAAACAAAGTGACGTAAAATTACAATTAAAAATACTTCCTAATACTTCAACTTTCAGATCCAATGTCAACTAGGTTCGTTACATTGTCGTAAATTATTTTTGCAAGTGTAATGCCATTTTAAGATTTAAAGCCTTTAATCCTACACTTGGGAGCAGAGGGCCAAGAATTCTCTGAGAGATTCTTAGGGCCAGGCTGTGTGCTTTCGATTAGAGAGCCAACTCCAGCCTGCTCTAATTACTGATAGTAGGTATATACTATTATATGTCTCACTGATGCCAACACCACACCCGGGGAATATAATTATAGATTATATCCCCGTGAGGTGTTGGTTAGGTGCAATACCTTATCTAGCACTTGAGGGAGAGGCCAGCTAGATTATTTTGTCAGTCCTAAGGCCACCTGGTCTACGCATGGGTTCCAGTACGCGGGCTTGCAGAAGATCTGTGTCCCAATAAAGTGTCAATACAAATTCTCGAACAAGAAAAAAAGTGAGTAAAAAATACAATTAAAAAAAATGCACAGTTCCTAGTTCAACTTTTTTAGACAATGAATGATTCTATATTATTCTGGGAATAATTTTCAGGTTAAAATATTTTTAGTTAAGGCCTTTTTAATCCTAGCACTTGGGAGCGAAGGCAGAGCAGACTCCTGGCAGATTACTAGGCCAGCTGGTTCGTCTACAGAGGAGCTCGAGCCAGCCTGGGCACGAGAAGACACTATCTCCCAAAGACTATACATTATACTTATATGAAGAATAATATATATATAATATGCTGTAAAATATAATACGAAATGGCATAGAGCTATATGTCCTAGTTTTAATAATATTGTTCGCAAGCAACACCCCGGCGCGATTACATGTATATGTAATATATATACATCTATCTATATTGTTATCCCTCATGGGAGTGTGGTTTGGTGCAACACCTTTAATCCTAGCATTGGGAGGGCAGAGGCAAGGTAGATCTTTTGTGTGAGTTCAAGGCCAGCCTGGGTCTAAGATTGCAAATTCCCAGGACGCCTGGGGCTTCAGGGGGACCCTCTTGAAAAGACCCCCCAAAAAAATTTGTAAAAAAAAAAAAAAAAACAAAACTAACCACATTTTGGGAGGCAGAGACAGGTGACTCTCTATTGTAGTTGAGAGGCCCTGCCCTAGTCTACATGGCCAAAGCTCTTCTAGGCCAGTCTGGAACACATTTTGACCCTCCTGTCCAAGGTTCTGTTAATAGGTAGTACAGTTCTCCACTGAAACCATCTTGATCAGATTGGGATTGGGGAAGGGGGATAAATTAAAACAGCAGTTTCCTAGGAAATTAAAGTTGAATTCACAACACTCATGCTGGACCCATGTGCGGGAGCTCGTGTTGGACCCATGTGCGGGAGCTCATGTTGGACCCATGTGCGGGAGCTCGTGTTGGACCCATGTGCGGGAGGCTCGTGTTGGACCCATGTGCGGGGCTCGTGTTGGACCCATGTGCGGGGGCTCGTGTTGGACCCATGTGCGGGAGCTCATGTTGGACCCATGTGCGGGAGCTCATGTTGGACCCATGTGCGGGGGCTCATGCTGGACCCGCGGAGTGTGGCCATGGCGGGAGCTCATGCTGGACCCATGTGCGGGGGCTCGTGTTGGACCCATGTGCGGGGCTCGTGTTGGACCCATGTGCGGGGGCTCGTGTTGGACCCATGTGCGGGGGCTCATGCTGGACCCATGTGCGGGGCTCATGCTGGACCCATGTGCGGGGGCTCATGCGGGGCTCATGGACCCATGTGCGGGAGGCTCTGTAGGATATGTGCGGGGGTCGTTTGGACCCGATGTGCGGAGCGTGTGGACCTAGTGCTTGGACCATGCGTGTGGGCGTTTGGCCAGGGGGCTGGTTTGGCCGATGTGCTGGGCGTTGGACATTGCGGGCTGTGGATGGCAGCTGCCCAATTTTTTGCGCCAAGTTTTCTATGCTCTGTTGCACAAGTGGGCTTCTAGGTATCTCCTTGGCGTCTTTTTCAAGTCCTCGGGCGGCCTGTGCTGATGATGTTCCTAGTTTTCATCTGTAATATAAGCAGCGTGTGAGGCTTTCCTCTTCTCTCTCTTAAATTAAATTATGATAAGATTTGTCGAATTTTATGTTCAAACCACCAGTTCTTTGTTTCATCTATTTTCTCTACCATTTTCTTGTTTTCAATTCCATTGACTTTTTGCTTTTCATCTTTTCCGTGCTTAGGCTTAATTTGGCTGCTTTGCATTTTTTCAACTAATTGTTATTTGTCTTTATTTTTCTCTATATTATTTCTTTTTTTTGTCTTTTCAAGACAGGGTCTCCCTGTAGTCCCAGCTGTCCTGGAACTCTCTCTGTAGACCAGGCTGGCCTTGAACTCACAAAGATTTGCCTGCCTCTGCCTCCCAAGTGCTAGGATTAAAGGCGTGCACCACCACGCCTGGCTGTTTTTAGTCTTAGATGAGTGCTTAAGACCTCTCTTTTAGCATTGCCGAAAGAGAGTGTGTACACTTTTTTTCTCCACACGGGTTTGGCTGTATTCCACAAATTTTTGATGTTTTTTTTATCTTCAATTCTATGCATTGTTTTATTTCCCTTTGGGTTTTCTTCATGAAGACTGGGGATGTAGCTCTGTGGTAGAGTGTTTGCCTTGCTCCCTCAAGGTGATATTTCAGTCTCCTTCATGATCAATGAATAGTTAGAACTGTGCTGCTTTGGTTTGGAGTTTATGGAGCAACCAGTTCCTTAACTTTCTATTACTGATTTCTAACTTGAGAATTCTAGAAATGATTTCAGAGAATGCAATGTTGTAAATGCCTCCCTTGTTTCTTAGAGACGATTGCGCTCAGCTCACTAAGAGCTACAGACTTCTTCAAGTTTTGCTGATGCAGAGGCTTGAGGTGGGGAATGTCGGCTCCCAGGATGCTGGGAAGAAGACTGATGTGACACCTGGCTCCTGGAATGCTGGGAATAGGCTACCATGTCCCTCACCGTTTGTGCATGAATTAAAGGAGGTTTGTTGCTGAGCCAGTCGCCATGGCCTTGGGCATACATACTGTGCTGTCTTTCTATAATGATAGAAAAAAATTTCCTATGTGTGTTTTGGAATTCTTGAGCATTTATCATATGTAAACTCTGTATGAACTTCTAACCTAAGCTTCCTAAATAAAATCTTCCCAAGAGGGCAGTAAAATGCTCCTGAGCCACAAACCCTGAGATTCCTGGTCTGAACTTCAGTTCCTCAGCAAATATATCATTTCAGTTATTTCAGATTGTTGAAATCAGTTTTAAGGCTCAAAGCAGGAACTGTTTTGTGTTACGTTCTATAACTTGTCAACAGTGCAAGTGTAAGTGGAGTGTTCTGAAAATGTTCAGTCATTGACATCTTCTGAATTCTGTCAGTTTGTCATGTTCATTAAATTGTTGAGAGAGGAATGTAGAACTGCAAATGTAAAATACAACTGTAAACCACCCATGATGCTGCCTTGTTTCTTCCAGTTCTAACAGCCTTTGCTTCCCATTTTCATCCTCCGTCTGCCGTGTTTCCGTCCTCCGCGTGCCGTGTTTCCCTCCTCCGTGTGCCGTGTTTCCCTCCTCCGCGTGCCGTGTTTCCGTCCTCCGCGTGCCGTGTTTCCGTCCTCCACGTGCCGTGTTTCCCTCCTCTGTGTGCCGTGTTTCCGTCCTCCGCGTGCCGTGTTTCCCTCCTCCGCGTGCCGTGTTTCCGTCCTCCGCGTGCCGTGTTTCCGTCCTCCGCGTGCCGTGTTTCCGTCCTCCGCGTGCCGTGTTTCCCTCTTCTGTGTGCTGTGTTTCCCTCCTCCGCGTGCCGTGTTTCCGTCCTCCGTGTGCCGTGTTTCCGTCCTCCGTGTGCCATATTTGGGTCCCTATTACGGTTTTCCCTTTCTTTAACAAATTTTTTCATTATACATTTTTCATTCTTTTACTTTTAACATTTCCATATCACATATGAAGTTAGGAGTGATTTGCAGCCATTATGTATTTGGTCATGCTTTTTAAATTGATATGTTCAGAGTATTTATGATTAGTGTGATTATTAATATGTCAGTACCATTTGATTTTTCTTTCCTGTTTTTTCTTTCTAGTTTCTTTTTCTGCCTTCCTGTGGATTCCTTTAAATCTTTTTCTTGAATTTTGCTTTATCACGTCTTTTTTAGCCCTCTTAGTTTTTGCTTTACACAATACATTATGTCTTTTTACAGTCTGCTACTGTCATTTTACTGGTTTCAATAAAATACAGAAATCTTACCTCCTTCTGTGTTCCTTGTGACTTCCCTACTTAGAAAGCAATTGCTATAGATATTTCCTTTACAAACAGAATCAATTAGAAAATATACTAATTTTGTGCTCGCTTTGGCAGCACATATACTAAAATTGGAATGATACAGAGAAGATTAGCATGGCCCCTGCACAAGGATGACACGCAAATTCATGAAGTGTTCCATATATAAAAAAAGAAAATAGACTAATTTTATTTATGCTATCAAACATAATTTTTAATAATCTTAAAGAAGTAAAACCTACCTAACATTTTCCCAAATTTATGTTTACCATATTCTCCCCTCTTTCAATATTTATCCCCAGTTATTTAAATAAATCTTTCAGAATCTTAAGCTCACTGTGTAGGGCAATGTGACCTTGAGCTTCTAATTCTCCTGTTTCCACCCTAGGCTGAGTTTACAGGCCTGCATCGCCAGGCCTGTTCATTCCTTTTTCTGTTAGAGAGTTTCCTTCAGCCAGCCTTTCTGGATAGGTCTTCTGAGTGACCTGTGTGTGTCTGTCTGTGTCTGTGTGTGTGTGTCTGTGGTGTGGTGTATATGTGGGTGTCTGTGTGTGCATGTGAGGGGTGTGCACGTGAGTGGAAGACAGAGGTGTTGTTCCCCTGGAGCTGGAGTTACAGGTGGTTGTGAGCTGCCCAACATGGGTATTAGGGTCCTCTGCAAGAGCAGTAGGCACTCTTAGGCTCTTAACCGTTTCTCTAGCCTCTCTGTCAGCTACCCTGAATCAAGTCACAGCACCCCTAGATGCTGGGGCTTCTCATTACTGCAGATGAAAGGGGATGGTCTACATCCTTACTGGCCTACTTCATCTTTCTGGAAGCATAAGTGTGATTTTCAGTAAGAAGATTATTATCAAAGCAATCAGTAGGTATTTGTTTCCCTGTGCAATATGTTTTCTAATATTTTATTTATTATTCTTATTTTATGTGTATGAGTGTATTGCCTACCTGTGTATAAGTGTATCCATGTCATGAAATGCCTGAAGAGGTCAGAAGATGGTATCAGCTTCCCCTAGAACTAGAGTTAGGGATGGTTGTTAGCCACCATGTGGGTGCTGGGAATCGAACCCAAGTAGTCTGCAAGAGCACCCAGTGCCCTTAGCCAGTGAGCCATCTCTCCAGGCCCCAGCCTGTGCAATATTTTTAGCACTGTTTTCCTTTCCTTTCAATACTCCATTCTAAGCTGGCCATGGTGCTACACACTTAAATTCCCCGAGTTCAGAGCGCTGAAGTAGGAGGTTCATGATTTCCCAGCCACCCTGAGCTACCTAGCAAGTTCCCGTGCAGATTGGTCTACATAGGAAGACCTGTCTCAAAGAAATACAAAAAAGTAAGTAAATATAAAGGTACCCCTCTAACATTGCAACCTGATAATTGATCTTCCATTGCTGAGGGCAAAAGGCTCTTGTGTGATCATCTGTCCATTTTCTTATTGCACTTGCAGCAACAGAACTGTTACCATTGTGATAAATATTAAGAATATCAGACTTTATCTCATGGGGATTTAATTTATGCCCCAATTGATATGTATCTCCAGAGGAAGAGACGTGTATGCACGTGTCTTTTGGTGGTGCATCAAGATGGAAGAGGAAATGAAGAGAAAAGACAGAGCAGAACATGCTGTGGCGGGCAGGTCCCCATCTCGCCTTCACTGTGTGTTACTTGTGGGTCAGCTCAACATCCCTGTGTGCTGGATCAGCTTTAACCATGTTGAGGAAGTGCTTTCAAGGGGCAGAGATGCATAAAACAAGACTTGGAGAAGGGCGAAAGATAAGTCAGGAGGTCAAACTGCCGCTGATATGATTTAGCCTCTGGATATCTAGAAATCTGGTCTAAGACTTAGAAAAGATCTCTCCTTACTGTGTGTTCCACATATCATGGTCCTCAGGCACCTTCCTGAAAGCCCTATCAGATATTTAGAATATGCTTCCCCCTTTCTATTTGTGCCCACTGTTGAACAATCAGCCCCTAAGGCTGGGTTCCTGGTATCTGTTGGCCTTTCTGTCGAAACTCACAATGGCAGGATTTTTCCAATGCCCACTGTGCAGCTGGCGAAGTCTCCCTGTCCTACAAAGCCTCTCACAATACCTGTTTCTCACTTTCTCCTCCTCATTAATACATTTGATCCTCAGAGAAAGTCCCTAGTTTCTGTGGAACACAGGGCTCCCACAGCTCTTCTCAAATCCAACCTTTATCATCTGTGATTAATGATATATCATAGCCCTACAGGATTATCATTTTAATGTATATTTTTATTGAATTTTTGTGCGTTTCAAATAATACATCTTAATCATATTTAGACCCCCTCCCCTATATCCACCTCTCCATAGCCCACCCACAGAATTTCATGTATTCTGTCATACGTGTTCAAGCTTATCAAGTCAAGTTTGTGTGCCCAAATCTCCGTCAGTGTGCGCTCATCCACTGGAGCCTGTTCAGCCTGTCTAGCATCACTTCCTTAAAGAAAAATCAACTCCTCACCCAGCAGTGATCTGCCAATGGTTCTTCGGTTAATGTTGGAGCCTGCTAACCATTACCCCATTTCTGTGCTGGATTTTTGTCTGCTCGAGTGTGCATGGGTTTTGTGCGTGCTGACACCACCGCTGTGAGTTATATGACTAAGTTCCCAGAAGCCTGTAAAACTCTGTTTCTTTATGCTCATGCACTAACCCTGGCTCTTAGAATCTGTCCTCTCCCTCTTCCACAAGATGGGTAATGCTTAATACAGGAGTCCTACCCAGGGGGACACGCATTCTGCTGTCTCTCGTTCTCTACGCTTTGGCTAGTTGTGGCCATCTGTGTGCATCACTCTCTGTTGCACATGGGAGCTTCACTGATGAGAGTTGAGAGATCCATTTGGTACTCTATCCCTTGTTCCGCTACGTTCCACGAGCCTCGGGTATAATCTCTGTGTTGGACCAGTTGTGGAACTCTGTAATGGTTCTCATTTGTTGCAAAAAGAATCTCCCGTGATGAATTGTGACGGGGCTAATTGTCAGGGTGGTCTGTAGGGTTCAGTCAGGAAGATTAGGAGTAGAGCCTACAGGCAAGGTGGGCGTGGAAACAGCATGGGAGGGTTTAACTAGCCAGGCAGAGTAGGTATAGGCCCTAAAAGAGAAGGAATTTATCATTAAAAAAATGAAATGACAAGGCAATTTTTTTGCTCTTTTTGAGACAGGGTCTCCCTGTAGCCCCAGCTGGCCTGAAGCTTGCTACGTAGGCCAGGCTGGTCTTGAACTCACAGAGATCTGCCTGCCTCTGCCTCCCAAGTGCTGGGATTAAAGGCATGTGCTACCATGGCCAGCAAGGCATTTTTTTTTTTTGGTCTTTTCAAGACAGGGTCTCCCTGTGGCCCCAGCTGTCCTGGAACTCTGTAGACCAGGCTGGCCTTGAACTCACAAAGATCCGCCTGAATTTTTAATTTTATAATTTGTAATATAGCATACTCTTTAACTTTTGGAATTACTTGTATTATATAGAATTTAGGTAGTTAATTTGTATACATTATTGTGGGCTATTCTGTTTCTTTTTCTGTCTTTTCTCTTGTTTGTTTTCATGAATGCTGTGAATTGAATGCAGGACCTCACTCATGCTAAATTGGTGCTACACTGCTTGAGCTGCACGCCCAAGCCCATGATGTTTATACCAATATGTTGAAATATTTTCCATGTCTCCATATTCTGGATAGTCATTATTGTTGTAAATTTTTTGTTGAATTTTTGTGTATTTCATATAGAACTTTTTTTTTTTTTTTGTCTTTTTCTAGACAGGGACTCCCTGCAGTCCCCACTAGCCTGGGACTCACTCCTGGATAGCCCAGGCTGGCCTTGACTCACAAAGAATCTGCCTGCCTCGTGCGGCTGCCACCACAACGCCAGCAAGAACATCTTGATCTCTATTATATGTCTCCCGATTCCCCATTGACGAGCCCTTTCCCATACACCCCCCACCCCCACCCCCCTGCCCCGAGAATTCATACCATTCTGTTTTTTGTGCTAAGTGCCTGTCATGTCAAGTTATGTTCCCTTTCCAGCTGAGAAGTACCACACTACTGAGATGAATCCACAGACGATAGCTTCATCCACTGGGGTATTAATCACATCTAGTCCCTGCCCTTTAAAATCAGGGCTCTTGCCTTCCTCAGTCTAGTAATCAGCTGGAGATTGGGCCCAAGTGCTGCCCATTTCCTCCACTCAAGTCTGCTACTACGGTGTTTTTTTTCTGTGTGAGTTTTGCTGCATTTGTACAGCGACACGAACCATTAGCTGTAACTTCATCCTGCACGCACAGTTCCCAGGAGCGAACCTGCTTTGGACGCTCTATTTACCTGATCGTCCATGCCCTCCCTCCCAGGGATCGTTACACGAGTCGTTTCGTTGCCGCCGTCTTCGTTCCCCAATCATAACCCATGAGCCCTTGTGGAGGCTCATGCGAGTGTATCAAGACCCGTAGCTCTGTCACAAGACCGCCGCGCCAACTCTTCGGAATTCTTATTCTCCTCAGACATATTTAACGCCACGTGTGACTTTTTGTGTCGTGGCCCTCTGTAAATGCATGGGGGGGGGGCGTTAGTGTTCTCTTTACCCCTTGGTCTATGTTCTGTGAGCCTTAGATGTAGAGGTTGTATCATAGATGGGCCACTTAGGGTTGGGCAATTCACAGGCAATCTCTGTGTGTGTCCAATTGTAGAGCTCTGTAATAATCTCTGTTGTAAAAGAAGCTGCTGGGGCTGGAGAGATAGCCTAGCGGTTAAGAGCACCGACACTCTTGCAGAGGACCCGGGTTCGATCCCCAGCACCCACATGGCGGCTGAGAACCGTCTGTAACTCCAATTCCAGGAGAACTCCAGTTCCAGGGGAATCTGAGACCCTCTTCTGACCTCCGCAGCATTGCACGACACGGGTGCACAGACCTGCATGCAAACAATACATTCATACACATACAAAAATAAATAATAAAAAAATAAAAAAAAAGAAGCTGCTTTGCTGAATGGTGACTGGGATACTTGTCTATAAATATAAGGATCCATATTTATCACATAGTGAGAAATTACATTTGTCTGGGGATGTCACAGTCTTAGGGTTTTCTCTAAGATCTGTGACCTCTCAGGCCGTATGTATTTTGCCAGGTTTACAGACCCCCACATGAGTTTCCTCCCTTTGAGTGCCCTTAAGTCCAATCAGCTAGCTGTTAGTTACCCACAAGATAAAATGCCTCTACTGCACCAATGTTCTGTCAGTTATCAATGTGGTTATTAGGCCTTAAAACTGGGATTTGACCATCAATTGATGTTCTCTCTTAGCAGCTTGTGTAGTGCTCACCAAAGCTATGAGAGCCGGCCTTCAGGGAAGTGGCTTCCAGGTCAGTTCCAGCTCCATTGCTCCAAATCCTGTGCCTGACATCCTGTCTTCAACAATAGGGTTTTACCTTCAAGTTCTGGGAGGCAATCAAGGGCTGCTGTATAAACCTGTGTAACTTTGTGAGTCTCTTGGACTACCTCAGCCAACAAATCAAAGAAACTTTTCTCCTGTCTGGCATGGTTTCTTTTTATGACAGATATACACGTGGATTCATGTAACACTATTGTATGTGTAATTCGTCAGTAGGTTTTTGGACTAATATGATTCTCTCTGATTTTTTATACTAGCTAGGCATTATTTATCACCCCTCTCTGCCCCCACATCTCCCTGTCTAATGGATATTCCTTTCTAATATCACTTAAATTTTTCATTTTTTATTTATTGAAATATGTTATCAATTATGTTATAAATCTCTCTTATTCATATCCAAAAAAGATGAACTTCCAAGGGCATATACTTTTAAGAAACAAAACGTTTCCCACTGCTAAAACACCTTGCATGCGCCTCCCACATCATAAATGCTTTTCACCCTGTAAATTAGTATCCTGGGTTTTTATAGATGTTTTCAGCAAATCTGCACCTCCAGGCATTTCCTACTCTTCTTTTTTAACTGTTCTACAAATGGAGCCCAGACAGCCTTTCTATCTTGATAATTGACATTACTATAATACTATAATACTATTTACCATGCTGCATGGGTGGTTACAGTTCATCTTCACTTCTGAATAACAGGGCCCTGCAGCCATGTGTTCCAGCTCATTAACTTATCTGTTTGATGACTATCTGGGTTGTTTCCAGGGTGTTGTGATTACAAATTAGTTTGCTACAGGGATTTGGGTCTGGCTCAGGTGCCATAGTGAGGTCGTGTATTGGGGGCTCAGGTTCCGGACCTGCTAGGATCAACTGGAGCAGCCCGGCGCTGCTCCAGACAGGTACCGGGTCACAGGCGAAGTCAGGCATGCCACCCCCACCCCCCAACAACTGGAATTGAGGAGAGAGTATCCAGTGAATATTTTTAGGAGAACCCTCAAAACAAGAAAGGAAAAGTGACTTAGACTTCCAATATCCAATATATAAACAAAATTGAAAGCCTGAAACCTAGACAAGTCAACACTCCATAAACAAGGGGTGGGGAAGGGGAAAAAAAGCATCAGAAGGAGGCAAGCAAAACAAAACAAGCCTTCAGCCTTCAACACACTGAAAAGGAATTTGTGATTTGAATCACAAAAGGGAAACCCACATGCCAGGGACACAACGAAGGGACAACATGGAAAAGGTACAGGATAATTCCACACCAAGCTCTACCAACCCTGTAGGAGATAGCTACAATGGGACCCTCCTGGAGGTGACCCCAGAAGCAGACCTTAGAAGAATAATTGCAGACCTATGCAGAGAAATTAAAGAAAATAAAGATGAATTCAGAGAACTAAAGAAAGACAATGAAAAACTCAAAAAGGACCTAGAGGGATACAATGATAAACTTCGAAAAGAACTAAAGGAAGGGATTGACAAACTCCAGAAAGAACTAGAAAGAGAAAAAAACAAACACCGTAAGGAAGTAGAAACACTGAAAAAGGAAGCCAACCAACGAAGTACGGAGCACCAAGAAGAGTTTGAGAAACTCAAAAAGGAAATAGATATATTAAAGAAACCACAGGATGAAATGAAAAAGGATAGAACACTTATCCAATCAAGAAGAAAGGAAAGGAAAAAGCCTCAGAAATAGAATGGAGGAAGCAGAACAAAGAATATCAGATCTGGAAGATAACACAGAGCAACTAAAAAGCTCAAATAAAGATTATGAAAAATTTAAAAATACACAAAAGTGGAACAACCAGGAAATATGGGAAACTATGAAAAGATCAAACCTCCACATCATAGGAATAGAGGAAGGAGAAGAATCTCAAGAGAATAGCATTGATCAGATCTTCAACAGAGTAATAGATGAAAATTTCCCCAAACTAAAAATAGACAAACCCATTCAAATACAAGAAGCACATAGGACTGCAAATAGACAAGATCAGAAAAGAAACTCCCCACACCATATCATAGTTAAAATGCTAGATGGCCAAAACAAAGATAAAATTCTGAAGGCCACAAAAGAAAAACAAGTCACATACATAGGGAAACCCATCAGAATTACAACTGACTTCTTGGCGCAAACCATGAAAGCAAGAAAACATGGAGCAAAGCATTGCCAGTGTTAAAGAACTACGGATATGAACCCAGAATACTTTACCCAGCAAAATGCCGGGAGCCAAAGCTGTCAGACATACATGCTTGCAGAAAATTACTAACCTGCTTATCTCATGAGTTCACCAGCGCAGCTTACTTACCTCAGGAATTTACAAGCCAGCTTACTTACCTCAGGAATTTGCTTATCTCAGAAATTTACGAGTGCCAAGATTTGTGAGTGCCTGGCACTTCTCCAAATGTACCCTCTCCCTGAACTGTGCCTGCCCCCTTTCCTGCCACAAATTTCCCACTCCCTTGTCTATATAAACCCTGCACCTAATAAAGACAAAGAGACCTCGATCAGATTATAGACCTGGTCTCCTCCTTGTGTTTGGTTTTTTGTCTCTTAATTCAGGTTATTCTCTCCCTGGACCCTAGCTGAAAACCCTGCTGGACAGGGTGAATACAAATGGCCCCAGCGTGTGGGGCTTGGGGTACGAGAGCTGACCTGAACGCCGCTCACAACAGAAAGGGCCCTTCACTGAATCGCCACCGATCCGGTGAGTGAAGATTCGCATGGTGATCACTGCAGGAGTAACCCGCCTGTAATACAGATCACGAGTTGAGTATAGAGCGGCGAATTATGCGGTTGGTTTTTCATTGGATCGCCACCCATTAGGTGAGACAGATCCGCATAGTGACCACTGCAGGCACCTGCTTGTAATACAGGTCACGCGATGTAAAAAAAAAAAAAAATGGGACAAAAAACTCAGTAAATGGAAAATTGTTTACATACAGGGTCAGTGAACCCTCAAAACACAAGGACAGGGTTAAGAAACAGAATTCAGGAAAAGTTCCTCGAGAAAGAAGGAACTGGAAAGTTCAGTAAAAGATTCCCCGAGAAAGAACTACAGGGCTCAGTAAAAGTCCCTCAGGAAAGAAGGAACTATGGGACAGACATTGGACAAACATGGTTTATTTTTAAGGGGTCTTAAGGAGTCACTCAGGATGTGAGGAATTAGAGTTAAGAAAAAGGACCCTGAGAAATTTTTTGCCTTCATTTTTGATGTTTGCCCTTGGTTCCCCCAAGAAGGAACCATTGATGAAAAAAGATGGTGCTGAGTGAGGGACTGCCTACAGGATTTCTATAAAACCTTTGGTCCAGAAAAAATACCTGTTCAGGCCTTTTCCTATTGAAATTTAATTCATGATGTCCTCAAGGTTTCAAACAAATGGCCAGACCTCCAAGAAGTAGTTAAAGAGGGAAAAAAGGCTTTAAAAGAACAGTCTCGGCCCCCCTCAGTTTGTGATTCTATTTCCATCTCAATGCAGGATCTGGGAGAGCCCGCATCCGCAACTGTGCCTCTGACAACCCCACCACCACCACGCGCCGCTTTGGCTGCACACAGGCTGAGGTGGCTGTTCCGAGCACATCACTGCTAGGGGCTCTGTCTCCAAATGCCCCAGGCAAAGCCTGTCAGCCCCCTTTTTGCTCTCCAGCACTCAACACTCAATCTGACTTAGAAAAAATAACTAGACAAGCCACTGTTCCCTTATTTCAGTTACCCGATCCCATTCCAAAACTACTGAGAAAGATTTTAACGAGGCTATGCCTCCAAATTCTGATAAGGGAGAGACAGAACCAGAGGGAAAGACCTGGTAAGTCGATAGCCAGGGAAAAAGAGGGAAATACAAAATCCATCATATTAAGACGCCAGGCAGCAGGCCCTGCTTAACATAACTGTTAGTTAAGGTGGAACAGGCATTTAGTGAATCAATCCAACATTTGGTGGCTTTGAGTACAAAAGTGTTGTAATGGAGTTAACTAAAAAATGTCTTAAACTCTAAATGATTGTGTATAAATGTAACAATAGAAAATTAATAGTTCCACAGCCCTGCACAGCCAAGGTGTGCAATAGATCATAAAACTAAAAACTTTCTATACCTTGACATCAAGTCATTATATAAGATTAAAAAAAAAGAAAAAGTAAATCTCTCATTTTATTAAGTCATATGTCTATGCAAGCCCTCTGTGTGTTAACTGTTCTCTCATGTGTCTGAGATTTGTGTCATGTGTTTTCTTCTGTGTTGCTTTCTGTTAAAAGTGGCCACTTCAAAGTTCTTTCATTCTATATTGTGCACATAAATTAAGCTTACTTTTGGCATGCCTCTTAAACTTTTTCAAAGGCCTAATTTGAACCCGGGTTCCTAAGTTCCTACAAAAAATTCTAAACTTGTTTTCTAAAGGTTTTATTTGTTATCTGTTAAGACTGGATTTGATCTCCAAATTAAACTGCTTTAAAGTTACAAGTATTCTAACTTCAGTTTCCTTTCGAGCTGTTTTACAACAAAGTATGTGAATTTATGCAATACAACCACTAGGATAAAAATCTCTTACATAAATGTATAGATAAATTGCGTATCTATGTGGGTGATACTGTTAACAGCTCTATTATATTAGATATATATTATTAATCTATATTAGATATATATTATTAATCTATATTAGATATATATTAGAAATCTATCAGACCATTGATGGACAGTATATGGTGTTTTCTCCAATGTGTGTATATCTATATATGATAACAATGTATGTCTGTGCCTCTGTTCAGTACAACCTTTATAAATTGCCATTACCAAAACTAAGTTCTAAAACCTTGTGTATAAGTGTGAACATAAAGTACTGATCACTTTTATAGAGTCTATTTTACACTTAAAGTAAAACATACCTTTTGTTTTCCTTAGATGTGTTACAGATCTAGCCTTTAATTTCTTGTATGTTTATTGTGACTTCCTGTTGGTACATTAGCTTCTAAAACTCTGCTATATGTTTGTTATACTTGACACATGTTACTTTTAACATTTTTAAGAAAAATTAGTTTTCATTTCTAGGGACCACATGAGAACAGTCCAAGTGAAACCAATTCTGGTGAGCCTGATAGATTGTTGTTAATTATTATTAGTAATTGTTATTGATGGTTACAGTTATTGTTATTGGATATAATTATTAATAACAATTGATAAAAATACAGTCAAATGGCAAATTGTTCATTGTTGGCTATTATTATTGACAAATATTAATGATAATTATTAGTGATTACTGTGACTAATAATGGTTAATAGTAATTATTGATAATAACACTTAATAATGCTCATAGTTGTTATAATTATAAATAATTATTATTCTTCCAAAGTCCTTAATAGTAAGACAACATGGATCATTCCAAGACTACAAACAACTTTGGCCTGTCTACTTTAATATGGATTTTTTCTCTTACAGGTCAACCTAACAAATCTTTCTTATGCATGTATGTGCACACACATGTGTGTACGGATGAGTGTACTTTTTGTGTTCTAAGTATATTATGTTAACAGACATGATAATATAAAAACATTGCCTCTAAGTTGGAACTGGCCCTTCCATCTTAAGATGCAAATTTATATTAAACAGCCAAAACATAGTTCAATTTCAACAAAGGCTATGGGTTATCTATCAAA
>VZQC01009358.1:663899-768610 GCA_009823505.1 Rhizomys pruinosus
GCCCCCTCTTCCGCAGATTGTTCCCTAGGCTTAGAAAAGGGGCACAGGTGGATGAGAAGCAAAACAGTCTACTTTCTCTGGAGCTGTTGTCTTGGACTCTGGTCAATTCTGGCTATTTCCTTTCATGGGCTGACAGTTTGTCCAGGAATAACCTTTCGATCCTACTAATGAAGCACAAGCAATTAGATATATAGGTATTTAAACAGTACTAATTGTTATGGTAGGTTACTTTGGTATAGACACAGTTGTTTGGATGGTATGTTAATCCATGAATTATATTTTTTCTGTTAAATATGACAGGGTCTTACTGTGGCTTATAACTTCTGCTAATCATTAGAGGATGTAAGCTTGTGGCATCAGCCATGGGTTATTTCTCCAAGGAGAGAACCAATAGCCAATTAGATTTGGGATATACAGGCATATGGCTGCCTCTGCTGCACAGTATTTCCAGGAAGGTGTGGTGTAGCTGGTGCTGATGGAGGAGTCTTGCTTGACTCAAGGAGAGCCATATTTGCTTTATTGGTTTTGTGGCCTTTGGTAACACTCTCTGGTATTCCAGAGACCATCTGTACACTTGCATGTGTGGTCTCAATACATCCTTCCCATGTTAACATCAGGTCTTCAACAGCAGGGCCTTATCGCCTCTCTTCTTGCAGGTATCCCAGTTTAGAGGCAAGAAGCAATCATTTTTATTTATTTGTTATTTTATTTTATTTTGTACAGATGAGTGTTTTTTCTACATGTATGTAAGTATACCCATTTCTGCAAAGGCCAGAAGGTATAGAGTTATGGATAGTTGATAGCTCCCATGTTGGTGCTGGGCACCAAACTCAGGTCCTCTTCAACAGCAGACACACCACTCTTAACCTCTACACCGTCTCTCCAGCTCCACGTTTCCTGATTTCCTAAAGACTATCCATTTGGTACTAAGCAAAAATGAGGCTAGACCTGTGCTCTACTTCCAGACCTGAGCTGTGTGGTGCACTGCAGTTGACACTGTTGAGTTCGGGCTGTGCCCCACTCTAAGGCTCTAAGTTGTTATTACATATTGTACCAAACTGGATTTGCAGGCTGTGCATTACTCAAAGATACTCCATTATACAAGCACAGACACCTGAGATCGTCTTCTGACCTCTACATTTGCATCATGCCATGCATTCTCTCTCTCTCTCTCTCTCTCTCTCTCTCTCTCTCTCTCTCTCTCCCAGTCTCACACACACACATACACATGGACATACACACACACCAGACAAATAGAGAACAAAAGAATTTTTATATGTTCTCCAGAGCTCAGATCAAATTGGAGTCTTCAGCCGTGAACAATGCACCCTCCCTCCCATAGCGGCTGTGTTTCATAAGGGAAGCAGCACACCACATCAAATGTTAAGGTCAAAGTTCAGCCTCTAGTTTTTACTTAAAAGAGTAATTTTGTGTGTGTTTGTTAACAATGAGGTTGTGAAATCACCCCCAACACCATATAGCTGAGTCTATACAGCTTCAGTTGTGGTCAAACCTGCACCACTTACCATCAAGGGGGCAACAGAGCATGTCATGTTGGAAGCAAGAATATCTAAAAGCTGTGAAAGGAGCTTAAAGTTGTATGTCAGCTTCATATGTAGAAGAATTATCAGGCTGTCAAAATAACACTTTTGAGCCTTCACTAGTGAGAAGTGAGTGCCTAGCTCTTTGCTTTTAACTTAATTGTAGCATTTCTCAAAATTATGTTGATGTGTTAAGAACCACTAATGAAGATAGATGAGAGACAGCTCTCTGTAGTCTCTCAGTGTGACAGGGCACATTACACTGCCCAGTAGTATATGTTCTGCAATTGTCAGTGACAAATTTTATACACGTCCTTCCTTCTGTTATCACTTCTGTTATCCTTGAACCTCAAAATTAAAAATCCTGGAGAGATGGCTTAATTTGCACAGCACTTGCAACATAACATGAGTATTTGAGTTTGATCTCGAGAAGCCACATAAAAAGCCAGACATGGTGATGTGCACTTGTGATCTCAGTGCTCAGGATATTGAGACAGCAGGGACCCTTGAGGTCCCTGGGTAGCCAGTCTAGCCTAGAAGGTGAGCTTCATCATAGAGACTTTGTCTTAAAAAGGTGGATGACACCCAAGTTTGAATTCTGGCTTCTGCACTGATGCACACATGCATATATAGTTACCCGTACTTTACACATAGATGCATACAAACATGGACTCACACACGCCCTCATACACGGACCCCACACCATAATTGCTTAAAATGTTAAAAATACTCAACTTACTTATAAAATAAATTTATTTATTTATTATTATTTTTGTATGTGTATGAATGTAGTGTCTGCATGTAGGTTTGTGCACCCGTGTCGTGCAATGCTGCGGAGGTCAGAAGAGGGTCTCGGATTCCCCTGGAACTGGAGTTCTCCTGGAATTGGAGTTACAGATGGTTCTTAGCCGCCATGTGGGTGCTGGGGATCAAACCCAGGTCCTCTGCAAGAGCAGTCAGCGCTCTTAACCACTAGGCTATCTCTCAAGCCCCTCAACTTACTTATAATAAGATTTTTGTTTGGTCTTTTTGAGACAGGGTCTCCTTGTAGCCCCAGCTGTCCTGGAACTCGCTCTGTAGACCAGGCTGGCTTTGAACTCACTAAGATGCGCCTGCCTCTGCCTCCCAAGTGCTAGGATTAAAGGCGTGCGCCACCATGCCCGACTATAAAATTTAAATAACACAGTCACCTGTATCTTACAGGTGGGGTCCAGAAGGAGAAACCATTTATAGATATTCTATGCTCAACCTGTAATTAAAAACCTTAGTCAGATTCTATTTGTATCTCACTTGAAACTATACAGGTGACTGTGTTATTTAAATTTGAGGTTTAAATAAGAATTATTGGTAGTTCATTTTAAATATATTAGCATTATCTAGCATATTATCACTGTATAAAAGGAAACTTCTTTTTCTGATTATAAATAACATGAATGAGGAGAAGACTTATACAATATTGGATCTAAGATAGATTAATTTCATCTTTGCCATTTCACAAAATGGTACCCAACCAAGGATCACATAACATAACATCTTGGACTTATTTATTCATCTTCTTTTTGTATGTGCAGTGTGCTTGTGTGTGTGTATGCATGCTCACATGTGTGTGAGACCACATGCATGTGTAGGTAAAAATGCACATCTGTGCTCATAAATACAGAAGCCTCAATGTGACATTAGGTGTCTTTGTAGATCAACATCCATCTTTATTTGCAAAATTTCTCACTGAACCCAGACCTTACTGATTCACCTATTGCTGCTACTTAGCTTAATCCAGGTATCCTCTGTCTTTATCTCCCAATTGCTGGGCTAACAGTTGTCACACATGTCTAGGTTTTTTCTTCAATTTTTGTAGTTTTGGTAGATCTGAGCACTGGTCTTCATGCTTACATGGGAAGTACATTATCCACTATTTATGTTTTGATTGGCACCGAGGAGATTGAAACAGAAAACTCCACATTCTCCTTTCAGAATCAAGAAACCCATAACTTTTGAACTTATATTTTGTATGTATTTATATATTGGTGACATTTACACATTTAGGGGAAATGCACTCTGAAACACTTGAGGAGGTCTGGCATTCCATCTGTCACACAGAGGAACAAGCTTTCCTTAAAAATACATTACATTTGGGGAAGAACTCCCATTTCATTCCCCCAAAGCATATTTCCTAGGATAACACTAAAAGTTAGTTATACTTCTTCAGATAGCTCAGAAACTATAATTTTTCTCATCTAATTTTAATAAAGCAAGAAATAAACTTTTTAAATATTAAGTTCAAAGGAATAAAAACTCCATTTAGAACCAAAATGTGAAATCCAATAGGACCTTTATTCATAGTTTTTCCCTCAATGTTTTAATATGAGTTTTAAGAAACCAATGTTTATTAATGATGCTTGATACTTGTGGTGCTTTTTTACTACATCCTTAAGGAAGGACAGATTGCACCTGGTATTCTGGTGTTTTGCATCAATATTATACTTGCCTGTAGTTTTCAATTATCCTCTTTGGGTATGTGTATGTGAGGTATGTGTGCAGGAGTGTGTGTGTGTGTGTGTGTGTGTGTGTGTGTGTGTGTGTCTGTGTCTGTGTCTGTGTCTGGGTGCCTGTGTGTGTATCTATGTGGCCTGTCTGTCTGTCTGTGTGGTCTGTCTGTCAGTGTGTGTCTATGAATCTGTGTGTGAGTATGTACACAAGAGAGTTTAGGACCCTCAGAGGCCAGAAAAGGCCATTATACTTCCTGGAGCTGGCAGTTATGATCTTGTCAATGTGGGTGTTGGAAACTGAACTCAGATCTTCTTAAAAAGCAGTAAGTTTACCCAAGCTGTTTTGGGTAACTGTATGTTGTTAATTTGGGAAGCAAACTTAATTCCTTAAGTTAAATTATCCTACAGGTAAAAGAGAATGTTATAAGATGATACTGTATAACACAAAAATTATAGAGAACATATGTATACATTAATCCCAAAGTTATTGTCATACAAATTTTAAGTAAAACAAATGTGGACAATTTATATTTCCAATTAACTTAAATGTATAACCATTTTTATTAAAAACTTTTAACCAATGTTGTTTAATATAGACATTTTTACTTTTTTACTAAGTACTAAAATACCATATAATTTGTAGATAGAGTTTGGGCAAAATTAGATACTTGTTAAACTCACATCAATTAAATATACATTAATTGAATATAGACCTGTGTCCCTCTCCCAACCCTCCCACCCCTCCAGATTCTTTACACCTTGATTCCTGCCTATAGGTATGTGTAATACAACTGCCTTTTTGAGACTCGTGGGTCGAAAAAATAAAAACCTAAAATAAAAAAGGGGGGATACATTTATATATTAAACCTTTTGTCAAATTTTTCAATTTAAACCTTAAAACTAGGTATGGGAAAACGTTTGTATGTTCCCACAGGTCAAAATGTCACTAACTTAATGGCTGAGAAAGAAAACATACAGCTTTGCATTGTGCAGAATGTACCAAGAAATACCAGCAGAGAAGTTGGCCCATGTAAACATTAAAAGGAAGAAAAGCCTCAGACTGCTACAGGCATCAAACATCTCTGTGGATCCTATTTATAACAACTATTTATAAGGAGTCTTAATGAACCTTACCTTCCAGGTGCTGCAAAGTTTTAATATGAGAGACTTTCTTAGCTCCTTTTCATAGAACAAAGAAAAACATGACGGTAATGAAGTCATTCTCTAACTGTAAATTAGAGCTGACAGTTATAGAGGTAATCTCGTATAAAACCAGTATAGGTATAACTGCTTTCTTTTTTTTTTTTATTTTTAAGGGATTCTACAATATAATGACACAATTGTTTGCAGATAACATTGATGTTACTCAGTATGTCATACAATTAGGTAATTGGTGCATTTTGCAAGTATCTATGTCCAAATTTTGAACAACCCAAGGTTCCCATAGTCCAGTTGGAAAAGCTTGTATGCATAGGCAGGTTGATCAGTTAGGAGTCCAGACTATATTCCTGTAGTCTCACGATTCACCCCCATCTCTCTGCAGCCCTTACAATCTACCATGCCTCCTCTTCCTCAGTTTGTTCCCTGGGCTTTGGGAAAGGGGCACAAGTAGGTGAGAAGAAAACAGCCTAATTTCTTTGGAGTTGTCAATTTGGACTCCAGTCTGTTCAGGTTGTTTCCCTTCATGGGTTGACAGCTTTTCCAGTGATACCCTTTTTTTTAGTCTACTAAACAAAAAGGCCACAAGCTATTTTGGAGGTACCAGGCATTTAAAAAAGCAGTACCAATTAGTATGGTCAAGCTTAAGCTGTGGCCATAGACACAGATGCTTGGGATGGTATGCTAAAATCTGCAAAACTGTGTTTCTATAAGGGGTGGAAAGTTTCTTATTTGGCTTTTTATAACATCTCCTAACCCACTAGAGGACTTATGCTTGTGGCATCCCGCGCTGTGTGAATTATTCCTCCAAGGGAAGAGCTAATAGCCAAATAGATTTGGGATATAATAGATACTTGGCTGCCACTTTTGCACAGTATCTCCAGGTTGGTTAGGTGTAGCTGATACTGACAGAGGAGGCCTTGCCGTTTTGTCCCTCAAGGGAAGACCAATAATTTTTTTATTGCTTTAGTGGCCTTTTGGTAACACTCTCTGGGGCATTTCAGGAGGGCCAGTGTGTATGCTACTAGCAAGTGACGTCCCCTCAATAAATTGTTAACATTTTTTTCAATGCTCACACAGGTCTTCTCACAACAAGGGACTTTACTGTTGCCTTTCTCCTGCCATATATCCCACTTATAGGTAAAAGGGCCCTTTTTATAATTTGGGGGAGGGGCGGGTTTGAATCCCGTTAGAAAAGCACAACATCCTCCCCTAGGCAGAATAATTCATTGCTGAGGTCAGAGCTTTGTCCTAGTAATATAGTTTGCTTAATTACATACACAAGTGTTCTAAACCAACTTTACTAGTGAATTTGGCTCAAGATAGAGAAATATCCTTTCACAGTTTTCCTATGCCTATCAATCAATTAATATTTTATGCCTGTTTTATAGGAAATTACCACGGTAACAGTTGGCTCTAGTTTTACAGTTAGGGAGTGGTTTCATTACCATCCCAATGTTTTTTTTCTTTTTTCCTAGTAAAGATAGGTAGGAAGGTTGTTTCATAATCCCCGTCTGAAAGTAAAAAACTTCATTAGGACGCCTTTAATAAACAGTTACCCAATCTAGTATTCAGAGAGATGCCTCAAGTGTTGTCGTGTGGACTCAAGAGAGCCTGAGGTTTTCCTCTTCTTTAAAGTTTCAATGGCGAACCTCTCCTGCGGGCATTTTCCCAGTCCATCCCGCCATAGGCCCAAATAAGTTTGGTATGTTTTTCAAGGCAAATTTTAGATATGGTGATTTGTACCGGTGGGAACATAAAAGTTCTTCCCCTCCCATTTGTTTAGTTTTCAAGACAGAAAAATATTGAAAAATTTTAATCAATAGGGAATTTTGGAACACAGAGTTTTTTCCATTTGTATCCCAAAAGGAATAGTAATCCACACTCCCCACCTCCCTTCTTTTACTTTTTTTTTTTTTATTAAAATATTTTTTTTTCTTTTTTCATTTCTGTGATGAAATACCCGACAAGAAGTCGTTTAAAGAAGGAATGGTTTAAATATAATACTAAAGTCCCTTTAAACTGTGCATTTAAGAAAAATAAATTTATTACAGGAGAAGCCTCCTGAGATCAGCAATGGATTCAGTTCTACCAAGGAGATGTTGGTCAGGTGATTCCAAGCCCCCCCCCCCCCCAAAAGGTAATGGCTTCTTGCCTGTAAACAGGATACCTGCAAGAAGAGAGGTGGTAAGGCCCTGCGGTCAAAGACCTGATGTAAGCATGGGAAAGATGTATTGAGACCACACTTGCAAGTGTACAGTTGGTCTCTGGAATGCAGAGAGTGTTACCAAAGGCCACTAAATCAATAAAGCAAATATTGGTCTCCTTGAGTCAAGCAAGACTCCTCCATCAGCATCAGCTACACCATACCTGCCTGGAAATACTGTGCAGCAGTGGCAGCCATATACCTGTATATCCCAAATCTAATTGGCTATTAGCTCTCTCCTTGGAGGAATAATTCATGGCTGAAGCCACAAGCTTACATCCTCTAGTGGTTAGGAGATGTTATAAGCCACAGTAAGACCTTGTTATCTTTTTACAGAAAAAGTATAATTCATGGATTAGCATACCATCTAAACATCTGTGTCTATACCAAAGTAACCTACCATAATAATTAGTACTGTTTAAGTACCTGTATATCTAATTGCTTCTGCTTCATTAGTAGGACTGAAGGGTTATTCCCGGACAAAGTGTCAACCCATGAAAGGAAACAGCCTGAACTGATCAGAGTCCCAAAGGACATCTCTAGAGAAAGTAGACTGTTTTGCTTCTTGCCCACCTGTTGCCCTTTTCTAAGCCTAGGGAACAATCTGAGGAAGAGGGCGAGTGGTAGAATGTAAGGGCTGCGATTGTAGTGAATGGTGAAACTGCAGCAATATAGACTGGACACTTATTTGATCAACTTGATTGTACATACAAGCCCCTTCAGCTGGATGGTGGGAGCCTTCGGCTATGTGGGTTTGGACATAGATGCCTGCAAATTGGTTTTACATGAAGAATACTTGTACTCATAATTCATTACTTATTGTTAAAAAAATGAAATAAAAAAATAAAATTGAAAAAAAGCAGTAAATATACCTAAGCTCTGAGTCATCTCTCAACCTCGCATCCTCCGTTTGGAGACAAGTTTTCTCACTGAGGCCTAGAACTTTATGATTTGGTTTGACTGATACAAGGAGAACTTCCCACTCACAATAGCCTCAAAAACAATAAAATACCTAGGAACAAACTTAACCAAAGACACCAAAGATTTCTACAAAAAAATTTAAACCCCTTGAGAAGGAAATTGAAGAAGATATCAGAAGATGGAAAAACCTCCCATGCTCATGGATAGGGAAAATTAATATGCTAAAAATGTCCATTCTACCCAAAACTATTGTATAGATTTAATGCAATCCCAATTAAAATCTCCAAAAGTTTCTTCAGAGGCTTTGAAAAAAAGTCCTTAATTTCATTTGGCCTCTGATCTCCACATGCATGAGGCTTGTGGACAATCACACAGAAATGTAAAGATAGAAAGAAGGAACCCATCGTCGCATATTGACATATCTACACAGTAGAATGGGATAGCATCTTTCAGGATTATATAACCATTTGTCTTTGATCTTAGTGTTCTAAATACCTGGTGCAGAACTGCACAAAGAACTTACTTGTAATAGTGAAAATGCAAATAATCTAAATGTGTATTGCTAATGGACCAAAAGAATAAATTCTGATAAATCTACTAAAGAATTATAATGAAATAGAATGAATATCTTTATATGCCCTGAACATAATATAAAGGGAGAAGCAATGTGGAGAGGGATACATGGTTTACCACAAATAAATAATTTTGCATCTGAGTGTGTGTATACACAAAATATTTGTTCATATACTTATACATACATACAGCTTCTCATGTGTGTACATGTGTACCACATACTTATGGTCATAAAGAAAACAATGAAAATAAACACTATGTAATTAAACAGAGGGTTATCTTTGTCAGCAAGGGAAAGGATAGAGAGACAGGAATAAAGGCTGTCTTCTCTGTGTATAGAGGGCTCATAAATTGGCATGCATGTGACTATTTTTCAGAATAATAAAATAAAATGTCCCAAGAATTAGGAAAATGAAGCAAATTCTTAAACACATATTTGAATTGATGATATGAATAAATTCTGAAAGGCATTTTCAATGTATATAAAATAATGTAGCTGTTATCCTACCAGATTATATGATAATGAAAAAAAGAGGAGTGTAAGTCAAAATAAAACATGTGCTTTTTCAGTTGTGTAGTCTCGTTGCTGAATGTGATGTAGTGAGCCCTCAAGCTGTTGTGGATTCTGTGTGGGTGCAACAATGAATCCTTTTCCTGTTGTCACTGAGGACCTGGTGAAGGTGGTAAGTGAGAGTCAAGACTAAGTAAAGCTCATGCCATTCTGACTGTGCATTGGAGATACCAATATGAACCTGAGCTGCATTTCTGTTTTGAAAGGCTTTACATATTTTCTAACTCCTTCTGGGCAACAGTATAAGAAGAAATGGCAAATCTGTGGCAAAAAGCTCCCATGTTACAAAGCTTGTGCATCTTATATGTCATTACTATTAAAGTGAGCTCAGACTCCTTAGAAACATGGCCCAGTGGGAATCATGAAAACGTGGACCCAGAACCCCTTACCTAACCATAAGAAGCTATCAGAGGGCTGGAGAGATGGCCTAGCAGTTAAGAGCGCCGATCGCTCTTGCAGAGGACCCGGGTTCGATCCCCAGCACCCACATGACGGCCACGAACCGTCTGAAACTCCAATTCCAGGAGAACTCCAGTTCAGGGGAATCCGAGACCCTCTTCTGACCTCCGCGGCATTGCACGACACGGGTGCACAAACTTGCATGCAGACAGTACATTCATACACATACAGAAATAAATAAAATTAAAAAAAAAAAAGAAGCTATCAGAAAGTACCAGCATTTCATTAGTACAATTCAATAATTAAAAAGAGCACTGCTGGCTGATGATTCAGAAACTTAGGAATGATACATAAATACTATATATAATTCATACACCTTAATTATTAGTAAATACAGAAATTTGTTTGGAAGATACTAGAAAATAGATCATAATATAAAAATTGGTATATGAAGCAATTAAAAACATCTTTTGTTGTTCATATTTAATGTGCTTCAAAATTTCCAAATAAAAAGTGAGATTTTTTTCTACAGAAATACTCAAAGAAATGAACAAAAAAGAGGAAAATTCATTTTCACCTCCATGATAAATGAATTCATGTACACAGTGATCACCAGTGCTCAGTGATGCCCACATGACCATGAAGTCATCTATACATAATATGATCTTGGTGGATAAATACAACCCACATATGGAATATTCTTGCCAAAATATCTACAAGGCTCATAAAATGTGAACACCAATTTACAGGAACAGACAGCATGTTCAATGAGACCAGAGGGATGCCTGGAAATTTTGCATGACAAATATTCTTTCTTCAACACATTTTTGCAAGGGAAAAATAAAAACTGATAGAAGAGAGATCAATAATTCAAATTGAACTTCAGAGACACATCATCCAATGGCCATATGCTTGAAATACAAATTTAAACAAGCAAAGTTGCACCAAATGACTAACACGTATGTTTCAATACTATCCAAATCACTAAAGATAATGAAATGTTTTTGGTAATTGACTTATGGTCTTTATTGTGTTAGTACAGCTATTTTAAAAGGAAAATAAAACCTTATCCTTCAGAAATGCATGCTGATATATTTATATCCTATGTTGTGAGTTATCTAAGAATTTGTCCAAATGATCAAAATTGAGCCAATTGTTGCTGGTGTCTGATGGTGCAAATAAAGCAGATCTAGTGATCTCTTGAACTTTTGAGTGTCAGTCATGGGTATTTGAGGCTTATCCTGTTCAAACCATATTATGTTTGAACTATTCCATAGTCAAAGATGAAATACAAACAATCATTATGATATCACTTATTAGCATTGTGAATGATTTCAAATACAGGCAAGAGAATTTATTTATCGGGGAAGAGCAAATAATGCCTTTTAAGGATTCTAAGTTAGAATAGTTTCATTACCAACCAGTCACAGGCTTCCAACATTGTGTTCCTTTGAGTTTATGGCTTTTATTTCCTTCAGTAGTCCATTACAAAAGTGAGCAATCTCTCTAAGAGAATAAAAAGACTAAAAAATCTTCTCCAATCCCAAATTTGTGAAAATTATGCCAATATAGCTTGCTGGTTACACCAGAAAAACAGGAAAAATGGAATAGGGCTGAAAATGTTGATATTGGAATGGATTTAAACCTGCCCACCTCATGGCTCTAAGGATAAATTTTATTCTAATTAGTTTGGCTTGGAACAGTTCAAAGCAGGGTATTCTGCTGAGGGAATGGGGGAGGGGTTATGCTCCAAATTGAGTTTCTAGGCTGTGCATTCAAAGGCCTAGTCAGACAGCTTCTTGTTGCCTGGGATATGAGAAAGACTAGATAGATAGAAAGATAGATATAGATAGATAGATAGATAGATAGATAGATAGATAGATAGATAGATGATAGATAGATAGATGATAGATAGATAGATAGATGATAGAGAGAGATAGATGATAGATAGATAGATAAATGGAAAATGATTCTTCCTTTTCTGTGTGTTTGTGCATGAATGGGTGTGTGTGCACATGTGTACACATGCAAGTGGAGGCCAGAAGCTGACACATGGTATCTTCCTCGATTGTCCTTCCCCTGATGTTTTTACTCAGGGCATCTCACTGAAGCTAGAGCTTATCTATTTGTTAGTCTGGTTAGCTACTGAGCTCTGAGGATTTGCCTCGCCTTCTCCCTCTCTTTTCTAGGTTACAGACAAGCACAACTATGCCTGTATTTTGCATGATTTCTGAGAATCTAACCTAGGTCCTAACATTTATACAACAGACATCTTACTTACTGAGGAATCCCATTAATCCTCATCTGTTTATCTGGGTAGTTATGTTATAAAAACCAGAATCATAAGGCATGCACACATGTACTTCTGCTCTCTTGGACCCCACATCTAGCTCCACCTAGTTCTCAGGCTTCCTGTATTTCCACAGTGAAGCTGGTCTTTGAAGTGATATTGCCTTTTTGTTAGATGGAATTGTGCATTTGCTGTTCTGGAAATTTTTTGCTCATAGACTTTTTTTTTTACTAGGTCTTGTTTCCCAGGCTGGTTTTGAACTTGCTGTGTAGTCAATGATAAGGAGGGTATTGAATGATTTATCTCATGTTTCGACTTCCTTAGTCCTGGAATTAGAGGCATAACCCACTATGATCCATTTATGAGGGGGGATAGATTCCAAAGCTTTTGCAGTTGCATTAGTGGTTCAGTGGTAAAATTCTTGCCTGCCAAAGCTTTATAGATGCTATGCAAGATCTCTGCCAACAAAGCCACATCCCCAACCTTACAGACTTATTCACTGTAGGCATTTGCAGGTCTTCCTGAAGATTCCGTGTTTCTCTTCTTTCTGTGTCAGCATTGTTTATCTATAATCTGTTATGTATCCACTCCTCTATCACTGAGTGAGGGAGGTATGAATATCCAGCAGAGTGGTTTGCACACTAAGGACATGGGCTGTGGGACATCCACATGGACTTCAAGAAGCAGAGTCTCAAAAAAGTGGGAACTGTTGCTGTGCTTCACTGTCCTTGTGCCTGATGGGGTGCTTGTAGGCTTAAACTATCAGCAGCTGTGATTATTGAAAGAGAACTGCATTGGACTAAGTGATTCATTTTCTTCATGGACTGGGGAGAGTCATGAGATGTGATGAATCAATTCAATTGTCTACAGACAGTTTGTTGCTAATGGAGAAGGGCTCATGACCCCACCTTTAACCAAAGCTTTATAGACAGTTAACAGGTACTGCAATACAGAGCACATGAGTCCCTAATCCTCCCCAAGATTTTATAGAATTGATAGCTGCATACAGGTGGAACTTATATGTTCACAACCCTTCCCAAGGATATAGTATCAGTAAATGGTTGTTGGGATTGAGATATCATTTTTATTTAGTGGTATAGATTCCCATGACTTATAGTTAACCCCTAACAAATGCTTCTGTAAGTAAGGCCAACTAAACTCATTCACATACCAAGCTGCACTTTAGTGGAATAATTTCTTTGTTTCAATCCTTGATGTCTAATCTGGTGTGAATAGACCTTTGTTTACATCTACCCAGGAAATGGTCCAATGAAACATATGGAGAAAATAACCCAATAAACTGGAAATAATAATCCCAAAACTATCTCTGACAGGACTACTTAGTAGTAGGAGACTTTGCCTGAAGACAATCTGACATCAGCTACTTGTTTTTGGAAAATAAAAAATGTAATAAAGCTAAGGAACACATATCAATATATAATCAGGGCCTGGTTTGGATGATATACCAGTGCCAGCAGAAGATAATAGCATCTAATTAAGGCATTAATTAAGATACATAATAATTAGAGAACGTAAAAATACTTTTAGATTTTTTCCTTTTCACAATTAGTTGAAGCAGATGATTAGCAGGTGTTCTTAATACTTTTGTCAAATATAAAATTCACACAAGTAAAAAATTAGACCTCAAAATCAGAATTATTATGATTAAATGTAGCTTAGTGACAACATGAAAATGGATATTTATGAACCAACCAAAGCTGTTTAAAAACCAGTTACCAATTTTACGTTGAAAATCTTTATGAATTTCTTCTTCATTTTTGCATCACCTTGACTCTCCCTAATAGTTAAGGGCTATCTTGAGTAATGCTTTAAGTATTCTGTTGCTCTTTTAATTTGTTTTTGTTTTGTTTTCTTGAGGTGGATTCTCCCTGTAGCTCCAGCTATCCTGGAACTCACGGTACAGACCAGGATGGTCTCAAATCTCACAGGCCTGCCTCTGCCCTCCCAAGTGCTGGGATTAAAGGCCTGGGCCACCATGTCCAGCACTGTTGCTGTTTTCCTTACTGATTTTATCTACATACGTTTTATTTGCCTTGTTCACATCTGAAATTATTTTATATGCACATATGTAACATTTATCTCAAAATTGTGATTCTGATATTCATCTGATTCATTTTTGCATCTGCATAAGTGTATGACTGTATTATATTCATCCCTAGTATCAGTTACATTTATAAATAAAAGAAGTATCTGTTTATCTATAAAAATTAGACATGTAAATTAAAACCTTATAATAAATCATTAATAAATGTTGGAGAAGTTGTTGGAGAGATGGTCTGAAGGTGCTGTCCCCAGTACCCTGTAACCTTGCCAATTCTGTAGTTGCTTTCTGCTTACCTTCAAATTCTGCTGTAGCTTCATTTGGACAAACCTCATTCCTAAACCTCTTCCCTGAACTTTCTAGGAATCCATATGCCCTTTTAGTCTCCCAGAATGCAGACTCCTAAAGGAAGAACCCAAGGGAATGTATTAATTGGAGCAGAAGAAATGCAGGTTAAAGTTAGGAAATGCTATAGCAGTTTTTGAGAGCTTCACAATGGGCCTCTAGAACACATCATGGCCTCCTCTGCTGGGGTGATGATAGGGACCCAAGACAGTAAATACTGGTTTCTTAGACTTAGAGACTATCATTTTTTAGATACTATATCTATATTTACTGTATAATGTCATACAGTCTTATAAGATGAAATTGTTTTCTTGTTTAACTTTAAAATGTATGTGCACAGGTATATGTCTGCCTGTGTGTGTACTTTCTCCGCATGTCTATCCACTTCCTTTGAGAGAGAATTTCTCAGTGGACCTGGAGCTCACCAATTAAGCTAGGATGACTGGCCTATGATCTCCAGGGAACTTCCTGTCTCTACTTTTTGAGCACTGGTATTACAAACATGCGCCACTAACGCCTGGCATTTTACATGGATGGAAGCGTGAGATCAAACTCAGGTCCTTGGGTTTTCAGAACAGGATGCAGAACAGGAACTTTGTTAACTGAGCCATCCTTCCACAATCCCTGTTCATTTGAGTTTTACTGGTCAAATGAAATCTTTGTTAAAGTAGACCTTAGTCTGAAATGTTACATTAAATACTATACTATTCTACAATACCCAAAGAAGACTGAGCGCAGAACAAAGCAGGTGTTCATTAAGTATTGACAAATTAATGAATTAGTCTTTTGAGGTGTGTGTGTGTGTGTATGTGTGTGTGCGTGTCTATGTCTGTGTCTGTGTCTGCATCTTCTCTACCATTATAATTACTGGGGGAAATATCCTATGTCTGTAAATTTTCATAGAATCAGAATTTCTAAAACAATAATTACATTTTCATAACAAGTGTTTATTAAATCTCTATTTCACATAGAAACCTAAATAAATACATGCTAGTGTCGTGACACTGACCAGAAGATGACTAAGCTCAAAATTTAGTATATATTTTATTAGTTCCTAAAAGTATTATGACAATCATTTTCTGTTAATATGTTGTGTATATGGTGTGGTATATATGTGTGCTGTATGTTTGTTTTATGTTCTTCTTAGTGTGGATGTGTATATGTGTACATGAGGCATGCCTGCAAATGTGTGCCTATTTGAAGAGCCAGAGTTTGACTTTAGGAGTCTTTCCTCCATTGCTCTCTAATTTGAGTTTTCAAAGAGGGTCTCTCACTGAACCTGAAGCTCACTGACTTGGCTGAGCTGACTGACTAATGAGATTTAGGAACATGCTTGTATTCACTACTTAGCCCTGGAATCACAGCCCAGGGTTTGGCCACCCCTGCAGTTTTTAAAGTTTAATTAATTAATTGATTAATTTATAGTATAAGTGCTTTGCCTGCATGTGGGCAATGCCCACAGAAGCCAAAAGAAGATGTCAGATCCCCTGGAATTGGAGTTAAAGACTGCTGTTAGCTTCCATTTGTGTACTGGGAATTGAACCTGGGTGCTTTGCAAGAGCAACCAGTGTTCTTAACTGCTGCTGAACCGTCTGTCCAACCCTGAGACCTATTTTGAAAAAGTGCAAACTGAAGATTGAAAAGAAAGCCTGAATCTATCAAAATCAGTGATTTCCCTCATGGTTGCTGTAAAAGGGGTGGTCTGCTTTCCCAAGAATCGGTATATGCTGAATAAAAGCATCGATGTCTTTACAAGAGAGGAGATATAAAAGTGTTACCTAAAATTGCTGGGGAGCTATAAAGAAGATAAATGACTCTATTACTTTGAAATGTAAGCAAACATCGACACTAAAGCCTTAGGCAACACAGGAAGCCATCCTCTATTAATAAATTGGTGTTTGATGACTTACCCTCACAGGGCACATAAAGGGACAAGAGCCTCATTGTCTGAGGAGGGCTGTTTTGATGCCTGGTGTGGGGTTGAAACATGGGTAAGGTGGTGGGTTCCTTCTTCTTTTTGTTAAAATCACTGTTTGAGCATTTCACACATGTGTATAATGTGCTTTGATCAAATCCACTCTAACACTGTCTTCTCCAACCCCTCCCATATCCTACTATCACTTTCCCACCCAACTTCATGTCCTTTTCTTAACCCTCCATTTAGTGCTGCCAGTATGTGCATTAGTAAGGACTATCCACTGGAGCATGGGCAGCCTCTTACTACACACACACACATACACACATACACACACACACACACACACACACACACAGAGGCACAAGTAGAAACACATGCACACACATTGCAGTCACGAGTCCTTTCCAGACTTATACTACTATTGTAGCTGACTCTTTCTGTGCAAGTCCTCCCCATGCTGACACAACCACTGTGCATGGCCCTGTCATGTCCAGTAAACACGGTTCCCCAGCAGTCCTCCACTACCTCAGGTTCTGACAATCTCTCCACCACCTATTGCACAATGCTCTCTGAGCTTTGAGAAAGAGGGAATGTGATGTAGTGGCATGAATGTGATGTAGTGGGAACAACCAACCACTTTCTTATTGGATTTAAGTCAACTCCATCCAGAAGATGAAACTCATGCCCAGTACTGTTAACTGGGACACACGCCTTTGCCTGGACAAAGCACAGGCCTTACAGGAGAACCTACACTTACTATTCTGTTAAATGAGCATAGTAATAAACTCCCTAATTATTCACCTTTATATTATTAGATTAATGAACCTCTCAACCCTCATCAGAGAAGCTTCTTTTTGCAGATGGTGATCAATACAGAGACTCAAGTCTAGTCAGCCTGTGGAGAATAAGAAACTAGAGTCCTCAGCTCTAAGCAGAATATCTGTATTATACCCTTTGTCTCTTCTTTTGTGTTGTGACTTTTTGTTTTTCTGTATTCACAGCACAAACTAGAATACGGTTTCTACCCTTGGCAGGCAGAAACACTTTCAGAAATCAGAAAATGTGATATTACCAGCACTAGTATAATTGTATGCATCTCAGATACAACCATTTGGGGCCCTGGCATTATTGCTGAGGTTTTGTGATCATTTGCTCCTTCCACCTCAGGGATGGATATTTGTGATGATCCCTTAGTTAGCGATAGAAGTCAGTGCTTATTGCCTGGCTTGAGATGGAATGGGGAAGCTCTTTCAGATGGAAAAGGAAATGCATTAGAGCTACTATGTTGTTTTCCTCTCCCCTCATTAGGGGAACCTGAGTTGTCCTGCTCCTGGATCCCAGAGAAGGCTCTGAAGAAGGAGAGCCTGGAGTGGACATGAAAGACAAAGTATTCTATGTCACGGAGAAGGTATCTATATTCTCTGTGACCAGATATGGCTGCCTCACTCTGTCATTTGAACAAAGGGTAAGATGAACAAACATATTGACTGACTTTCGGAAAGAGGCATAAAGAAATGTTATTTGTCATTGTCTTAAAAAAATGTTATTTGTGGAGGAAACGGTTGAATATAATCTCTGTCTTGTCTGAATGTGTGCATATTGTGGAGGAAATGGTTGAATATAATCTCTGTCTTGTCTGAATGTGTGCATATTTGTGTATGTACACATGCAAATCTGGCAGGGGAAAGAGGTAGCAAATACTGTCCAGAGATCAGTCTTGGATGTAGCTCCTCAGAAGCTGTCTGGTTGGCTTACTGAGATAGGGTCTCTCATTGGGGCCTGGAATTCACCAATTCAGCCTGGCTGGCTAGCCATTGAGTCTCAAGAAATACTCTTTTCTTTACCTCCTAAGTTCTAGGATTCCAAGTTCGTACCACCATGCCAGACTGTTTCCCATGGGTTTTTAGAACTAAATTCCTCTTTCTTGTACAAGCATACATTTTGCCAACCGAACTTCTTCCCCTCCCCCTCATATTTGTTCCATGCATTATATCTCCATAATTTAACACATACAAATTTAGGATTATTGTGTTTTATTCTATTCTGACACTTATTTTGGTGCATTAAAACTACTTGCATTTAGTATTAATCATCAATTTTCAATATATTAGTTCTCCATAAATTTAGTTTAGTTTGTCCTTTTCTTTCTTTTATTTTTTTCTGATTGAATAGTTTTAAAGGGGAGTAAGGAGTTTATTTGAAAATTTACTAATGCTTTGAACAGACAGACAATATCATGGTGGATATAAACTCCTTTTCCAAGGGAGAGATTTTGACACTAGAAAAACTGTTAGCTAGGGATTCCCAGACAGTGTCTCAGTAGTGTCTGTCAGTACATGGAAAAGGGGGAGAGCTGCTGCAAAGTACTGTGACCTGAGCAGCAGCAGGATTTTATGTTAGGGTGCTGCAGAGATTAGAAGAAGGTGTCAGATCTCCTGGGTCTGGAGTGCTAAAAACTGAACTCCTGTCTTCTGGAACACAAGTCAGCACTCTTAACCATTGAGCTATCTCTCTAGCCCCTAACATTACTTTGTAACATTTATATTTCTATGAGTTAAAGGAACAGGTTTTACAATTTCCTTTTATTTATGTACTGCTTTGTTTTTATGGTACCTCTTGGTTTTCCTGTGGGGTGTGTGTGTGTGTGTGTGTGTGTGTATGTGTTCATAACATGAGTGAAGCAAAGGTCTTTCTTACATTAAACTCTGTTACCTTTTCCATATGTTTGATGTAAGAACTTAGTTTTTCCCCCCAAATTATCCAGCAGGAAAAACAATAAAACCTTATTGCTTCTTTTGGTGGAAAGCTGATGAATTGTCTTACAATTATTACTGAAATTTAGACAGACATGTTTTAGTAAAATAGTAAAGCTGTAAGGACATTTGTGAACAGTCAAGTCACAGCAGCTGGCGGTGTCTTTCCATTATGTCCCACATGAGTGCATGCCCATCTTGAAAAGGAGGTGCTTTTATTCTTTCATTGTTCCTTATATTTATGGTAGACCACCTGTCCTTGAGGGCAGATGCCCATTGAGCTCTGCAGGAGGAGAAGCATGAGCTAAGCTCCTTGTGAATTATGGAAAAAGAATATGAATATCATAAAACTTCAAATTAATCTCCAGCTCAGCAAGAGGACTAGAGAAAATAATCTTGAGAATTTAAGAAGATTTTTACACTATGTATCTTTCCCTTCAGTGGAAAAAGAGTATTTCCTCTTAAAGATCTCCAGGCCTTAATCCCCAGAACCTGCCAGTTCATTAAGTTGCACAGGGAAGGGAATTAAGGTTACAAATAGAGTTATGCTTCTTAAGTCTCTGGTCACATGACAGGGACATGGCCTGCATGGTCTGGATGCATACAGTGTAATCACCACAGGATTTATTAGCAGAAGAAAGAGACGAAGTGAATGCCAGGGAGGGGAAGTAAGAGAAAGATGCAACTGGCTATCTCTGGCTTTGGATATTGGAGCAGGTCCCGGTCCAGGAACCCAGGTATCTCTAGAGCCTGCATAGGGCAACATCCCAGGTAGTACCTTAATGACCAACCAGCAAGAGCAGCTTTTTACTTTGGACCTCCATAATTGTAAGAGACCCTAGATTTTTTTGATAACTTATTGCATCAATGATAATGAACTGAGAGTGTCCATTAATTGCCTTTTTCATTCAAATTCTTACTTCCTAATTTTTGGCCTGATGAGTGCTTTTCATTAAAATGTAGGCTTCTAGAGTACATTAGAGAATCCGAATTACATCCAGTATACCACTGACAGGGGAAGTGTGGGTGTCCAGTTTTCCACATAAGTTTCATCAAAATGCCGCTCATGAATGCTGGGTTATGCTGTGTGACTTTTCTGAGCAAATAGAAACAAGTATCTCTTCACCACAGTTAACGCACCAACAACCAACCAAAAAAATCCACCCAAGTTCTGCTTAATGAACCAGTGAGTTTACTTGGCTTACTTAAAATAGTGTGGTAGAAAGAAAGCCCACCCTAGGATGGGTGGCAGCTCATGAAAGCTGGATCTCTGTGCTCCTTGCAAGAATTGTAGGAAAGTTATTAGTCAGTCTCATCTTCCCAGCAATTATTACTGCTTGTATAACTGTGAGGAGGGGCTCTGTTGGTCTTGGAGGTTTCATGAGCATAGTGACACTTGTGAAGTTTTTATACCATGAGCCCTGTGCAAGTTTCTTTTACTTTCTGAGTCTTAATGAATTTCTGTCCATGATGGAATGCTTGAATTTGGAGGAAATTCCTACATAATAGATGGAGTTTGAAGTTCTAGCTCCCTAGGAACTATGTTATCATAGATAACACTCTGCTGGAAGAGGCTCAAGTTCTTTGTTAGTTTTTTTCCCATGTAACTAGAATTGACACTATAGAGATGGGCTTCCTTAACACTGGGCTGTGGTAAAATGTACCCATTATGAGTGCCAGTCAGTGTGTTGAGAAAGAGTTGCACTATCTTACTGTTTTATGAGAATGAAGTCCAGATGTCCACATGATCTGGTCTCACTTAAACCCGAAAAGGTGTGCCATATTACTACTGCAAGGATCACATCCTAACTTGTTCTATTTATTTATTTATTTATTTATTTATTTATTTATTTATTTATTGAAACAAGGTCTCCCTATAGCCCCAGCTGGCCTGGAACTCACTCCGTAGACCAAGCTATCCTTGAACTCACAGAGATTGCCTGCCTCTGACTCCTGAGTGCTAGCATCAAAGTTGTGTGGCACCACTCCTGGCTTAAAGATGGTTCTTAGCCACCATGTGGGTGCTGGGAATTGAACCCAGGGCCTCTGCAAGAGCAGTCGGTGCTCTTAACTGCTGAACCATCTCTTCAGCACCAAATCATTACTTTTTAATCCCACTTCTTTGACACCACAATGCAGAAGTTTGAGATCTTCATTAGAGTCTAGTGGAAGACTGAAGGCAAGCATTCCAACCAATCTCTTACGGCAAAGCTAGTAGTGAAACACAATGATTTGTTGGTTTTAGGATAGTGTAGAAAGAGTGGTGAGGTCCTCCACAAACTCTCATTTTCTTGCTTCTTTATTTTTAGAAAATGGTCTTCTGTTGGGCTTTATTGCCCATGCTATGGTGATATTTCTTGTTTACCAGCTTCTTCCATCCATACCCTGGATAAACAAAAAGTAACTCAGAGGAAACACTGTTGTGTTGGTCCTTGTGTTCTGAAATTTCTAGCTGGCCTACCTTCTTCTCTGTACATTTCATTGTTCTTAGTTTGGGTTTTTGATATACAGCCCGAGATGTATTTTGTGCTTAGGAAAAATAAGAAACATACTGAATTAGTTTTAAGTGTGTTGTTCCAGCAAGATGCTTCATGTTCTGCACTTTATAAAGTAGAAGAGTTTTCTTTAAAGAGTAATTGTGATTACTGGAAGCTCTAAGGAACATGTGTAAGTGTTTTAGTAAGAGTCTCCTTGGCTATGTCAAAACATGGTACAGGAATTGAAAGGGAATCAGTCATAAACATTAGGAGACTCATTTAGAGACAACTTGCTCAAGTGAGACTTCACTCGTTACTATGAGACCCCATCCGCTCTGCAGTAGCATGAATCCATTCATGAGCACGACCCTCTGCTTTCTACTTAACTTGCACTATTCCCACACCCTATTTATTCTACAAACTCACCATTAAAAACTGGCGCTCAGGCTTCTAGGACCCATGAATCTTTGGGGTAATCAAAGCTTGTATAATTCATAAGATATGTTCTTATTCCATTGCCCTTGAATCAGAAATTGTTTCCTTTTTGTAATCATCAAATAAGCTGAGGTCAAAAGTTACCAAACCATTCTCTAAAGCTTTCAGACATGTTCATGCATTAGACACGTGGGCTTACTCAGTTACAAACATGCATGTACATATAAATGGAACATGAACATACATACATACGTACATACAAACACAGTTCTTTAAAAGTGAGACTTAATCTTCTTCTAAGTCCAGGACATTTTATCTTCCATATCCGCACATAATCTTTTCTGATGCTGGATAACTTTTGACTTGAACAGCTATTTTTGGTTCATAATTCTCACTGGTATTTCTAAATCCTCAAAATAGACCAAGTAGAGGAAGAAGTCTGCACCTTGTCAGGTTACTAACAGTCTCAGGGAGAGTTTGGGTGAGGACAGTGTCAAGGAGTATTTTGACAGTGCTGTCAAATTAAAACAAGTTTAAAAATATATATTTACCCAGTACACCCTAGTGCAGCCATTGTACATGCCTCTTTGAAAGAAATAGCTTGCTTTACCTCCCAGAATGCAGCTTCTATTTGTATATTTATTTGAACAGAATAAAACATACGTGCATGTTTATTCTGACAGCACGTCTCATACAGAGCTAAAAATCATGCCTTTCAGATGACAAGCAACAAAACCTCATATATTTTTCTTTCTTTTATATATATTTTCCAAATGTTGCAAGGAGATGTGTTTATACAAACAATAGAGTGATAATATTAAACTAACAAACATAAACTGGTCAACATATGATATATGGTTAATTGTCTTACATGATGGAGTTTGTCATTTTTATTATGTGTATATGTATGTCTTTAAATGGGGTTTTACACACATGAGTGCAGAGCCTGTAGAAATGAACTAAATTCCTCTGCAAAAGCAATATACTCTCTTAAACTCTGATCCAGCCCCCAGAGTAGAAACTCTTTTCTCTTGCATATTTTTAATAAATTGTATTTTATCTAAAACATCTTAATGAGCTTTGTATGGCCATCCTCATCCATACACTTTCAACCCCCCCCACTAGATTAGACATATTCAGTAGTAGATATATTCAATAATTTATATTAAATCCTATAGAGTCACATTAGTATATCCAGAGATTCCTCAGTGTAAGTTCATCCACTGTGTCTAGACAGCCTATTTAGAGTCTCTACCTTAAAAAAAAAAAAAACCCACTCTCCCTTACCTAGCAGTAATGAGCTGCACAATAGTTCTTTGGCTATGACAGGGGCCTGCTGCCCACTTCCACAGTTCTGTGCTCTGCTTTGTATTTGTATGGGACTTGTGCATGCTGATACCATTGGAATAGATTCACATGAGTAAAGTCCCAGGAGCCTGGTGACTCCTCCCCTGGATCTTACCATCTTTCCAACCCCTCATCAGCAAGGTCCCTGAGGCCTTTGTGGGTGGAGTTTAATAAAGGAGTCCTGTCTAAGGACCCACACTCTGCAGACTCTTATCTTCTACACTTTGGCCATCTGTAGCCTTTTGTGTTCATTGTCCTCTGGTGTATGAGGAAGCTTTGTTGATAGCAGTTGAGAGATTCATTAGTATTCTCTCTACTCCTTCTTCTACTATGTTCCATGAGCCTTAGGTGTAGAGATTCCATTGTAGAGATGTCATTTAGGTTGGGCATTTCACAGACACATATTTTCTGTCTGTGACCAGTTGTGGAGCTCTGTAATAGGCTCTATTTGTTGCAAAATAATCTTCTTTGATGAGTGGTAACTGACATATTTGTCTGTATGTAAGAATCCATATTTAGCATATAGTAATAAGAAATCATATTTATCTAGGGTTTTCTCTAAGATCTATGACATCTCTAGCCGCGTGTATTCGGCTATGTTCATAGTGCCACATTTCTGCCCCCTCCCCAACTGAGCTGTAAATCCTAATAGGTAGCTGTTGATTATCCCCCAAATAAAAATGCCACTACTGCCCCAATATAGTTTGCTGTGCTGGACATTGTTGTGGTTATCAGGCCTCAAACTTGGGGCTGGACCATCAATTGACATTCTCTCTTAAAATCTTGCATAATGTCCTCCAAAAATATGAAAGCTAGCCTTCAAGGAGGTAACTTCCAGGTCAGTTCCTCCTCCATTGCTGGAAGTCTTGTGTCCAAAGTATGTCCTGTCTTCAGCAATAGGGTATTACCTTCAAGTTCTAGGAGGCAATCAAGGACTGTACCAATAGCTTGTGTAAATTTTGAGAGTCTCTCGGACTACCCTGGCCAACAACGCGAAGGAAGGTTTCTCCTGTCTTTGCAATGTTTCTTGTTATATAGCCTTCAGCTATACACAGGGACACTGAATGCACAATCTTTCAGTAGGTTTTTGAACTAATACATCTCCCTCAAGTTTTTCACACCAGCTAAGCATTATTTAACTCTCTTTTCTCTCTCCCTGTCTAAACGTCCTCCTCCCTCCACAGTTACAGTACCCCTGTTTTCCCCCACTTTCCCATTGATAATACATGTCTCCTATGGTCCCCTTCTCTTGAGCTCCTTCTCCCCTTTACTCCTATGTCTCCTTGTGTAAACCTCCCTCTTTCCCTTCCATTTCAATGGCTCATTTCTGCCTTGGTAACACCTGTTCCTATTGTTCCTCTCTCTCAGGATCCTTCTTTCCCTTTACCTCCCTGGTTCCTGTCCATTTTCCTGGCTCTTACAATTACATAATGATATATATACTCACATATAAGGATTAGGTGCTAAGATGCACAAAGGAGAGAGAACATATGTTGATTGTTTTACTGAGTCTTTGTTTTCACTTAGCATAAGTTTCTAGTTCTACCCATTTCCAGCATATTTCATGGTTTTGTCTTTATTATTACAGAGTAGCACTCCATTGTGTAAATGTGTCACATTTTCACTATCATTTGTCAGTTGTGGGTATCACTCTGGCCACACGTGGAAGTGGACTCTCAAACCCTGTACACTGGATTACAGGGAAAAGGGGAGATGCCAGACAGCTGCCAGCAGCTCTCCTAACTGTGGGGCCAAAGGCTGACCACCTTTTCACTGCCCTCTTATCTAATTTAACAACTACACTAGGCAATGCCCTACTGGCACCCCTGAATCCTCCAGACTCTCGTCAGCTTGGCGCTCTACAGTATAATACCAGACTGCTGCCTGTTTGGCACTTTACAGTCTAATTCCTGCCCGGGCCTGACTATACATCACAACTGGTTCCTGATGAGTCTCCATCCAGCCCCACCCTAGCTTCCTGAGTTGGTGAACTGATTAATCTCTGTCCAACTTTCTGGTAACAACTACACAAGCCTCAAGGACTAAGATTTACATGTGCAAATAAAGGCCTATAGTCCCTGTTAGAGGGTAAGAAGGACTGGTCTTTTTATTCACAGCATTCTGTTTTTATACCCAGAGTGACATAATATCTCAGGGCCTGGTTTCAGACCCCATGCCTCAGTACCCCAAGTTCCATAGCATCAGGAGCACTAACATCACAAGCACAAGAACTTGTGAGTGCCTCTGATCTCAAGGTGTCACAGGCTTGCTAATGCAGATGCAAGTCCTGCCTTAGGCCAGGTTTCAGTGTAAGCAGACAAGCCGGTAATTTAGCACAAAAGAAGCCATGGGTGGCTTCCTTTTTTCCCTACAGTCAGTTGAGGACACTTAACTTTTTTCTATTTCTTGGGTATTGTGAAAAGAGCAGCAACAAACATGGATGTCCAAGTATCTGTACAATAGCATGAGTCCTTCTGGTACATGCCAAGGAGTGGCGTAACTGTATCATATGGGAGGTACATCTTCAGTTAAGAATTCTCCACACTGCTTTTCATAGTGATTGCATGAGTTTGCAATAACATGAGCAATAAATGAGAATTCATTCCTCTTTCCCTATGTCTTCTACAATATTGGCATCATTTGTTTTCTTTATTTAAGCATGACAGGGGTAAGATGAAATCTTAAAGTGGTTTTAATTTGCATTTTCCTAATTACTAAGAATGATGAATTTTTTTTAGCCATCTTTATTTCTTCTTTTGAGAGCTCTCTATTCAGATCCACAGTCCATCATCTAATTGGGTCATTTGTTTTCTTGATTCTTTGTTTCTTTAATTCTTTATATGTTCTGAATATTAATAACCTTTGTCAGATGTGTCACTGATGAAGATTTTCTCCCACTGTGAGTCTTCACTTCCATGGCTGTTTCTTTCTCTATGAAGAGGTTTTTTATTTTTTTATACTTTTATTGATGATTTGTATATTTCATACATTATCATTCATTCCAATTAGACACATTCTCCTCTCCCTGATCCCACCCCACCCATGTTTTTCACCTCTGCCACACATGTCTTGCATCTTTCTCTCAGTCTTTCCAATGTTTTTCACTGCAGAGGCTTGCTGTTTGGGGTGGAATTTAACTATATCAGTGAGTTCTTTGACCCAGTCTTTATTTTGTTGTTATTCCCTCCCCTTTGTATTGCTCCAACATATGCCTATATAACCATCACATATGTATCAAAATTATGACCTCTGAGAATAAACTGTATGTTAATTCCAAAATGTGTTTAAGCATTCACATTTTCCTCCTTTAATTTTATATTACTCTAAGATATGGATACTGTCCTTCCACCCATATACAGTAATTACAGAGTCTGAAAATAAGTGGTAGGTCAATTCTAGATCCCATTAAGAGCTTTATATTATAACAGCACAGTTGCTTTCAGATAAAAAGAAATATAACAATAATGTTGTTCAACTTGCCTTTCATCTGGGGATTTGGTGTCACATCCACAAATGAGGGAGACCATTCCCTGCTTGTTTTTCTGGGACTGTGTTACTTCACTTAGCATAATGGCTTTGGGTTCCATCCATTTACCTGCAAACTTCATGATGCCATCTTTCTTACCATTGAGTAATATTCCATTGTGTAGATGTACCACATTTTTGTCATCCACTCATCTGGTGAGGTGCATTTAGGTTGTTTCCAGTTCTTCACTATTGTGAAGAGAGCTTCAATAAACATGGATGTGCATGTATCTTTGCAGTAGAATGAGTCTTGTGGGTATTTACCAAGGAGTGGTATGGCTGGGTCAGATGGTAGGCTCATTTTGAGTCATTTAAGTGTTCTCTACACTGCTTTTCATAATGGTTATATAAGTTTACAACCATTCTTTTTTTTTTCACAACATTTTTTTTATTGATGCTTTGTGCATTTCATACATCATTTTCCAATTCAGTTAAGGCATATCTCCCCTTCCCTTCACCCCCACCCCCACCCCAACCGAGATCATGCATTCTGCCATGACTGTCCTGCATATCTCTCTCAGTTTTTTTTTCCATTTTTTAGCTATAAGTGATAATCCATGAGTACAAGCATCCTTCATGTAAAACCAATTTGCAGGCTGTTGTGCCCAAACACCCACAGCCCCACCTTCCAGCGGGGAGTGAGGGGTTGTATGTTCAATCAGGTTAATCAAATGAGGGTCCAGACTACATTGCTGTAGTTTCACCCTTCACCCCAATCGCAGCCCTTACCATTCTACCCTGCCCCCTCTTCTGCAGATATATCCCTGGGCTTAGAAAAGGGGCAACAATGCGGATGAGAAGCAGAACCGTTCACTCTCTCTGGAGCGTTGTCTTGGCTTCTGGCCCTTCTTGTTGTTTCCTTTCATGGGCTGACAGTCCTGTCAGAATAACCTTTCATTCCTACAATGAAGCACAAGCAATTAGATATATAGTATTTAAAGCAGCATTAATAGTTCTGGTAGTTACTTTGTTATAGACAATATGTTTAGATGACCGATTTTGCTCCACGAACTACATTTTTTCCCAGGGAGATGTTGGCCCGGGGATCCAATGGGTCCCACAAAAGTTAAAGGCTCTTTGCCTCTAACTGGGATACCTGACAAGAAGAGAGGTTATAAGGCCCTGCTGATGAAGACCTGATGTAACATGGGGAAGTTGCATTGAGACCACACATGCAAGTGATACAGATGGCCTCTGGATACCAGAGAGCGTTCCCAAGGGCCACTAAACCAATAAGCAAAAATCGGTCTCCTGAGTCAAGAAAGACTCCACCGTCAGCACCAGCTACACCTCACCTGCCTGGAAATAATGTGCAGCAGAGGCAGCCATATGCCTGTATATCCCAAATCTAATTGGCTATTGGCTCTCTCCTTGGAGGAATGACCCATGGCTGATGCCACAAGCTTACATTCTCTACAGGTTAGGAGATATCATAAGCCACAGTAAGACCCCGTCATATTTAACAGGAAAAGTTTACAACCATTCTTACCAGCAGTGGATGAGTGTTGCCCTTTCCCCACAACTTCTCCAGCATCTGTTGGGTTTTTTTTTGTTTGTTTGTTTTGTTTTCTTGATCTTAGCTAGTCATATCTGAGAGAGATGATATCTGAGAGTGGTTTTAATTTGTATTTCCTTAATTATTAATGATGGTGAACAATTTTTAAGATGTTTCTCAGCCATCTTTAATTCCTCACTGTTGAAGACTCTGTTCAGCTCTGTACTCCATCTTTTGAGTAGGTCATTTGTGTTCTTACTTCTTTGTTTTTTGAGTAGTTTATATATTCTTGATGTTAATGCTCTGTCAGATGTGTCACTGGTAAAGATTTCCTCCCACTCTGTGGGTTTTCTCTTCACCTCCTTGATTGTTTCTTTTGCTGTACAGAAGCTTTTGAGTTTTATGAGGTCCCATTTGTCTACCGTTGACCTTACTTCCTGTGCAGCTGTTGTCTGACTTAGAAAGTCTTTTCCTATGCCTATGTCTTGTAGGTTGTTGTCAACTTTTTCTTCTATCACCTTCAGGGTTTCAGGCTTCACGTTGAGATCTTTGATCCACTTGGAGTTGATTATTGTACAGGGTGAGAGGTAGGGGTTTAATTTTGTTCTTCTACAGATAATGATCCAATTTTTCCAGCACCAATAATATACTTTCTGCTTAGCATTCCATGGAACATTCTCCAAAATCAGCCACATACTGGGACACAGAAAAAAATCTCTACAAATACAAAAGATTTGAAATAATTTCATGCATTCCATCAGATCACAGGGCAATAAAGCTCAATTTCAACATCAGAATAAGTCTCATTGTCTACAAGAACACATGGAAAACAAACACCATACTCCTGAATAATGAAAGGGTCAAAGAAGAAATAAAGAAAGAAATAGAAACATTCTTGGAACTAAATGAAAAGAAAATACAACACAGCAAAACTTATCAGATACTTTAAAAGCAGTCCTAAGAGGGAAGTTTATAGCCCTCTGTGCCTACATTAAAAAAGCAGACAGAGGACAAATAAATGAACTAACACTGCAGCTAAAAACATTTGAGAGGCAACAATGAATGAACCCTAAATAAAACAGGAGAAATCACAAAAATCAGAGCAGAAATCAACGAAATAGAAACAAAGAAAATAATACAAAAAAAAAAAATCAATGAATTCAAAAACTGGTTCTTTGAAAGGATAAACAAGATAAATAGATCCCCTAGCCCAGTTAACCAAAAAAAGAAAGAACAACTCAAAATCAGTAGTATTTGTGATGAAAAGGGAAACATTTCAACAGATGGAGAAAAGATCCAAACAATCATATGAGAATACTTCAAAAACCTATACTCTACTAAGTTTGAAAACCTAAGAGAAATGGATGAATATTTGAAATCCTGGAATTCACCAATTCTTAACCAAGAAGAGATTGACAGCTTAAACAGACCCATAATATATGAGGAAGTCGAAAATGCAAATAGTGAACCTCTCAACTAAAAGAAGCCGAGGCCCAGATGGTTTCATGGCAGAATTCTAGAAAACATTTAAAGAGGACTTAAAACCATTATTACTAAAACTGTTCAGAAGGATGGTCATAACTTCTCATATTTCAGATGAATTGTTCACTTTATTTTAAGATTTTATCTTATTCTTAAAAACACTGTTACCCCTCTGTGGATCCTACATGTAACAACTAGTTATAATGAGTCCTAATGAAACTTACCTTCTAGGTGCCACAAAGGTTCTGATATGAGAGACTTCCTTGCCTTCCCACCCATAGAACAAGGAGAAATATGACAATGATGAGGTCGCTCCCCAACTGTAAATTGGAGACAACTATTGTAGAGGTAATCTCTTATAAAACCGGTAAAACTGCTTTCTTTAATTGACTACTAGACATGGGAACTGTGGAAGGGATTACTCTCTGTTCAGAACCAAATATAATACTAAAGTCCTAGGGCTATGCACTCAGGCAAAATATATTAATACAGGAGCTCTGACATCAGCAATGGATTGTTCTACCAGGTGGATGTTGGCCAGGGGATCCAAGGCCCCACAAAAGGTAAGGGCTCCTTGCCTCTAAGTTGGGATACCTACAGGAGGAGAGGCAATAAGACCCTGCTGCCGAAGACCTGACGTTAACATGGGAGGGATGTATTGAGACCACACATGCAAGTGTACAGATGGCCTCTGGAATGCCAGAGAGTGTTACCAAAGGCCACTAAACCAATAAAGCAAACATGGGTCTCCCTGAGTCAAGCAAGACTCCACTGTCAGCACCAGCTACACCTCACCTGCCTGGAAATACTGTGCAGCAGAGGCAGCCATGTGCCTGTATATCCCAAATCTAATTGGCTATTGGCTCTCCCCTTGGAGAAATAACCCATGGCTGATGCCACAAGCTTACATCCTCTACAGGTTAGGAGATGTTATAAGCCACAGTAACACCCTGTCATATTTAACAGGGGGGAAAATTGTAATTCATGAATTAACATATCCAAACATGTGTCTATGCTAAAGTAACCTACCATAACTATTAGTGCTGCTTAAATACCTATACATCTAATTGCTTGTTCTTCATTAGTAGGATCGAAAGGTTATTCCTGGACAAACTGTCAGCCCATGAAAGGAAACAGCCAGAATTGACCAGAGTCCAAGTCAACAGCTCCAGAGAGAGTGGACTGTTTTACCTCTCATCCACCTGTGCCCCTTTTCTAAGCCTAGGGAACAACCTGCGGAAGAGGGGGCGTGGTAGAATGTAAGGGCTTCGATTGGGGTGAATGGTGAAACTACAGCAATGTAGTCTGGACACTCATTTGATCAACTTGATTGAACAAACAACCTGTCACCCCCCACTGGATGGTGGGGCTGTAGGTATTTGGGCACAACAGCCTGCAGATAGGTTTTGCATGAAGGATGCTTGTACTCATGGATTATCACTTATAGCTAAAAATGAAAAAAAAAAACTGAGAGAAAGATGCAGGACAGTTATGGCAGAATGCATGATCTGGGATGGGGTGGGGGTGGGGGGGGAGGGAAAGGGAAATAAGCCTGAACTGAATTGGAAAAAATGTATGAAATGCACAAAGCATCAATAAAAACTAATTAAAAAAAAAAACACTGTTACTATTTAAACTTATGAGTAAATAAAATAATGATTCTGGGTGACACCTGAGTCCTCACTATTAATGTGAGATGAATTTTCGAGCAGGTAAAGGTTGCCCCTAAATTGACCCACCTTATTGCCTTACTTTGTGGGATGCCTGTATGAAGCAATCTGCTCAGGGAGGACAGGACACAACAATATTACTAAACAATAAGGTAAACTTGCCTGTGTTAGGCACTTCACAACTCTGAAACCATGGATTCAAAATGGATCCAAACCCTCATTCTTTTTTACAATTAATTTTGCATTATTATTATTATTATTATTATTATTATTATTATTATTTTGTCATGCACATACTGAGAACCCAGATTCAAGCTAACAAGAGTGAAATGAAGTAGTAAATATGCATGTCCTCAATCAAGTTTAAATGCTGCTCCAGAAATATCCCATGTCACAGTCTCTTCAAAAGTTACAACTTCCCATAATAATCATTTGCAAATGCCCTGGTGTTCAGGAACATTGTGGCACCAGTTTCAGGCTCCTGGGAAAGAGTTTACAGGTATAAACTTCAGATTCATAGTGGGATCTCCTGTCAGCTCATCAAAGATGTTTTAATGGTAGTGTCCACTTTAGAGTTGTTTTATAAAAATAAGTAAGTTTTATATACAAAGTGTTTAAACTGTTCCAGGCACAAATTATGCATTATATAACAAATGCTATGTATGCATTTATATGCATGTATTTATATGTGATGTCTTAAAAATCCCTGATATTGAGTTGTATGCAAATTTTTATTGGGAAAGGACATTGACAGTGCCAATGGAAGAAAATGAATAATGAATAATGAAACATCCTGTTGTCACAGACAGACATGTCTCAAAGACCAAACACTGAAGAACCCCGAAAGCCAGCAGTAACTGGCTTCCCACTTCTGGTTCCTATCTTATATTGTTTCATAGAATCTTCTAATAGAAAGGTTGACCTAATGAAATGGGTTAGTATCCACAATGTAATATAAAATAGTACAGAGGAAATGTAAATATATATGTAGGTGTCCAAAGTTGTAACTGCTTTCCTAGTTTATTCTGATGTACAGCCAGTGCAGAGGGCCAGTGCTTATTCATTTTGTATGTTGGTATCACTTCCACCATTCTTTTAAAATTCATGACTACTAGCCGGGCGTTGTGGCACATGCCTTTAATCTTAGCACTTGGGAGGCAGAGAGTGGTGGATCTTTGTGAGTTCAAGGCCAGCCTGGTCTACAGAGTGAGTTACAGGACAGCTGGGGCTACAGGGAGACACTGTCTCGAAAAGACCAAAAAATAAATAAAGAAAGAAAGAAAGAAAGAAAATAAAATAAAATTCATGACTACTGTGTTTTTGCCTGAGTTCTGATATATCATGTAGCATTAGACTCTGACTTCAATTTTTCTTCTGGATATTTCTAAATGTTCTCTGCATCTTAAATGTGATATAAATATGACTGTTATCTTAATTTTCTCCAAAATTTGTATTCCATCTCTATGCCCAATTTTGAGAAATTGTATTAGTATATTATATACCTGCCATTTTATCTAAGAAACTTCAAATATATTCTCCTTCACACAACTCTATAGGCACAGTCAGCTGTTAAATGTCAGATTCTATGATTCTGTTTGAAAATTTTACACTATTATACTCAGTGATAATGGACATCCTGCAATGTGCTTATTATGCTAAGTAGTTTAACAGATATAATCCCAGCTGTTACCTGTAAGAACTCTATGAGGCGGGAAGGGGACATACTCTTATCTCCAATTAACAGATCAGGAGGCTAGAGCTCAGAGAACTGAATCGTTTAACTTCATAATAAATCAGAAAACACTTTTATCTCCATGCACTGTTTTTTTTTTTTTTTTTTTTGGTTCCTTGGATCTATCAATGATTCCACTGATTAACTAAAAAAATTATACTTGAAATGTTTAGAAGTGGATGTTTATTTGTCCAATTTCTTGAATCTAAATGTTTATTAATTAAATCTGTTTTTGACAATTTCATATATGTTTATAGACCATTATTATTATTCTGTCAACTGCTTATTACAAGTCCCTTCCCATACTCACGTTCTTTTGCTTTGTTTTGTGACCTACTGAGTTTAAGCAGGGGAGTCTATCTGGCCATAGGTTTGAAACTACTCATTGAAGGCATTAGTGAGCTCATCAATGGTTAACTAAAGATATTGACTGTCTCTTTCTTAGAACCAGTCCATAATTTCCTAGCTGTCAAAGCAGGCCTCATGTAAGAAAGTTCTTGATTTTATTACCTCTGCAACAAGCTATTGCTAGAATGACGGCATGTCTAAGAATTTTATATTGCTTTTAACTTCCATTGAAATAGTTTGCCTATTCTTTCCCTCAGGTAGCTTAAACAACATTGAAAACTTTCTCAAAGATTATGGGCTTTGTTAGAAAGAAAAAAAAAAAAAAGAATCCATACTGAATTTATTTTTTATCAAAATCTCAAATCAGTTTTAATCTGAAGTATTCCATTCTTGAATATGTTCAAACCATTGCTGTTATATCTTTAATGTGATTTGAGAGACCTCCTTCCTGGAAAGACATGGTAGCACATGCTCAGAAACATATGAGCTCTTATGTCCTTTGGTGACTTCCTCCTATTGGCAAATATGTTAGCTGATTTTCTGTCATGAACAGACTAACTGAGCATATCTCAAACAAAGAAGCATCAAGAGAAAGAACAGAATTCTCATGTATGGAATGCACAAAACTTCAATAAAAATATTTAAAAATAAACAAAGAACATAATTCTCATTTTCACTTTGCCTCCCTCTTCTGTGCCCAATGACAATACTTCCTATGCTTTCGATTTGATCTGATTTAGGACAAATTAGTCTTAGAGCAAGAGACCTTAAAAGTTCATGCTGAGGAGATAGATGGCTGAGTCAGAAAAGGGTTTGCTACACAGGCATGAGGACCCAAGCCTGCATCTCCAGCATCCACGTAAAATTCAAATATAGTTCTGTAAGCCTACCACCTTAGCACTCACAGAGAAAGCTGGACCACTGCAGTTCCTTGAGGATCTAGTTATCCAGTGTGTGAGCTTTAGGTTCAATGTGAGACCCCATCTCAAAATATAAGGTGGAGATCAATAGTGGAATACACTGCAAATAAACCTCTGGCCTCCACATAGACCACACAGCAGACATACATGCATGGAGACCTGCACACACACACACACACACACATACACACACACACACACACACACACACACACAAACACACACACACTGAAATATTCTCCAAAGTTTTCCCAAAATTTGAAGGAATTAATCATTAATGGAATATACAGAGATAATTTAATGGAAAAAAAATTAACTAAGTAGTTTACAAAATGCTGATTTATGAAAGAAGGAGAATGATGGAACAATGGAACCTTTTTGTACTTTGCAAACATGTGAGAAAGAAGAGAATTAAAGGTTAATTCAGTTTGAATTAAATATTAAAAGTGAGAGGCCAAATGGAGCCCTGTTTAAAAAAGTGTTCATGACCACCTAGGAGAGATAAAGTTGTATTGCCCTATCTTGACAAGAAATTTTTGCCCTGAGGAATTTTTGTTGCCTTTTTAAAATCAAGATTGCCTTATAAATGAAAAAATATCACATATGTACGATGATTAAAATATTAGCACTAAAGTAGGCACCATCTCATATAATCATGTGGAAAATGTTATATAAGAGGACATATTTAGATTTCAGATAGAAAAACCATCCTATTTATGAGGCAGATGAACAACCCTAACTAATTGTGTTTAGACATACCCCATAGAAGGACAGTGGTAGAATTTCCACTTCTTCCAACAGTGCAGATGTGAAAATAAATGATGCTGGGACTCTAAATTAACCAAGAATCTGGAGAGGGTTTTGAGGGTAGGAACTTGGATATGTATTTGTAGCCTTGTCACTTAGCTCTAGGCCTTAGGCAGTCAATCTCAGCTCTCCTGTCTTCTGATCCATCATTCTGAGGATATTAACATCCCATTGGAGAGTACTGTCACAACACAAGTGGGGAGCTTGTTCCTCCTGGAATCAGGTCTTCCAGGTAATGAAGCCCTACTTAGAGAAAGCTGCAGGCAGTGTTGGAACATACCAAGCTTCCCTGCCATCCAAGCCAAAAAAGCTGAATACTATGATGACACATAAATCATATAATAAGTAGGCCTGGATTTTATGGAATTTTCTGAAAGTCTCTTACTCAGAAATGTCCTTAGACTTTCCAAGCACATATAATATATCTTAGCCTAATTTTATAATGACAAATATCTTTTGACCTACTTCCTTGAGGTGCAAGATCACCTGTTGTTAACTCACCACAAAAGGACATTCTGTCTCAAAACAGTGAGGTGGATGGTACCTGAGGAATAACAGCGGAGGTTGACCTCACTGTCTTGGGATTCACTGATTCTACATTGCAGCCTGGGCATGGAGCTAGAGATTTCTGTCCCTCAAGCTCCAGGACTACAATCTCACAGTGAAATGCTGAGACTTACACTTGTTTAATTTATGTTTATTGTATGTATATGAATATTTGGTCTGCATCTATGTAAGTGCACTCATGTTGTCCAATGCCTATAGAGGCCAGAAGATGGCATTGGATCCCCTGGAACTGACATTAGTTGCCATGTAGTTGCTAGGGACTAAATCCAGTTCTCCTGAAGAACAGTGAGTGCTCCTAATTATTGAATCATCTTTCCAGCCCCAATGGTGGGATTTTTTATATAGATTTTGGGCAGATGATTTTGTACATATACCACAGAAATGGTGTATTCAGCCCTTCTCTCCAGACATAGACTAAAAACTTTACTGGATAGAACAAAACTATATATATAGATAGATACTGGGCTATGTTCTTATCAAATGATAAACATATAATCCTTCCAGAACAATATAAGGGAAGGGTCATTTTTTGATTATGTAACACAGAGAAAGAAGTAAATTTAAAAAGTGAAATCAGTTTCCAACACAGACACTCTGTGGAAGATCTGGGAACTGAACCCAGGCCATCAATATGCATCTTTGATAAGAAGAAAGACTGAGCTCAAGATAGTCATATTAGCCCTAAAACAGCCCCTCCACTGTTCCAAAAACACCCTGAATGTATTTCAAGAGCATAGCCAATAGTGCAAGCCTGTGTGCATGAATCCTCTCTCCTTAACCCTCCACACTTAAAACCTGTCCTCCCCCTCCATTAATTTTCTTAACTCTACAGCCACCTTTCTAAGTTGAAGGTTGACATTCTAAGGCACATAAAATAGAAAGATATTTACATTTTCCCAAACTGAAATGAAATTAAGGGTTTGGAGCTATATAGCTCTGGATTGGGGGACCCTGAAGAGCCTAATTTGTCAGAAAAATCATGCAGGTGTTCTTTAGGTGCTCTAATATCCACTTCAAATTCTATCTCCGACTAGCTGTGGTAGATCATTTATAGCTTAGATCTTATCTTCCTCAGTCAGGTAATGGATAGCCATTACCTGTGATGTGTATTTCAGTTTTAAAATATCCTCTTACTTCATTTTATTTTTATTAATAGAAAGTAAACCAGATGGGATGCTGAATGATCAAATGACGTCAGTTGTAATAGGAATCAATGTATGGATATCATCAAATGACTGCAAATTTTCTACCAAATATACTGCTGATTTAAAACAAAGATTTTGTATGTGGAATGTGGTTGTATAGATTATGCAGACAGGAGGATGGACTACCATAAAAACAAAGCGATCAAACAAAACAAGAAGGAAAAAGACCTTCAAACATGTGACTCTTCAAAAGTCCTATCATAATCATTGCTTTTCCATTTTTGCTTAAGAATCTTTCACCCATGAAAGGCAACCAAACTTCTGTTCTATCTGAAAGTTTCACATCTCTAGTTTTTACTACACACCAACTATCCTTTCCTTACCCATGCCTTAGATGAGCTCACAGATATTATTTTTATTTTTGTTGTAGACTATAAACATCTGAGGCAGAATAAGAAATTTCAGGGTGGAAGGGAGATTCAAGAGATTCATATATTGAAGAAAGAAGCAGGGGAAGACTGGAAGCCCTTAGCCTACCTAAGCTTCATTCAATCAAGGGAACATGCTCAAAAACGATAGGTCTGACACCCTCTTCTGACCTTTGTGGACATTGCATGAGATGGGTACACCTAACTACATGCAAACAGTACACTTGTAAACATAAAACAAAAAGAATAAAAATATTTAGAAATACCAGTGAGCATAGACAATATGCCAAACTGTCAGTGTTTATTGTGAGATGAGCAAAAAAACACAAAAAACAAAAAACACCTCGTCACACAAATATTGATGGGTAGCTGAAGTGAGTGTCTGGCAGAAATTCTAGACACTGAAAATTGAGACAGTCAAGTCCTTGCCTCTCTTATACAGGAGTCAGTGAGGAAGGCAGAAGTTAAATTCATGAACAAACAAGACAAGCATTAGGGAATGGAGAGAGCCATGTGGAATTAAAACAGGTTCATTAATAGAGTATGGTGAATCAGTTAATATTGGAGATTTTGAAAGGTTTCATAGTGGATCTGAGTTGACACCTAAAAAGTGAATGAGGATTTTGAGTAGAAGTTGGGATAACTTCAGTACTATAAGGATTCAGGGCCTCATAACCCACAGTAAGCCATGAAATTTATTCTAAGTGCCATGGGAAGCTAAAGAGCTTGCTCAAACCATCTGAATATCACCTTCGAATAGTGCATTTTTCTCCTATCCTGGTCTACAAAAATGCTTATTGCCCCATTCCCAAACATTTCTTTTCATTTCAATGGCTAGTTTTCTAATCCATTTCATATATTAGAAACCTAAGGCTGGGGAGAGAGGTCAGTAGGTAAACTGCTTGCTGCAAAAGTGTGAAGACCTGTTTGCACCCCCAGAACACATATAAAGGCAGGCCCAGAAACATGTTTCTAATTCTGATATTCTATTTCTATCTGGGAAGAAGTCCGGAATCCTAACTTTGAGGAGCCATGCCTTTTGCTTCTTTGTAGTGGCCCCAAGTGCTTCTGTGAGATGAGAATTGGAGATAGGAGAATTCCTAGAATCTCATAGGCCAGCTAACCTGAAAAAAAAACAGTGATGAACATCAAAGTGAACCTGATTCTAACAAGGTGAATGTGTAAGAACATTAAATATTGGTCTTTTCTTTCAAATTGTCCAAAACTTTTGGCTACGACAAGGCATTATTAACTTTTACTCTCCCAAACACATCCTGTAAGACTTCTGTTTAGGAAAAAGCTGAGATGAATTCTGAACCAATGGCTAGGAGCAGTGCAACAGGTCCCCTTCTTTTGATAATCTTCTTTTTTAATTTATTTTTTATTGTTATTAAACTTTTTCCATACATCATACATCATTCCTCAATCGAATTTACAGCCACTTCCCTTTCTATGCCCCCCACCCTACCTGAGTTCCTGCACTTTCTTACATCTTTTTCTGAGTCTCTCCAGAGTTTTTTTGCCAGTTCTTTTGTTGTTGTTGTTCTCTTTAACCTGTCCTGCTTCAATATATACATATATACGTAGTATAATATATATACATATATATATATATATATATATATATATATATACATAAATATACTACATACATACACATATCACCTGAATTGAGGATTATTTTTCTTTCTTTTCTTCTTCTTCTTTTTTTTGCTAAAAGATGACATGTTTTCTTTAAGGAAGTGTTTGAAGGCTCCTCATTTCCTCCTTGGCAAGCCCAAACAACCATCGATCTTGCCCCCGGGGCTCCACACTGGGGTCTTTCCCTCCCATGATCCCCCAAGTGAAGTTCAGTAAGCACGCATACTATCTTGATCTTCCTGTACGTGGCCCATGATACAGGCCCGGATAGTCCAACAATTGCAGGTCTCATCTGAGAGAGGCTGAAATCCCCTGAGCTACTCAGTCCACAAGCTGGGTATCTCAGTAATCCCCATCTGGCATTGACATTTTGGAGGATTCTTGGAGAGATACATGATCTTCAGTCCATATTGGACGGTTAAAAACTGTGTCTCTGCTTGAAGAATGGCAAAGCAGGTGGCAGTCAACAGAGTAGTGCAACTTGCCAATAAGAATTGAAGACAGGCCAACAACAGTGCTCTCTCTCTTTGTATTTTGTCTTTTTACTAAGATCTCAAGTTTTATATCTTGAAGTACAATTTCTCAGGCCTTAGTGATCATTTATTTCTGGTTTTTTATCTGGTTTTATTTCCTTTGGTGTTAGGCCACGACACAGTTAGCCCGATTAACCAAGTTTTGTTCTTATGGTCAGTTGAGGATCAGTTCCTCAGGGGTCTCTCATGTTTGGTTTTTTTTTTTTTTTTGGGGGGGGGGGAGGGAAGGTGAGAGCCCCTGGCTCCTTTCAGCTGGTCATAACCCTCTTATGCCTTCTTAACCTGATTCTTTAAAACTAGTCAAGGAGGTAAGACTGTGTGTTTGGACTAACAAATTTGTAGGTCACGTGTGCTTGCCATAATTGAAACCCCTTTGCAAAGTTAAAAACTGCCTTTCTAATCTACTTTTGCTTTGTGCTCTTTGCACAGTATTGGTGAGGATCTTGGATCTCAGATTTTATTTGAACTATTTTGGGGCTTAGTCTGGCATTCTAATTCTACCTGGGAAGAAGTCTAGAACCAACTTTGTGGAGATATGTTCCACTGCCTCCTTGCAGTGTCCAAGGCTTGGACATTTGGTGCTCCCTAGACTGGTAATAGGCTCACAGCACTGGAGGAGAAGGACCCATGCAAGCACTACAGAGACCAAGTAGCTCTATGCACAGAATAAGACAAGAAAAATACGGGGATGACAAAGTATTACCTAGATCATCTGGAAATCACAGAGGTTGTTTGAGAGTACATAAGAGGCACAATTGAGTGCAAAATGAGCCCTGGTCCAAAGTTCTGTAGGTGTTCAGCCCTTGAATACTTTTATTCAAGAGAATAGTTTATTCGGGTGAAGTGGCAGGCACACAGGTGCAACGAAGCACAAGAATGGCATCTGGAGGATCGTACAACCAGAAGGAATAGTGCTGAAGATAACAGGGTGAGTGCAGCTATTTCTGCTGTTATCTTTCACCCGAATCCCCTTCCTTCTACACTAAGAAGCACTGTAGCATCTATGTCCATGAGAAGTAAACAAAACAAATATTTAAAAACCAGAAAAATAAAGGCTGCTTACCTAAACCAACTGCACACACTAAGAAGAGTTAGAAGAGTAAACCAATGTAGGCAGGGTTGTCAGGAATGGGAAAAGTGAGATAAGCTATAAAATTAAACAGCTTTTAGAGACTGGAGAAAATTTTGTGTTTATTTTCTTCATTAGAAGACAAGACCAGGGGGATAAAAAGAGGACTCGGTCAGTAGTGTTTACATGAGGGCCTGGATTCTAGGCCTAGAACCCATGTAAATAAATGCCAGGCATAGCAGGACATGTTTTTAATACTAGTGCTGGAGAGACAGAGACAGAAGGTCCCTTGGGTGTACTTCTCAGCTAGAATACCTCATATGGCAAGTTCTAGGTCACTGAACTGCAAATGGCCTGTGGGCAAGGATGCCCATTTCTGTCCTCTCGAAGGCAGATAAGCTCCTTGCTAAGCAGGGTGTGAGCAAAGCCTCAACAAGATGACTAACTTCCTCATGGAGATCAGAGGCTTGACATGATTTATTTTTCGCTACAGCAGGAGCCACCTTGAGCTGACCTGCCTGGACATGTCCAAGATCAGGTTGTCTTGGACACAACTCAGCATGTGCAAAACTTCAGGCCTGTTATCTTGCTTTTTCTGTTTAACTGACTAATCTGAAATAAGTGGAGAGGGACCTGCTTTATACCACCCAAACATGTAAAAGGCCCAAGCTCTCACTGAGGACTTGGATTTGAGTTTCCAAATCTTCTCTCCACTCTCTCTTTGTATCAGTTTGCTATATATATATATATATATATATATATATATATATATATATATGGTTCTTTGGTTTAAGTTTGCTGCGTGCTATGTCTGCTATGTCTGAGATTCTTCTTGTCTTTCAATTCTGCAATTCACATAGAAAATAAACTTGATCAAGACTCCTAAACAGTAACCCTCTGGTCTCCTCACCCACTCCCCTACATAAACACACACACACACACACACACACACACACACACAGACAAATATACTCCACAAATCACACAGCGTTTCCTTGTTTTCTCTTCTCTTAATGTCTTCAAGGAAGAAAGCATATGTAAGGAATCATATATCAAAAATATCACCCAAGCAGGGTGTGATGGCATACATCTTTAATCCCAGCACTCATATATACAGGTATATCTCTGTGAGACTGAAGCCAGCCTGGTCTACATAGTGATTTCTAGGCTGGCTAGGGCTACAGGGAGACACACTCTAAAAAAAAAAAAAAAAAAAAACATTGTCATGAATGTTTTCTTTCACTGTTAATTAATCCATACTGTTACTCCTATGTGGTAGAATTGATGCTTTTGAGGTGAAGATTTGTATGGAGCTTTTAGCATTTGCTGTGATTCATTGCAATGAACTGAAACTTTAGGGAATTATTTCTGCCTTGTTTCCTCTCTCTGTAAAGCCCACATTTCAAACACTTGCAAATTATTTTTGTCTCACACTAATTCGTTAACCTTTAGCATTGTTCCCTGTCTACTTTTCCTATTTGTATTAAAACTTTGAATAATAATAGATTCTTTTAAAGTCCTTGCCAGCATCTTTATGTTTTTGCTTTGTTTTACATTTCTAAGTCTAACGCTTTGGTCAAAGTTCTAATCATTTTCAGTCTATGGTTTTTCCCCCCTTCCATCTGATCTTTGCACCCTCACTGTCTCTGGTCTTATACTAGAGTACTGGCTTTATTACATGCCTTTAAGGCTTAGCGTTTTCATGCTGATTCCTATCATCAGTCATCCTTTTGTCAGGGAAAGCTGATGGAGAGGGTCACATCTCAGAAGAATCTGAAAGGCTAATTGGAACTAAGAATTAGAGTTTGACAGGCATTAAACTGCTGTGAGGAGCTTGGGGATGGGCTTGCGTTTAATGTAGGAGGCAAGGTTTCCACACAAAGAAATGTGTGTTTGTAGACAAACTATATTGCCTTTGAGCATGATATTAATGGGAATGGAGTTCTCTATATCCAGCTAAGACAGGGGCCAGAGAACATTGCACAGAATCTTTCCCGCTAAGCGGATTAGCTTTTTATAGACATTGAAAAACAATAAGTGCTTTCAACTTGATAATTGATTGGACTGGATTCTTTTTTTTTTTTTTTTATCTTTTTGGGACAGGGTCTCCCTTTAGCTTTAGCTCCAGCTGGCCTGGAGCTTGGTATGTAGACCAGGCTGGACTTGAACTCACAGAGATCTGCCTGCCTTTGCCTCCAGAATATGTGCACCACCACACTTGGCTAGGATTGGATTAATTTTTTTTTTTTTTTTGTATATTTGAGACAGGGTCTCCTTTTAAGTCCCAGCTGGCCTGGACCTCACTCTACAGACCAGGCTGACCTTGAACTCATAGAGATCCATCCTCCTGCCTCTGCCTCCCGAATGCTAGGATTAAAGGTGTGTGACACCAACCACCATGCCTGACACTAAGGACGTTTATTAGCCGCCATGTGGGTGTGGGAATTGAACCCTGGTCCTCTGCAAGTGCAGTCAATACTCTTAATCACTGAGCCATCTCTCCAGCTCAGCACTGGATTCTTCAAGGAACAATAATTGTGCCATTTCCTCTTCTCTGATTGAAGTTCAAATTGTCTATTCTTTTTCTTTTAAAACACAATCAAGAGTTTCAAGGATGATGACCAAGTCTTATCTACTCTGAATCACCTGTGAGAACTGAATCCTTTGCCCTACTGTTCAATAACTGAAGATATGGAAATTCTCTTCTACCTCTCTGCCATTTAATACACTGTGAAGTTATCTTGAAATATCTAGACACTGTAAGTTTTTCCTCAGCTAGGCAGATCACTACCTTGATTATCTTGTCAAGGAAAACTACAACTCTCACCTCAAAGGGGAGAAGATCCTGCTTATTCTGGAATTGACTATGAGTAAGATGGACTGGAAGCACAGTTTATGTTGCTACAAATACCATGTTCCACTGCAGTAACAGGTTCATGAAACTTCTTTAACAGAATAAAGAAAGTCTTGACTCAAGCTATTTAAAAAAAATATTTTATGGGCCAGTTACAGTAAACTGAATTTCTGCTATAGGCCACAGATGCTGTCTGATGACATTCTTAGGCTTTGGGTCTGTGGAAGCTATGGGGTTGGTGTGTACATGCCACAGTTTTACATGATGGTCAAAAGGATATTAGGTCAAACAGAGAAGTAAATTGAATGACTATTAATGGGGCTGAAGTTGTCCCAAGATAATTTGGCTCTGGACCTACAGGTCCCACCTTGCCACAAACACACTTTCATTCAACCAATCAGCCTTGTAAAATGTTAACCACACAGGTGCTGGGTATTTTATTTAGATTTGTTTTGGGGCCTTCATTCACAAAAGACAACTATAATATCACATTTTCACTTTCAATTAAAGAAAATATGAGATTGAGAAGATGGATCAGTGCATAAGGTTCTGCTGTGCAAGCATGAGGACTTAATTCATACCTACAAAACTCACATGAAGCTGCACATGGCAGCATATGTGTGTGACCCCAGTGCTCCTACAGAGGCATGAGAAGCCAAGACAGTAGACTCTCAGGAAGCTCACATCCAGCTAGCCTGGTTTACAATGTGGTAAACTGGAGAAGATAACCTGCCTCAATATGGAAGGTGAGAAAACACCTGAGTCTGTCTTCTGAGCTCCACAGATGCTCACGTCTGTACTCACACACATGAATACACACACACACACACATACACACACACACACACACACACACACACACACACACACACACCCCAAAGGTAGAAAATAAATGAACAGTTTTTAAGTGAGGTCTTTCATCTCTGTATTTGGGGCCATTTTGAGTGTGAGATCCATGAGAAGGAGAAGCTGGGAGACTCTTAGTAGGAGTTGAACACAAAATCATTTAGAAAGAAATATTAAATTAGAATATTTGACAGATTTTGTAACCTAAAAGATTAATTTAACATCAGTTGTCCTATAAAATAAGTATAGATTTTCTACCTCAAAACTTCCTGGTGGTGATATTTGTTAGTCCAAATGATCTTTCAATGACTTTGTTTTTCTGAAGGCCAGAAATGTTTTCCCCCAGGTTGAGTAGATCTTTTACAGTAGTTTATTAAGAATGTGCTAATTTTATATATTTGAAATTAATGTGATGGATCTTTAAAAGCATTTTTCCAATTTGCTTACATAATTTAATTTGGGACATCTGTTTCATCCACAAATATCATGCTAACCTAAAACCCAATCAGGGAAGAAGATAAGGCAAGGTCTTTTCAGAAATATTTCCTTTCAAAGCATCAATTATTCATTTATTATGTCAGAGTAAAGGTTGTTCTGATAAATTATTAATGAATAATTACATTCCTCATTGATATGTGAAAGGTGTCTCCAGCAATTATAGAATGTCATAGTGCTATTGTAAGTTATAAGGAAAGATCACAAGGGATAAGCTCTGATGGTAATATATATTTTTTTCAGTGAGTTCTTAGACTCAGTCCTTTCTTGTTGTTCTTTCCAATTTGTATTGTTCTAAAATATGCATATGCCAAACATATCCCTAAATTTTGGTTCCTGAAAATAATCTATAAGTTAATTCCAAAACATATGTTCTAGTTTGTCTTCCATTGGTGTAACAAAACACTCTGACCAACACCAACTTGGGGAGGAAAGGGTTTATTCAGCTTACATCTCCTGGGTCACAGTTTATCACTTAGGGAGCCCAAGGCAGGAACTCAGGGCAGGAACCTAGAGGCAGGAGCTGAAGCACAGGCCATGGAGTAATGCTGTTTACTGACTTGCTCCCCTGGCTCATGCCCAGCCCGCCTTCTTTTATGGTACACAGCAACCTGCCCAGAGTAGCACCACTCATTGTGGGCTGGGCCCTCCCACACTGCTCAACAATCAACTCCACAGATGTGGCCACAGGCCAATCCAATGGAGCCAATTTCCCAATTGAGGCTCCCTCAACCCAGGTGTGTCAAGTTGACACTAAAGCTATCCAGCACAATTGACCCATTTTCAACTTGTCACACAAAATACATCGCCATTAAACCACCACCTTTCCAGTTCTTATCCCCAAGTATGATGTTAACATTAATCACAACCTAAGACAGTACAACCATAAAAGCCCCACAGTCCTTAAAATGTCCAAACACTTGTAAGCTCACAGTCCATGATTTAACACTAATCACAACCTAAGACAGTACAACCTTAAAAGCCCCACAGTCCTTAAAATGTCCAAACACTTATAAGCTCACAGTCAGTTAAAAGTCTCAACTGTGGGCTGCTGTAAAATCCAAAACAAGTACTGTCTTATTTCAAAGGGAAGAATCAGGCACACTCAAACAAAACCTAAGTCCAGCAAGTAACTCAAGGTTGGACACCTGGGACTCACTCAAAATCTTCTGGGCTCCAAAGGGTTTTGGCAACTCCCCTTCTCTGACTCTGCTGTCTGTGGCACACACAGCTCATCTCACAGGCCCAGGCCAGCTCCATTTTACACCTGCCACTGCTCTCGGTGGTCATCCCATGGTTCTAGTATCTCCAAAAAGCTGGGGTCTCCACTGAAACTGAGGTCGCTTCTGACCTCTCCTGATGCAAAACCTCAGCTTCTCTTCCTGACCCCTGGAATCCCGGGGTCTTCACTGCAACCAAGGTTGCACTCTGACCAGTGGCCTTTCCTGGCCTCTCACAGTGCCAGGCCTCAGCTGCTCTCTGTGACCCCTTCATGCTTTCAACACTGGAACCATATAGGAGACTCTTACACATTACCAAGTCCTGCTTCTGGCTTGACATGGAGGCTCAGGCCCCTTCTGGAAGATAGCTTCTGTGTGCTGACCGTGAAGAAATTTTTCCCAGAAGATTTCACCACAGTGATGCTGGTCTCTTGTTACAGCTGATTTTTCAGCCCCAGCTAACCAGCATCAATTGTCCCAGTACAACAAAGATTTCACTTCAGGTTAGGGTCTCTTGTTACTTACAGCTGATTCTTCAGCCCCAGCTGACGAGAACCCACAGATTACACAGTCCTAATGATCTCTGCTTCCCTTTGAAACTAGAAACTTCACAAGTGAGGCCTCCACCTTCTACAACTCCTTCAGCAAAAGTGCTCCAAGCTCCACAGCAACAATCTTTAGGCATTCAATGATCTTCCCAGCCCAAAGTTCCAAACGCCTCCACAATCCTTCCCCAAAACACCAAGGTCAGGTCTGCCACAGCAATAACCCACTCTCTGGTACCAATTTCTGTTCTAGTTTGTCTTCCATTGCTGTGACAAAACACTCTGACTGACACCAACTTGGGGAAGAAAGGGTTTATTCAGCTTACATCTCCTGGGTCACAGTTCATCACTTAGGGAGCCCAAGGCAGGAACTCAGGGCAAGAACCTGGAGGCAGGAGCTGAAGCACAAGCCATGGAGAAATGCTGTTTACTGGCTTGCTCCCCTGCCTCATGTCCAGCCTGCCTTCTTATATGGCACACAACAACCTGCCCAGGGTTGCACCACTCATTGTGGGCTGGGCCCTCCCACAATGCTCAACAATCAAGACAATACTCCACAGATGTGGCCACAGGCCAATCCAATGGAGCCGATTCCCCAATTGAGGTTCCCTCATCCCAGGTGTGTCAAGTTGACACTAAAGCTATCCAGCACAACGTGTTTAGGAATTCACATTTTTTCCTTTTAATTTTATATTACTCTAAAGTAGACATAATACACTCCACCCATATACTAATATTACAAAGTTTGATAATTAGTGGTAGGTTAATTCTAAAGCCCATTAAGAGATTCACCTTTTAACTGTATCACTGCTTTCATATAAAAAAGAAGTATCACAGCTGTGTGTGGGGGTGCACACCTTTAATTCCAACACTCAAAAGCCAGAGGCAGGCATATCTTTTTTACTTCAAGGCCAATCTGGTCTACATAGTGAGTTGTAGTACAGCTGAAGCTACAGGGACAAAAAAATGAGTAATATTACATTGACTATGTTTAGTCTGCTTTACACCTAGGGATTTGGTGTTAGCATCCACAAATGAGGGATACCATTCTTCATTTATTTTTCTGGACTGTGTTACCTCAATTAGCATAATGCCTTCTAGTCCCATCCATTTACCTGCAAAGTTCATGATGTCATCTTTCTTTACTGCTACACAGCATTCCATTGTGTAGTTATACCACATTTTCCTTATCCATTTCTCCATTGAGGGGCACTTGGGTTGGTTCCAGCTCTTTGCTATTGTGAAGAGAGCTGCAATAAACATAGAGGTGCATGTATCTTTGTGATAGGATGAGTCTTGTGGGAATATCCCCAAGAGTGGTATGACTGGGTCAGGTGATAGGGTCATTTTCAGTCTTTTAAGTTTTCCATACTGCTTTTCATGGGGGGGTTTGCAGGAGTTTGCATTCCCACCAGCAGTGAATAAATATTCCCCTTTCCCACGACCTCTCCAGCATTTGGTGGCATTTGTTTTCCTAATATTAGCCAGTCTTACTGGGTCTGTTTTTGTGCCAGTACCAGGCTGTTTTATTACTATATCCCTGTAATATAGTTTGATGTCTGGTGTGGCTATCCACACCCCCCCCACACACACCAATGTTGCTCTTTTTGCTCAGGGTTGTTTTGGCTATCCAGGATCTTTTGTTTTCCCATATGGTTTCAAGGATTTTTTTTCTAAGTCTGAGAAGAAACTCATGGGGAGTTTGATTAGGAATGCATTGGATCTATGTATTAGTTTGGGTAGGATGTACATTTTTGCTATATTAATTCTTCCAATCCATGAACATGGGAGGTCTTTCCATCTTCTGTTCTTCTTCAATCTCCTTCAGGGATTAAAATTTTTTATTGTAGAGGTCTTTGGTGTCTTTGGTTAGGTTTGTTCCAAGGTATTTCACTTTATTTTGAATGGGAAGGACTTCTTTTGTTTATTGTTTGTGTAAAGAAAGGCTACTGATTTTTATAGGTTAGGTTGGTGTCCCGCCACTTTACTGAAGCTCTTCATCATTTCTAGGAGTTTCTTGGTGGATTTTTTTGTGTCTCTTAGTTACATAATCATGTTGTCTGCAAAAAGGGATAGTTTGATTTCCTCTTTTCCAATTACCTCTTCTTTCATTTCCTTTTCTTGTCTTATTGCTGTAGTGTTTCCAGCTCTATATGAAAGAGGAGTGGAGATAGGAGGCAGCCTTGTCAGGTTCCTGATTTTAAGCAGAATTCTTCTAATTTTTTTCCCATTTAGTATGATGTTGGCTGTGGGTTTGTTGTAGATGGCTTTGATTATGTTGATGAATGTTCCCTGTAATCCAGTTCCCTCTAGGACTTTAAACATGAAGACATGGTTTTTGTGGAAGGCTTTTGTCTTTCAGCCTATTTATGTGTTTTTTATTTATTGATTTGCATATTATAAACCATCCCTGTATCTCTGATGTAAATCCAACTTGGTCATGGTGAATGATCTTTTTGATGTATGTCTGTATATGGTTTATGAAAATTTTGTTGAGAACTTTTGCATCTCTGTTCATTAATGAAATAGAATTATAGTGTTCTTTTTTTGCTTGTATCTTTGCCTGGTTTTGGTATTAAAGTGATGCTGTCTTTGTAAAAAGAATTTGGGAGATCTCCCTCTGTTTCTATCCTTTTGAACAGTTTGAGTAATAGTGGTTGTATGTCCTCTTTAAATGTTTTATAGAAATTATAATAAATCAATCTGGGCCTGAGGTTTTTATTTTTAGTTGGGTGGTTTTGAATTACTATTTCAGTTTCTTCATTTGTTATGAGTCTGTTTAAGCTGTCAATTTCTTCTTGAGTAAGCTTTTGTGAATTCCAGGATTTCAGATATTCTTCAATCTCTCTTAGGTTTTCAAATTAGTAGAGAATAGGTTTTTAAAATACTGTCATATGATTGTATGAACCTTTTTGATGTCTGTCATGATGTTTCCCTTTTCACCTTGAATTCTATTAATTTGGAGTTGCTCTTTCTTTCTACTGGTTAACTTGGCTAGAAGTCTATCTTGTTTACCCTTTGAAAGAATGAGGTTTGGGATTCATTGATTCTTTGTATTATTTTCTTTTTCTATTTCATTGATTTCTGCTCTAGTTTTTATTATTTCATCTTGTCTTTTGGGTTTAGGATTCATTTGTTGTAGTCTCTCAAGTACTTTTAGCTGCAGTGTTAGAACATTTATTTGTGCTCTTTCTGGTTTTTAATGTATGCACTTAGTGCTATAAATTTCTCTCTTTGGACTCCTTTTACAGTATCACATAGGTTTTCTTGTGTTGTATTGTCGTTTTCATTTAAGTCCAGGAGTACTAATATTTACCTCTTTATTTATTTAGGTGGTGTTATTTAGTTTCTATGTGTTCCTGTAGATAGTAGGGCTTATTCTGGTGCTGATATTAAGCTTTATTGCACTGTGGTCTGATAGAATACAGACTGTCAGCCCATGAAAGGAAACAGCCAGAATTGACCAGAATCCAAGACAACAGCTCCAGAGAGAGTGGACTGTTCTGCTTCTCATCCACCTGTGCTCCTTTTCTAAGTCCAGGGAATAATCTGCGGAAGAGGGGGCATGGTAGAATGTAAGGGCTGCGATTGGGGTGAAGGGTGAAACTACAGCAATGTAGTCTGGACCCTCATCTGATTAACCTGATTGAACATACAACCCCTCACTCCCCGCTGGAAGGTGGGGCTGTGGGTGTTTGGGCACAACAGCCTGCAAATTGGTTTTACATGAAGGATGCTTGTACTCATGGACTATCACTTATAGCTAAAAAATGGGAAAAAAAAAAAAACTGAGAGAGATATACCAGACGGTCATGGCAGAATGCACGATCTCGGTTGGGGTGGGGGTGGGGGGGAAGGGAAGGGGAGATATGCCTGAACTGAATTGGAAAATGATGTATGAAATGCACAAAGCATCAATAAAAAAAAGTGTTAATTAAAAAAAATGTATGGGATTATTTGATCCTTTTGTATTTGTTGGTTTTTTTTTTTTGTTTTTTTTTTTTTCTGTGTCCCAATATATGGTCAATTTTGGAGAATATTTCATGAGCATGGCCACACCTTCAGAGACTTCCCAAAACAGTGTCACCAACTGGGGTCAAAATGTCCAAGTACTTGGAGCCCATGGAGGAGTGAAGGAAATAAATCATCTGAATTAAGCTGACATCACCTTAAGTCTATGCCTGAAGGGGCATGAGATGCAACAACACCCTAAAGACAGCACCTAAAGGAAATAAGGTAAACGGGCCAGCTGGTCCTAAGAAAACAAGATGGGGCTGAAGGAAGTAAGGTAGGCATGGTCAGGGTTGTTTTGAAACTTTTCCGATTGGCTCTAGCTATTTGACCTTTAAGATAATTGGCTGCCTGTTTCAGGCCATGGGTGTTCCCTTGTGGTCTTCGCCTTTATAAGCTGCTGTAGTGCTTGCAATAAATGAGATCCAGCTGTGACTGACTCCCCATCTGTCTGAGTGTCTCCAGGACATGGGAAGCTTCAAGGTGGGGCAGACTGCACACCTGTCTTTCCCTTTCCATCTGGTTGCTGTGCAGGGCAGGACCCCACATCTGGTGTCCAATTTGGGGCACAAAGGAAGAGGACATACAGGAAGGGGACAATCAAGGATTCTAGGACAGGTGAGACTTGAAAAGATGGGTAACTCAACTTCCAAGAGGGACCCAGTGCTACAGGCACAGTGCTACATGTTGATTAGCCATGGCTTGGAGCTCCCTGAATCCAATGTGGTGAAGGTATGTGCCAACCTTTTTAAAGCCAACACATGGGTAAGAGTTGAGGGCCTGGCACGACAGAGGGAGACTCATCTGGGGATTGACCCTCCCACTGGGGTTTTACCCTACTGTGGCTGCCCTTAGAGCCTGTTTCTCAGTGGACGGGGGTGGCCTGTGCCCCTCTCCTGCTCTAGAAACAGTGGATGGCTGGTGGGGGAAGGTCTGGCTTTACTGTATTCTCTGTGTGACTGGAAAATCCGCTCTCAGGGACTCTTGCCCTGGAGCATCTTTCATTGTGTTTTAAAGGTACAGCTTTTATTCCAATACTCAGAAGACAGACTTCTGCAAAGACTCAAGCCCAACCTTAATTGTGTAAATGACCTTTTCTCATTGAGTATAAGAAAATAATGTAACTTTCTTCCTACAGATTGATCTCATGAATATTTTTCCTTTGTACATATGTTTGTATAAGCTTGTGTGTATGTGTGTGCATGTACATGTGTGTGTGGATGTATGAGTATTTGTTTTAACCCCTATAGCTTTCTAAACTGTGTTTTTTTTTTTTTTAAAAAAAGGTCAACTACAGATTCAACCTATATACTTTTAGATGTTAACAATCTTTAATTGGATTTATGTAAATGTTAATATGCATTTGTACAATTCCAAAAAGCCTCCAAACTGGAACTGGCCCCCCAACTCGGCTGCAGCTCTATTAATAGTTAAACTTCTATGGTCATTTGTGTAATTTGCTTGTCTTGGTTAAAGAATTACTGATTTTTTTTTTTAAATAAAAAAAAAAATCGCCGGGCGTTGTGGCGCACGCCTTTAATCCTAGCACTTGGGAGGCAGAGGCAGGCGGATCTTTGTGAGTTCAAGGCCAGCCTGGTCTACAGAGTGAGTTCCAGGACAGCTGGAGCTACAGGGAATAAGAAATAATGTAACTTTCTTCCGATACAAAGGCATATTTAAAGACTCAATGCAACTGATTTTAAATTCCTTGTCTGTTAACAATGATGTTAATAATCAGTAATAACAGCCTGGTGTGTGTAAATATGATGTGTTTGCTATATGCATCGAGAGTATAAGTATGAGTTATAACTGCTCTTAATATTCAAACCCACTAATCTTGCCCCAGTTACCCAGAAGTGATTACATAAAAATATTCTTTTTTTTCAAGATAAAAATAAAGGTCCAACCACTAACAGATTCCAACGTAATAATTATACTATTATAGATTATAGTTAACAATTTCCATATATTATATGAGTAGATTTATGTAAATTAATATTTGCCATCTGTACAATTCACTCATACAAAAAGACCGTTACTCAAAACCTGGAACTGGCCTTCATACACACTGAATATCTGAGTTGCTGCACTGAGCGTACATTATTTATAATAGGTTAAACTTCGTATGGTCCCATTTGTGTAATTTGCGTTATAGAGTTACTTTATAGTTGAAAAGAATATAAATAGCTAGTGAAATTTTATTTATTTATTTAAAAAATTAAAAAAAAAAATCGGTATCAGATGAGGGCGTATGTGGGCGTCACACGCCCTTTAAATCTCCTGAAGCACTCTGGGAGGTCAAGAGGAGGCGATCTTTGGTGAGTTCATATCCAAGAGCCTTGAGGTCTCATAAGAGTGAGTTCCAGGACATGAGCCACTATGTGAGCTGGAACCACACGCGGAGAGAACCTGTCGCAATGGCAGCTAAGTAATCTGCACAAAGGCACACACAGGAAAATAACAGAAGTAAAAAAAAACAAAGGGAAATTGAACTAGGAGAAGTTGTGTGTTCACCAATTATTAGCTGGCCACACCTGTTTAACTTCATGGAAATCTATCTATATTAGAGAGACCTTTTTTTCTTGAGTTTGAGCACCTACATCACTACACTCTGCCTCAAATGGCCTGAGACAAAACTGAACATAGTTTAGAATAATTAAAGTATGATTAATGGTAGATTGTAAAGCATTTAACAAACTAATTAAACATTCTTTAAAACACGGGTTTTGTGCCAGGCCTGAAAAACCACTCAAAAGAAGGAGAAAATGAGTTTTGATGTAAAACCCACATACAATTATTATAAGTGATATTTGAATAAATAAAAACACATTGTATAGTAGAGGTATTTTCAGTAGAAATTTATACAGAAATACAAATAAAAAATATAAGTTAATAGAGTCTTGATTTCTCTGAAGTCACAAGTCTGCACAATTACATTTTACGGAAGCAATGTAGATCTGATAAAATGTTTTTAACAGGTACCAAACTCTACCCAAAGCTATTGTCTCAATGATTATAGGTATTTTAGGACTTAGTAAAAGTCAAAAATTGATCTATATACACACATTGGTTAAAGGTTTTTATAACAAATCGTATACATTTAAGCTAATTGGAATATAAAATTATCCACCTTTGTTTACTTAATACTTGGTAAAATAAAAAAAGAGGGGATAAGGTAATATACTTTAAAACAATTTATGGAAAGCAGAATATTAAATTTAAACTAACTATGGGAAAGATTGCATTGTCCCACAGCCGTCAGAAAACATATCAACTGTAGTGTAGCTGGAAAAAAAGAATAACAGCACATTTGCTTTGTGCAGATATTACCAAGATAAAATACACAGTGGAAAGTGGCCCATCTAAACATTAAGGAAGGAAAGGCCTGAGACTCCCTGACTATAGGCTCAAACACCAGCTGTGTGACTCCTATTGTAACAAACTGTTTATACATGTGTCCTAATGAGTTACCTTCCAGGTCGCGCAAATGTTTAATATTGAGAGACTTCTTTGTATTTCTAATTGTCGAGCTTCATTAGTAGTGATTAAAAGATATATCCTGCACTATTCTCTGATAGCGTGTTAATCGTTTCTAGGGAGTATTCTGGTGGAGTTTTTTGCATCCCTTAAGTTAAATCAATCATATATCAGCAAATATGGGGATAGTTGACTTCCTCTTTCCAATAGTACTCCTTTAATTCCTTTCTTGCCTTATTGCTCTAGCGAAAAGTGTTTCAAGCACTATATGAAGGAAAAGTGATGATCAGGGGCAGTCTTGGCGTAGTTCCTACTCTTTTAAAGGTAATTTTTCTTTCATTTCCCATTTTAGCGATGATATTGGCTGTGGGCTTTCCTGTATATTTATGGCTTTATGTACATAGAATGTCTCCCCAATCCAATTCCTTCCTAGGACTTTAAAGCATGAAGGATTCATGGATTTACGTCAAAAGGACGTTTTTCAGCATCAATTGAGATGTGATGGTGTGGTTTTTCTCTTTGATTCCATTTATGATTGTTTGATGAATGTTTATTGATTTTCGTATGTGACCATCCCTGCATCTCTGTATTAAATTTCCAACCTTGGATCAATGAGGATGATCTTCTTGGATGTGGGTATCTGTATTGCGATTTAGCCAGTTATATGTTGTTAGAAATTTTGGCATCTGTGTCCAAGTGAGGAGAAGTGGCGCTATAAAATTCCCTTTTTTAGAGATTGTAGATCTTTTCTTGGTCTTTTGGGTAATCAGAGTAGATGTTGGGCTTCATAGAAGGAATGTTGGAGCATTGAATTCCCCTAACTGCTTGCGTATATTTCTAAACAAGTTCTCAGAAATTAATGGCTTGATAAGGTCTTCTTTGAAAATGTTTTATAAGAATTCACTGCTCGTGAACCGTGCCTGGCTAGGGCTATTTTTTTAAGTTGGGCAGGCCTTCTACAAATTACCTATAAAATCAATTGGCCTATTCTTTAACACCAAGAACAAAGCAACTGGAGAAAGAATATAAAAAGAACTTCCCAATCACATTGCCTCAAAAACAATAGAGAGGACTAGGAAATACAACCTAACCAAGGAACAAAGATGGACCACTACAACAAAAAATTTAAACCCCTTAAAGAAAGAAAATTGAAGAAGACCTCAGAAATGGAAAAACCTCCCATGCTCATGGAATTGCGGAGAAATAACATTGTAAAAATGTCATTTTACCCAAAACTCTTGTATAGATTCAAAACAATCCCAATCAAAATCACAAAGAGTTTCTTCACAGGCATTGGAAACAAAAAGTATCTTAAAATTTCATTGGAAAAAACAAAAGAACCTGCGACCGAATAGGCCAAATATACCCTGTGTGAAAAGAGCCACACAGAGGGGATCTCTATACCAGATTTAACACTATACTACAGGGCTATAGTCCGATAAAGACAGCCTGTTACCGGCATAAAAACAGACCTGTTGACCAATGGAAACAAACCGAAGATCCAAGTCTGAGCACATACAATTTCAGCCATCTCATATTTGACAAGGGGGCAAGAAGACAAAATGGAGAAAAAGACAGAATCCTCAGCAAGTGGTGTTGGGCAAAACTGGACTCACCTACTTGTAGAAGAATAATATTAAACCCCTACCCCTCTCACCCTGTAACAACAAAAGTCAACTCCAGCCCATGGTACTAGAGACCTTAACGTGAATCCCCAAACTCTGAAGTATGAATTAGACAAGTGGCAAGCAGACTACAGAACATAGGTTAAGGGAAAAGACTTCCTATTAGCCAGTAGCTGCACAAGAATTAAGGGTGACAATTGACAAATGCGGACCGTATATCATCAAACTTCAAAAGCTTCTGTACCATCCAAAAGAAACAATCAAGGAATTGATGAGAAATCCCCACAGAAGTGGGAGGAAACCCTTCACTCGCACAGATACTCTGACAAAGCATTGATTTCCAGAATATATAAACTACCAAAAAAAAAACAGGAAAAAACCTGTTCGGGCAGCATTTGCTGTGTGCCACTCGCACAGAAAGAATGAAAACACAAATGACCCCCGCTCAATAAGAATGGAGCAAAGAACTGAACAGAGACTTCACAAGCGAGGAATTAGAGATGTCTGAGAAACACCTCAAGAACTGCTCAACATCACTAATCATTAAGGAAATGCAAATGAAAACCACTTTAAGATATCATCTTACTCCAATAAGACTGGCTAGGATCAAGAAAACAAATGATACCAAGTGCTGGAGAGGTTGTGGGGAAAGGGGAACACTCATCCACTGCTGGTGGGAATGTAAACTCGTACAGCCACTATGGAAAGCAGTGTGGAGAACCCTTGGAAGACTTGGAATGAACTTGCCACCCGACCCAGCCATACCACTCCTGGGCATGTACCCTCAAGACTTACGCCACCACAGAGATACATGCACGGCCATGTTTATTTCAGCTCTCTTCACAATAGCAAAGAGCTGGAACCAACCTAAATGCCCCTCAACTGACGAGTGGATAGAGAAAATGTGGTACATCTACACAATGGAGTTCTATGCAGCAGTAAAGAAAGACGACATCACGAGCTTTGCAGGAAAATGGCTGGAGCTAGAGGACATCATGCTGAGTGAAGTAACACAGTCCCAGAAAAACAAACGACGAATGGTATCCCTCATCTGTGGATGCTAGTGCCAATTACCCAATTGTAAGTATTTCTTGTATAGGGCCCCCTGAGCTTTTGTCCAAAGCAGTTGGGCATAACGCATTTTGGAAACAACAACAACAACAGAAAAGACTGCATCAAAGAACTGACTGAAACAGTGAACTTCTGCTCAAAACAGTCAACTTCCCCATGGAAAATATTGAGAATGACTAAGAGATGGAAAGCATGTCTGGCAGAATGCATGAGCTCTGGCGGGGTGGGGGAATGAGTGGGAACACAGGTCTAGATTTGTTAAAAATAAATAAATAAATAAATTTATGTGAAAAAAATAAAATAAAATGATTTAGTAAAATAAAAAAAATAAATAAAAAAAAAAGATACTCCTGGATAAACTGCAAACCCATGAAAGAAAACAGCCTGAACTGATCAGAGTCCAGAATGACATCTTCTTGATGTCACATCACTTGTGCCCCTTTTCTAAAGCCTAGGGAACAATCTGTGGATGAGGGGGTGTGGTAGAACGAGGGGGTGTGGTAGAATGTAAGGGTTGCGATTGGGGTGAATTGTGGAACTACAGCAATATAGACTGGACTCCATAAATGGACTGAGGGGACATGTTTCTATGTGTGCCCCGCCCCCACATCAAGAAAGCTTGGGGGCAGGCATTCGGGGATGAACAGGACTTTTACTGTAAAGGCTGGGGATATGAAGAGGCCAGGACTTGCTTAACGAAAACTTCCCAAAGCACCTAATTAAGGTAAAGAGGGGACAATCTGGCAAATGTGTGTACAACTCGCCTGGCCTTTGTAATAGGGAAAGATTGGCAAAGAGGGAGAGGATCTGATACAGAATCAGGGTTGGTTTGAATCCTGGTCCCAACAGTCCCTTGGTTGACTACCCTGGTTTCTACACTCACGGGACCTCTTGTTACTCTCCTGCTCCTCCCCACCTTTGGACGGTGCATCATTAACCGTGTTGTAGCCTTTGTTAAAGGCCAGGTAGAAAAGGTCCAAATTATGACCCTCCATCTTTACTATGACAGGATCCTGAACCAGTCAGACACCCGAGTCTGAACAACCCATTGCTGGCCTCGAGCTGAGTCAGGACCCATATTTTGGGTAGTTGCCTTAGCTTTAACTGCACACCGCTGACTAGCCCAAGAGCAGGCTCTTGAGGTTGCTGCAAGAGCTGTTCTCCAGATGAAGGGCTCCACTGGGCCAAGGAAGAAAATAAAAAGGGGGAGATGAAGGGGCATGAGAGGCAACAACACCCTAAAGACAGCACCTAGAGGAAGTAAGGAAGTAAGGTAGAAACAGGCTGCCTGTTTCAGGCCGTGGGTGGTCCTTTGTGGTCTTTGCCTTTATAAGCTGCTGTAGTGCTTGCAATAAACAAGATCCAGCTGTGACTGACGCCTTGTCTGTCTGAGAGTCTCTGGGACATGGGAGGGTGCGAGGTGGGGCAGACTGCGCAGCACCTGTCTTTCCCCTTCCATCTGGTTGCCATGCGTGCTGGGCAGGACCCTGCATATGCCCATTTTAATAAGTTAAGTTTCTTTCTTGTCCCAAGTTGAATTTCCAGAACCTACATGACCCTCCTCCTGCTACAGCCACTGACTTTTGCTTCTTTTTTTCTGCTTTACTGTCAACAAACTTCTCTTTGTCTGACCCAATGTATAACTTCTAGAATTTAGTCAAACTTCTGTTTGCCTGAGCCAATGTATAATTTTTGGAATTTCCTTTGAGTTTCTGTTTGCTTGAGCCAATATACAACTGCTGGAATTTCCTTTGAGCTTTGGCTTACCTAATGCTGTGTTAATACTAACATGCTATAACCTAACTGACTGAAAAAAAAACCTCTTTATGAACTCTCCATATTGAGGTTAAGACCATTTCTCTTATCAAAATGGGGGACATACCCTGTGTGAGTTGAAAGGCTCTAAAACTCTTCCTATTACAGATGAAGAATACTCTAAACTCTAAAACCCAGCTTCATGATTATAAGAAGAGAAGGGAGAAATGCCCCTTTGCTATGAAATCATGCACAAAGGAGCCTCCATTTGTTCTAGATGTAAAGGTATGGTAATTGTTTTCCCACGTATCTGAGATTCATGTATCTATGTCTGTCATGTGTCTAAAGTTTTCTTTGGTGTTTGTAATTCAGTCAGGTATTATTGTCTCATGGAATTTTTGTCAAACAGAGTGGTCACATCAAGGTTTTTTTTGAAATCTTTTTAATATAATGCTTTTATTGATAATTTGTGTATTTCAGACATAATTTTTCAGTTCAATTTAGACATATTCCCCTTTCTTTTCACCTCACCCCCCTCAGATCATGCATTCTGCCATAAGTGTCCTACATCTTTCTCTCAGTCTTTTTTTTTTAATTTTTTTAATTTATCATTTTCATGTGTATGAATGTACTCTCTGCATGTAGGTTGATGCACCCGTGTCATGCCTCGGAGGTGAGAAGAAGGTGTCGGATTCCCCTTCCCCTGGATCTTTAGTTAAGGATGGTTCTTAGCTGCCATTTTGGTGCTGGGAATTGAACCCGGGTCCTCTGCAAGAGCAGACGATGCTCTTAACCACTGAGCCATCTTTCCAGCCCCAGCTCTCAGTCTTTTTTTTTATGTTTAAGAATTCACATTTTCCTCCTTTAATTTTATATTACTCTAAAGTATGAATATATGTTTTCCACACATATACAGTAATTACAGAGTCTGAAAATAAGTGGTGGGTTGATTCTAGAGCCCTTTAAGAGATTTACATTACAACAACCAAGTTGTTTTCAGATAAACAGAAATATAACAATAATGTTGTTCAGCTTGCCTTTCAACTTGGGATTTGGTGTTAACATCCACAAATGAGGGAAACTTGCTTTGGCATGCCAGATTAAATGCACATGTGCAAACTTTAAAAGTGGCTATTAGAAAATGTACTCAGAGGCCTCAAATTTGGATAATGCAGATATCCTTAAATTTATTATCTCTGAGTCTATCAAATGCTTCACAGCTTTTGAGTGGTAATTGTTCATGGAAATTAGCATCTGAGTTGGTTGCTGAAGGGTCTTATTTTTTTTTAATTTTTTTAATTAATTTTATTTATTTATGTATGTGTATGAATGTACTGTCTGCATGCAAGTTTGTGCACCCGTGTCGTGCAATGCCGCGGAGGTCAGAAGAGGGTGTCGGATTCCCCTGGAACTGGAGTTCTCCTGGAATTGGAGTTTCAGACGGCTCTCGGCTGCCATGTGGGTGCTGGGGATCGAACCCGGGTCCTCTGCAAGAGCGTCGGCGCTCCTAACTGCTAGGCTATCTCTCCAGCCCTGAAGGGTCTTATTTTTAAGATGACTTTTGATTTCTGTTTGCTTTCAGGATGGTTGTTTGCAGTATCTCTTTTAATTGCTTGCTTTGAAAGTATTTTGCTTTGGACATTCATTCTGATTTGTGTTGTGACCCCTTGTGGCCTGAAAACAGGTTTGAGAGAGCTGAGGTCTGGCTGGATGTAGCTTTGATTTGGTATGTTAACTCACCTTCTGGGCTGGGTAGGATATATGGGACTGGTTCTTTGTTATCTCATCTTTCTGACTTGTCTTATGTCTCTGTCCTGCAGCCTTACTCTGTTTGGTTGGGGGTTGGGCACTTTCACCCTAGAAGATTCTGCTAGTTTGCATATCTTGCCCCAGAGTAACTCTCATGCTTATGTCTGCTTTAAAGTGCCTCTCTAGCTGGACATGGTGGCACACTGCTATAGTCTCAGCTACTTGGGAGACAGAGGTAGTCGGACCTTTATGAGAGTTCAAAGTCAGTCTGGTCTGCATGTCCAGAGTTCCAGGCCAACTGGAACTGCCTTTTGCTAACAATTAGTAATAATTCTCATCAGAAATTAAATCCAGGAATCAAGGTCCATTTTGAGTGGAGGTCTCTGGAGCTTGTGGAACTCGTCAGATCCTTGAGGTGCCCACTTGGCAGCTGTGCTTCTGTATTTCTGGGTAGAAACCCATTTGGGGTCTGACACCTGGATTGGGTGTCACGCCCATGGCCTCTTCTGGGGTGGACTATAGGAGCTGATCTCTGGGATAGCCTGGGCCAGTCTGGTCTCTCGAGTCCAAGGGGTGAGGGAAGGCAGCCTGGGGCAGCTGTTGTGCTTTGTTTTATTTCTGCTGTTATTTTGTTTCTGTTACCCCTTGTCTTCCTCCTGCCTAGGAAGCAATAGTTCTCCCTGCACCTGTGATCTGCTGGCCTGCCAGTCTCTCCCCTATAACCCTCTGTGCTGTGTGTGTGTGTATGCTACTGTAGAAGAGGATTGACTGTAGCTAACTGGGTAAATCATACTCATGAAAACTGTTCATACTTTACTTCATACTTTTGGTATTTTCAGTGTTTAACTGGTTTTTAATAATAGATTCCTTTATCATGCCTCCTTACCATAACAGACTCTATGATGATGAACTTGGAATTATAAACTGTTTACTACAAACAGAAGTAGACTGTTTTCTTTCCCAGAACCCCATATCCTGGCCTACAGATGTCTAGTAGCAGGAAACATACCTACTGACAGGAAATAAGCTGATAAAGTTTACCAAGTCCATACAAACCTTCTCCTTCTGAACTCTATGCTGCTGGTTTAGGGAGGTAAATCCTAATTTCTCTTGAGTCAGATCACCTTGTTATGTCAAAAGAAACATCAAAAGTAATTCTTGTGTAATAGAGAGAAACATAAAGTATATTTTTGGGAGCTAGAGATAACCCATTACTTGTCTATGTCCATTTAATTTAAATATGTTATAGGGAATCCAGTGCAAGCCATGAATTGACTAAAAACTAACACCAACTCTGTATACCCCAGTTGCTTCTTAAATACTTTTGTTCCTTTTGGAATGACTTTGCTCTCAGCACTACTTTCTAGAACCTCTTATTAAGCTCTGATTATAGCATTCAATAGCTTTTCTAGTCCAAACTTCCAAAATGTTCCATTTTCCTTCAAAAATTCAGGTCATGTTCTTCACAGCAATACCCCTCAATACTGGTACCACCATCTGTGTTCATTGCTTTTCTGTTGCTATGATAAAAACCCTGTGGGCTGGAGAGATGGCCTAGCGGTTAAGAGCGCCGACCGCTCTTACAGAGGACCCGGGTTCGATCCCCAGCACCCACATGGCGGCTGAGAACCGTCTGTAACTCCAGTTCCAGGAGAACTCCAGTTCCAGGGGAATCCGAGGCCCGCTTCTGACCTCCGCGGCATTGCACGACACGGGTGCACAAACCTGCATGCAGACAGTACATTCATACATATACAGAAATAAATAAAAAAAAATTAATAAAAAAAATAAACCCTGTGACCAAGGACACTTATAGAAAGAAGATTTTATTTGAGTTTATAGTTCCAATTTCCTCATTATAGAGTCTGTTATGGTGAGGAGGCATGGTAGCAGGATGTGGTAGAGGAAGAGCAGAAACCTAATTGCTCACATCTTCAAACAGGCACAGGAAGTTGAGTGACTGGAAATCCAGCAAGTCTTGAGAATCCTCAAAGTTCACTCCCAGTGATGTGCTTCCTCTGGCAAGGTCACACCTCTTAAAATATCCTAGAACACAAACAATAACTGGGGTCAAAATACCCAAATACTTGGAGCTAAAGGGGGGGGGGTTCATCCAAACCACCACACAAGGAAAACATTCTTTATTGCAGAATAGTCAGATATAAGGATAGGAAAAAAATTTCTTGTAAACAGGTACAGGAGGTGTTGATTTTATACATAGAGACAAGAAACATCTACTTGGTATACAAAGAGTTTACTTGGTATAGAGGGACAAGAAGTATCTACTTTATACACACAAACAGGAAGTCTCTGCTTGGTGTGTAATAGGAAACTGAGGCATGGGACCCATAATGCCCAGAGAAGGCACCTAAGAAACTCATGAGGAGAAATTGAGAAGTTTATTTACACAGCTGGACCAAGATGAGCTAATGCTCTGAAGTTTACAGTGTCTGACCCACAGTTTCTTAAAAATTTTGTAGGTTCCCTTCATTGTTTCTTAACTTTTACAACATTGATGGGTTTAAATTCAGTCTGTGTTTACCAACAAAGATGCTTACATATTCAAAGATGACTGAGGAAATATCCCCTCTGTAGTTAAGTGTTTAGGCATATTTACAGAAACACACATTTAGGGCAGGGTTTAAGACATTCTCTAACAACAAAGTTTGTCTCAGACAAGTTAGTTAACAAGGTAATTACAAGACAGATGTTCTAGCAGATAACTGTAGTATTTGTTTCTCAACATAGTTTCGAGGTCTTTGTGTTCTCTAGTTTTGATTTCTCTTTCAGCATAATTTTTCATAAGCATTCATAAAACCACTATAATGTGGGTGGTATGTTCTAAAGTATAAAGACAGGGCTGGAGAGATGGCCTAGCGGTTAAGAGCACCGACCGCTCTCACAGAGGACCCGGGTTCGATCCCCAGCACCCACATGGCGGCCGAAAACCATCTGAAACTCCAATTCCAGGAGAACTCCAGTTCCAGGGGAATCCGAGACCCTCTTCTTACCTCCGCGGCGTTGCACGACACGGGTGCACAAACCTGCATGCAGACAGTACATTCATACACATACAAAAATAAATAAAATTAAATTAAAAAAAGTATAAAAACAGTCACAAATCTATTGAAACAGTATCACATAGACACAAAAGCAACATTAAATGCATGTGTTAATGTCTTTTCCTCTTCATGTACACAGGGAGAAGAATGTCTACTTGGTTCTGTTTATCACTGACCTTTGTGTGAGTGCAGGGCAAAATATTACAATTGCAGAATTGGGAGATAAATTGCTCAAACTTCACAAGTTTTAACAGCTGCTAAACAAAGGGTTCTGTATGTGATATCTTTGCTGGCATTGCTCCCAGTGCCCATCGGTTAATTCTGGAACTCTAAAGTTTCTTTTCTCCTCTGAAGTAATGTAAGGATGGATTCAAATATATTGGTCAGCAAACAGTTTTTGTCCTCCTTGGGGTCCCAGGGAATCTTATCAGGGATGGAGAACAGCCACAGGAAGCAAACTACCAAAGCTACCACATCATCAATACCAGCCTCAGGGCTCCCTACAGCCCCAGCCTTTACACATTCATTTCTTTCTGTTCTGTGTCAGTTTCAACAGTGGGGATGCCCTGGGGCTGAAAGAGACACAAGTTCTAAATGAATCAATGTCCTATAAGCCAAGTGTTATGCCTTCAAGCAAGACAGAACAATTACTATCCAACTCTGTGTCCCTGCCTTTTCTCAAGGACATCAGGAGAAGTGAATCCATCAAGGCCCTGCCATTTAGGATGCACTTTTCAGCTGCAGTGACTCCTCTGCACAGCCATCCTTCACTTACACTTGGTGTCATTCATCCAAGACTGGCAATTTGCACTGAGGAAATGGAAAAGACAAGACACTTGGTAGTGACTTCAAAATGTAAACTAAGTTAAGGTTGACATTCATTATTTTTAGGAAAGGAATAAAGATTTAGGGAAAACTTACCACAGGAATTTAATTTCTTTGAAAATCTTTATCCTATCCTGGTAGAGGATAGGATAATAGAAGTAATAGATATGTGTTTGTGGTGGTGGTGATGGTGTTGGCTATGGTGATGGCGATGGTGGTGCATTTCTATCACAAATACATAGACATTTTGGTTGGTGTCCTGATCTGCATTCAATTAGTCTTTGATGAGGAATGTCAAGGAAGTGATGCCACACATCCTCAGGGAGTTCCCATTTGATGGCAATAGAGAACCAAGCAACTATACTAATGCTGTTTGATTATAATAACAGAAAGATTAACAAAGAAATGCTAAGGGCCCAAGGAAAGCATTTTGAAAAACTTTTGGCACAAGCGTCAGGGGATACTTCTTTTCTACTACACAGGCTGAACTGAGTTTGGCAAAGCAGCAGAACAAAGAAGAGCCAGAGAAAATTACCCTGAGCTTGAGGAATCATGTGTTGGAGAGAATGTTGCACCTGGTAAAGGGTAATTACTATGAATCACAGTTCAGATCTGAAGAACACACCACATGATATACCCAGAAGGGGGTTGTTACAGAGAATTTTCCTCCTGGGAGGAGGAGGGTACCCAGACACATAGCATCCCATCCTGCCTCTGCCACTTTCAGTTCCTCAGTTACTACTCAGTGCAAGGAGAGGACTCTCCAATCTTGTTAGACTAGAGAGTTTATTAGGCTTACCGACCAAATGATGGAGGTAAAGATATGCTCACTAGCAGTGAGGCTCCTCCCTCTCCAACATGGCTGCCTAGAGTCCTGGCATAAATTCTGTGCCCTCTGATCATGGAGGTAAAATGGCAAGAGAGACACCATCCCTTTTGGTGGCCTTTTTCTGTGCCCCAGTGCCGTGCATCCCAGAGTCCCAAGTTCCAAGCGCAATCCCTCAGCATCACAGGGACACCAGCATTGATCCGCCAGCATGGTGGGAACCTTGGTGCGGGCCCTGCAGGGACATCAACATTGGTCCACCAGCATGGCGGGAACCTTGCTCTGGGCCCTGCAGGGACACCAACATTGGTCCACCAGCATGGTGGGAACCTTGCTGCGGGCCCTGCAGGGGCACCAGCATTGATCCACCAGCATGGCGGGACCCTTGCTGCGGGCTCTGCAGGGACACCAGCATTGATCCACCAGCATGGCGGGAACCTTGCTTGGGGCCCTGCAGGGACACCAGCATTGATCCACCAGCATGGCGGGAACCTTGCTCTGGGCCCTGCAGGGACACCAGCATTGATCCACCAGCATGGTGGGAACTTTGCTGTGGGCCAGGCTTTTCCCTTAGCCCCTCCCTTTAAGTAAACCAGACTTCACGTTTGGCAGATTGTCCGGTGATAAATCTTTTACAAAGAAGATCTCTTTTTTATTTGTTACTTCTTATTTCTTACTTTAAAAATGTGGCTGGTGCTGGAGAGATGGCTCACTGGTTAAGAGCGCTGACTGCTTTTGCAAAGGACCCGGATTTGATTCCTAGCACCCACATGGTGGCTAAGAACCATCTTTAACTCCAGTTTCAGAGGAATCCGGCACCCTCTTCTGACCTCTGCAGCATTGCACGACACAGGTGCACTAACCTGCATGCAGACAGTACACTCATACACATAAAAAAATAAGTAAATAAATAAATAAATAATAAATAATAAATGTGGCTGTTGGCAGGGCGTTGTGGCACACGCCTTTAATCCTAGCACTTGGGAGGCAGAGGCAGGTGGATCTCTATGAGTCCAAGCCCAGCCTGGTCTACAGAGTGAGTTCCCGGACAGCTGGGGAGCTAGAGGAACGACCTGTCTTGAAAAGACAGAAGAAAAAAAAAAAAAAAAAATGTGGTTGCTGGAAATTTCTTTTTTTTCTTGTCTTTTGAACATTTTATTTTTGATAATTTTGTACATGTATTTAATAAATTTGGCATTTTCATCTCACACTGCTATGCCTTATTCCCCTTCCTCTCCTGATGAAACACGTATTCCCCACCAATCCCTCCATTTATTTGAAAGTTTCCACTAATACATTTTTTTTTTTTGTTTCTACTGTGCCTTTTCTTTTTTTAACAAAATATTTTTATTGAAATTTTGTGCACTTCATATAACATTTCTCAGTCCAATTTAGACTTATTTCACTTTCCATGTACCCCACCCCACCTGAGTTCATGCATTCTGTCGTACATGTCTTGTATCTTTTTCTGAGTCTTTTTAAAGTTTTCAAAGCAGGGGATTTTTGGGGGGGGCGGTGATGGGAGAAGTTTACTGCTTCAGTTGTATAGTATATCTTCACACCTATACTAAAATTATGTCATCTGAAAATAAACTGTTATTTCCAAATCAATTTCAGGATTTATATATTTCCCTTTTAATTTTATATTAGTCTAAAATATGTATACATACCCTCCACCTATATTCCAAAATTACCAAGTTTGAAAATAAGTGGTGGGTTAATTCTAGAGCCTGTTAAGGGATTCACATTATAAGAGCACAGTTGCTTTCAGATAAAGAGGAATATAACATTAACCTTGCTCAGTTTGTCTTACAACTGTGTACTTTGTGTTAGCATCCACAAATGAGGGATGCCATTTGTCCTTTGTTTTTCTGGGACTGTGTTACTTCATTTAGCATAATATCCTCTAGTTTCATCCATTTACCTGCAAAGTTCATGATGTATTTATTTACCACTGCATGGAACACCATTGTGTACACATACCACATTTTCTCTATCCACTCATTTGTTGAGGGGCACTTGGGTTGGTTCCAGCTCTTTGCTATTGTGAAGAGAGCTGCAATAAACATGGGTGTGCATGTATCTCTGAGGTGGGGTGAGTCTTGTGGGTACACGGCCAGGAGTGGTATGGCTGGGTCAGGTGGTAGGCACATTTTGAGTCTTTTAAGGGTTCTCTACAGTGCTTTCCATAGTGGTTGTATGAGTTTACATTCCCACCAGCAGTGGATGAGTGTTCCCCTTTCCCTAAAACCTAACCAGTCAAAGAAGCTATCCTTTATCCCACAAAAGTAAAGCAATTACAGAAGGTAAGCTCCTCTTCATTCCTAGAAGCCCATGGAGGAGTTTTGGAATCCACTGCCTTGCCATCTCTAAGGTTCCACCAAAGGGAGATTCTGGCACCTTCCTTCTTTATTAGATGTTGAAGAATGTTGTGTGAGATGAACTTAAAATTGTGTGTTTTATCTTTTCTTAAACAAAATATTTTTAACTCAAAGATACCTTAGATATGTTTCTTTATTTCTTAACTCTAATCACCCTAAGTTGAAATTTTTTTTATGCTATCAATGAACTGTCTTGATTTGTAATGGTTGTATTTGCGATATTTGTTTTTTGTAAAGAAAAACCTTTTGACTAATGATAAGCAACTTGAATCTATTTATTTATTTATTTATTTATTATTTATATACAGATAGTGTGTTTCACATAGGGAATGATATCAGTGTGGTGGTTTGAATGAGAGTGTCGCCCATAGGCTGTAAGTATTCAGACATTTGTCTCCAGTTGGTGGCGCTGTTTTTGGAGCTCTCTGCTTCCTGTGCTCATTGCGAGATATGACCCTCGGTTTGCTGCTCCAGTCTCTAACCGCCATACCTCCCGCCACGATGGACTCTAATTCCCTGGAACCGTCAATCGTAAGCTCAATAAACTCTCCCTTTTATAAGTTCCTTGATCATGGTGTTTTATAACAGCAACAGAAAAGTGACTAATACAATCAGTATGGGTAGTTCATAAACCATAATACAAATGCACATTGAGGGGCTGGAGAGATGGCCTAGCGGTTAAGAGCGCCGACCGCTCTTGCAGAGGACCCGGGTTCGATCCCCAGCACCCACATGGCGGCCGAGAGCCGTCTGAAACTCCAGTTCCAGGAGAACTCCTGTTCCAGAGAACTCCAGTTCCAGGGGAGTCCGAGACCCTCTTCTGACCTCCGCGGCATTGCACGACAGGGGTGCACAGACCTGCATGCAGACAGTACATTGATATACATACCGAAATAAATTAAAAAAAAAAAATGTTTAAAAAACAAATGCACATTGATACTTCCCTGTATCGGAAGGAATCTGTATGTACACATTGCTAATGGCTGTTTTGTTCTGAGTTAAATTTAAATGTAGGTGTTATCCACAGCCTAGGGATTTAAGTCTCTGGTCTTGCTGTATGTGAATCCTGCCCCTGGCACTCATAGAGAGACAACACTGAGGCTGAATCTCAGAGACAAGATCCTCCTGGCCTGAAGGATAAGGGTAGATTTTGCATTGACTTTTTGCCTTTGATTTGGTGAAAGGATGTTTCTGACTTCTCAGATTGACAGCTGTTTGAATATAGCAGTTTACAGCTTCAACCTCTGGTTTCTCTTAATGTAATTATACAGCATAGGCCACTTACAATACATCCTGAAAATAGTACCCAGTTATCAGAGGGTACTGTCAAGATGATGGGCCTAATTATAGAGTACCCTGGGCACACATGTGAGGAAGCCTGGCTTGTCAAAGAGCGGGGGCATGCCACATTCCAAGAATATAGACATAAAGGCAAGGAAGAAATAAGGGAAAGTGCCCAAGAGAACTCAAAATATCCAATCCTTGAAAAACTTGCATGTGGAGGAGCTGATCAAAGAGAACTGAAGTGAAACTTAAGATGCTAGTGTAGGCATGAGAGACAGGAAGATGGCTCAGCGGGTAAAAGTGCTTACTGCACAAAGCCTGGTGAGCTGAGTTTGATACCTAGAACCCAGTTAAAAGTGGAAGGAAAACAGGTGTCCTCTGACTCTCACATGTGCACCATGGCACATGTGCCATGGAAGCATATCATGCACACATACATAATACTAAATACATTTTACAAACTTCTTGAGAGATTAAGAAATGATAATCACAAAATGGTCATTGCAAATTTAGTTTTAACTACTTTCATACAGGAATGGAAGATGGGAGGCTGTGGGGCTGGGCAGATGATTAAGTGGATTATATACTTGCTTCACAAATATGTGAATCTCTGTTCAGATCCCCAGAACTTGTTTATATCCAGGCACTGTAGCACATGTCTGTAATCCCAGCACTTCTATGCTAAGTGGAGAGGTGGAAACAGGAGTATCCCTGGAAGCTCGTAGGCAAAGTGGCCTGAGGTTGAATAACAGGAGACCCTGTCTCAAACAAAACAGAAGGTGAGGATCAACCCTGGAGTTGTCTTCTGACCCTTGACGAGCACTGTGGCACATATATGTCTGTATTTACAAAAACATAAACACACATACACGATTGAAGGAAAAAAAAAAGGGAGAGGGAGCATGTAGACACTACAAGTTGAGGGCTTGGGAGTATTTTCAGGCCACTTCTTAATAATGAGAGGAGAAAGGGCATTGTTTTGCAATAAACTGTTCAAGACTGAAGATGTTAGGAGAGGCGCTATCATCTATCTAAAAATGGCTAAAGTTCTCCTTGTGGAGAGAGACACCATTTGACTTAGTTCATTAAACTTAGACACATAGTGTGAAGCAAGAGTGATTGGTATTTCAATGTCAATGGCACAAATAATATTACTTTGCTTTGGGGAGATGGACTTTGCTTTTAGGAGGACATTATATACTCAGCACCCAAGGTTTCATGTTGTTAAGCATCAAAATCAAAGCAGTGTTAAAGGTATGTCGGCTGGATTCTTTCCATGGTGGACAGTAGCAATGAAGAATCATGATACTGCAACACAGTACTGAGTCAGTCATAAGGGAATTGTTATAGGGAATTGTAACAACAGATCACTTAGGATGTGTTGTCAGGGCAGATTAAAATAATTCTTTGATCTGGTCTTAGGTTTTGCTACTGGTTGCCAGAGGTTTCTATGGCTCATCAAAGAAGAGCAATTTAGGCTTTCTGTGTGGCCATATTCTCTGCATTAAAGGATGTTCAGAGGACTGTGATTTGTCTTCCCCTGATGACATTCTGGTAACGTAGATGAGACAACTACAGATGCACATGAATTTTTCAAATTCTCAATGCTAGGTTTCCAAATTATCTCCTCAAAATACCAAATATTAAAAATCGTGAACACAGAAAAAAGCATCAGCCAAAAAAGTCAGTTACCACCCAGATACAACTGTTCTTTGAATTTAAGTGAATCGTTTTTCACCTTGCATATGTTTTTCTTGTGTACATGCAAATAAATGAGGTAGAAAAAATCTTTATTGTTGTTAAGTTAGTTCTTTGCCATCCTTCTGCTGATGAAAAATATTCTCAGTGGCTTTCCTTTGTTGATGGAGAGATCCATAAATAACAAGAGTATTTTTTTTCTTTATTTATTTAGTGCCGAGAGTGAAACCCAGGGTCTTCCACATGGCTTTTGCTCTGTCACTAAGTTACACCTACAGCCCAATAGGTTAGCATTTGACAAGTACTGCAGTGGAAACAAAGTATCCTTTGTGGCTCTCTGGGTATCCTAAACTGTGGCTTTGAGAAGTGTTATATAAATAGAAGCCACTAATTGATCAGAAACCTAATGGCTTAGCTGTTGTTCAAGTGAAATGAAAGAGGGACATCAAGATATTGGAGTTGCCACAGTTTTGGGGAGTTGCAAAGCTAATTACTTATGAGGGTGATATGTCTGAAACCTAGTACAAGAAGCAAATACCAATAGATAGACAGTGGTGTTCACCTTTAATAATAGCACTTGGGAAGCTAAGCATGGCAGAACAGGAGTTCAAGTCCAGCTTGGGATACAGAGTGACCCCCTGGTTCAAAACACAAAAAGGTATGGTAGTTACCTTTTCTGTTACTGTGATAAAACACTCAGATGAAGGAAACTTGGGGAAGAAAGAGTTTATTAGGGTCCACAGTTCAAGGAAACAGTTCAGGGACATTAAAACAGTAGTAGCTTGAGACAGCTGTTCACATCCAAACCACAATCAGAAAGAAGAAAAATATGACTGCTTGAGTTCAGCTCACTCATTCCTGCCTGTTCTCAGCCCAGGCAACGGTGCCCCACACAGTAGGTAGGTCTTCCCATCTCAGGTACTGCACTGAACATCAATCCCCAGAGGCAAGCCCAAAGGCAAAATTCCAGGGTGATTTTAGATTCTGTCAAGTTGATGATGGTAACCATCAGAGTATATCAAGGAAAGGTGGATGAATTAATAATTCAGTTTGAAGGTATACAAAATACACCTGTTTACCTCATTCTTTTTGAAATCTGAATACAGTTAGCCAAACAAATGTTTAAAAATTTGTGATTGTAGAGATGTAATGTCTATGGAAATGGCACACTTGTTGCCTTCCAAAACACGTAAAAGCAAAAAGAAATTATCAGAATTATATTGGCAGAAAATTTGTTTAAGAAATGGAAATTAACTAATAACTTTCATTCATGGTGGGGATTGTCTTCATTACCTTAATTCAGGTGGGTTGTTTATTTTTAAACGAATCTCAGAAACTACATAGACTGTGGAATTTAATGTGGCCTATTTCCATCTTACAACTCTCACTTCACAAACCTTTAAAAACAGAGAACCAACAGTCATGGTGAAAACGCGTGTCATGGCCGCACTGAAGAGAACGTGTGTGTTGTGTGTGCCTCCAACGTCCGCTTCCACAGATTTGCCATTTTGGTGCTGTCTGAGAGCTCTCTGAGCCACCAGGTTTAAAATATCTTTATTTCCGATAGGTTAGGACTCTCTTACTGTGAGCAGCATTCACCGTGAGGTATTTGCTCATGATAAGGAAAATTGCTCAATATCACAGGTACGTTAAGCAATGGATAATAGTTCAGAAAAATAATAAGGTACTCAATACATCCGAGAGAATCTAAGGAATGAGATCTAGCAGTTATGGAAAATCTCTTACATGATTCATGTAATAGAACAGACCATAAGACTCCATGCACGCCCAGACCCAGCATGTCATTAGAAAACATCTTAGACTACATGGGCTGGAGAGATGGCCTAGCGGTTGAGAGCGCTGACCGCTCTTACAGAGGACCCGGGTTCGATCCCCAGCACCCACATGGCGGCTGAGAACCGTCTGAAACTCCAACTCCAGGAGAACTCCAGTTCCAGGGGAATCCGACACCCTCTTCTGACCTCCGCGGCATTGCACGACACGGGTGCACAAACCTACATGCAGACAGCACACTCATCCACATACAAAAATAAATAAAATTAAATTAAAAATTATTTAAAAAAAAGAAAACATCTTAGACTACAAAATGCTGCCTAAAACAAAATGTAAAATATATGGTAGAATTTTAGACTATCCAGGTACTAGTTATAGGATGTGCCAACAAATGAACTTTATCAACAAAGATTAGGAGGTTTATTGCTTCCAAATCTTAAAAGAAATGTATGCCCAAACATTAGTTAACCGCAGGCAGAGATCTCATGATACATGTAATAGAGAGTATAGGTTTGACCGAATGAGTACAGAAGAAGTCTCTAAAATGGTAACCTTGGGCTGCAGAGATGGCTTAGCCATTAAAAAAAAAAAGACTGAGAGAAAGATGCAGGACAGTTATGGCAGAGTGCTTGATCTGGGGTGAGGTGGGGGGAAGGAAAAGGGGAATATGTCTAAACTGAACTGAAAAATGATTTCTGAAATACACAAAACATCAATAATAGCATTAAAATAAGTAAATAAAAATAAAACAAAAATTATTCTTATTATGAAAGCAATGTATTCTCATTGTAGGATATTAAAGATTAAAATACATTATCATAAAAAAAGAACACTGGCTTCTCTTGCAGAGGACTCAGGTTAGAGTCCCAGCACACACATGGCGACCTTAAAACATCTGTGACTCCTATTCACAGGTATCTGATACCATCTTCTGGTGTCCTTGAGCATTGCATTCAATGGGTGCATTCATACAATCAATATACTCATACACATAAAATAAAAGTAATAAATAAAAGGTAACCATAATACAGCAAACATCAGTAGCACATATCCAGACAGGAAAAGAATTTCTTTCCAAAGTTGCTATATTGTAGTTTTTATAATGACCTATTTTGAGAAAAAGCTTAAAGATTTAAGTCAAAAATAGAAACTAACAGCAAACTCATCCCAAATCAAGATTGTATGGATCATGCATGCATAGAAACAAAATGTAAAATGTAAAAAATTACCTTTAGGAACACCATACCTTGGGTTATTAGTAAGCCATTGTATGCAGTCATTATGTGTATGTACACTCAAACATAGGAAAATGTATTCTGTAATATATATATATATATATATATATATATATATCTGCACATGGAGGGTGTTGATAAAAACATTACCAATTAAAACAACAAATACACACAACAGACTCCTTGATGAGGAGAGAAAGAAAGAGAGAGAGAGAGAGAGAGAGAGAGAGAGAGAGAGAGAGAGAGAGAGAATATGTAGAGGCAGAAACAGAAATGATGCATATCTGGAGAGGTAGATGGTAGATTGGTCATAGAAAATAGATGATAGATAACTTATTGGTGGGCAATAGAAAGATAGAATATAGATAGGTGACAGATTAAAATTAGATGACAGATAGAAAAATGTATGTAAAGAATTCATGACATGAAATTTCCTAGATATGACTAAAAGCATTAACCTACATTTCCTACTTTAAATGAATAAAATTAGAATAAGTCAAAATGATCTACAAATTTATATATGAAAGTGTCAAAAGACAAAGTGAAAAAAAGATGCTCTAGGGTAAAATAATTAGCACTTGGTAGCTCAACCCGAGCCAGTGCAGGTCACATATGAAGGATGCATCAAAATAAATAAAATAAATGAGTTTATCTGTTAATATGTAATATGTTAATATATAAGATTTTTTGTTAATATGTAAGTTAATATGTAAGATTATTTGAACTTACTTTTGTGATTTAGAAAAATTCTATTTGTGGGCTGGGGAGATGGCTTACCTGGTAAAGTATTTCTGTCATACATGAACCTATACTCACACTATCTATTTTAAAACAATATTGTGTTAATGAATAAATATGGAAAACATGGTTTAATTGAATAAACTTAACTAGACTATGGTACCCAGTTGCTTGGCCACACACTAGTCCATTTGTTACTGCAAAATTATTTTTTACACGTGACTACCTATTATCTAAATCAGTCACATAGTTAATCCTTTATAATCTTGGGTTTTATCTCATCAATGAAAAAAGAATAAGAAAATGCTGAAGTTCTCCTTCCATAAAATCCTAAATCCCACCTTAAGTCTAGAGAGTAGATATCTTGCCTTTATTTCCAGCCTATACATTTTAGGGTCATAACTGGAGGAAAATTCCTTGAAGCTTCCATCCTATAGATCTGTCTTCCAGATTCCCCCATGCCCATATCCATAGTCATGCAAGCCAAGAATTTTAAATAAATATATCTTATTGGATCTGTTTCTCTGGAGACCCATGGTTGTAATGCGTAAAGACTTATAGCCACTTCCTATTGTTCTCTGGAGATGCATTCTGTAATCTCATTGTGAAGACTGATTAGCACATATTAAACCCATATTCCTAGGGATAGTATTATCATTTAAGTGTATCACATGGATTGTATTCATAAATTCTAAAAACAACTTATTCTATTGGATCATATTTCCTTTATCTCTTAGAGAAAATGAGGCTCAGAAATATAAAATGATTTGCCTGAGGCCACTCCACTGATAAAAAACAGTTACAATAAAAGTGCCATCATACTAGCTCCGAAGCCAGAGCCTTGTACATGCCAATGCACTATCCAGGCCATTACCACTTTTGTCCTGTGAGCAATCTGCATGACAGCTAAACACAGAAGGCAGTGCTACCTTGTCCAGCTTCAGGTGAGGATGAACGGATTGGTATGCCATTATTATTTCTCCTTCTCCTCCTCCTCCTCCTCCTCCTCCTCCTCCTCTTCCTCTTTCTTCTTCTTCTTCTTCTTCTTCTTCTTCTTCTTCTTCTTCTTCTTCTTCTTCCTCTTCCTCTTCCTCTTCCTCTTCCTGCTACAGTGTGCATGCCACCATGACTAGTAGAATATTATCAGTTTTTTCTACAAGATATAATAATATAAAAAATTCATGTACCTACCAAGATATCACCCAAATATATGAAATATACCTAAGAGAATTTGAAATAAGCATTCAACAATAATAGAGAATTCAGGGGATAAGGAGATGGTACAGTCAGTAAGGTACTTGCCATGCAAGCATGAAGACCAGATTTTGAACCAGATTTTGAGGACCAGATGAGAACCAGATTTTAACATAGAATCTATATTTAAAAATAAATCAGGTGTAGTGGCACACACTTACAATTCAGAACTGAGAAAGCAGATAGGTGAATCCCTGGTCAGCCAGACTAGACTACTTGGTAAACTCCATGCCAGTTAGAGATGTTGTCTCAAAAACCAATATGACTAGTTCCTGAGAAATGACACCTGAGATTGTTATCTTGTCTTCACATGTACATGAATGTTGGAGACCGAGACACAGTCCCACCTGGACAGGCCTGAACATGCCCTGCTCACCCAGCATGAGTCCGGGACTATGTTAATGTTTGCTGAAGATAAGCCTCAGGATGTTCCAGCCCACAGGACATTCCAAGCTTATCTTAAACACGTTTTGCATGTCCTGCTCTTCCCCTCCTTACTTCCTGCCTTTCTACAAAGTATAAATGTAACTGCTTATTCCATTAAAATAGACTTTGACAACCTTAGCAAGGTCTCGATCTTTTCTCTCGCCCATTATATTTCAGGTTTGGGGTCTCCCCTCAAACCCACTAGTAACTGAGTCCCACAGGATACGGGACAAGTGGCACCCACACGTAGGACTCGAGTGGTCGCAGACCCCTCACCGGATGAAGAGACATTGGTAGCAGCTGCATTTTGACTTTGAGGACTCTCCATCACTTGTGGAAGTGGACCTCTAGATGAAAGTAAGTGATGAGGACTCTCCGTCGCCCGCGGAAGCTGGACCTCTAGAAGAAAGTAAGTGATTTTGCCTTCATCCCATTCAGTACATAATGGGCCAATCATAAAGCAAAGAAGAAACGTTTATTTCTTCTTTTAGTGTTCTTTCAGGGAGAAAGGAGTTAGGGTAAAGAAAAAAGGAAAAAAGATTTGGTAAAGTTTTTTATATTCATTGGAGATCTCTGTCCATGGGTTATATTGTACGGCCCCTCCATTCATCCCAAAATATGGGACAAGGTGGGTAGGGAACTTAATGCCCACCTTAAGGAAAAAGGAAATCTCTCATTTTATTAAGTCAAATGTCTATGCAAGCTCTCTGTGTGTTAACTGTTCTCTCATGTGTCTGAGATTTGTGTCATGTGTGTTCCTCTGTGTTGGTTTCTGTTAAAAGTGGCCACCTCAAAGTTTTTTCATTCTATATTGTGCACATAAATTAAGTTTACTTTCGGCATGCCTCTTAAACTTTTTCAAAGGCCTAATTTGAACCCGGGTTCCTAAGTTCCTACAAAAAATTCTAAACTGATTTTCTAAAGGTTTTATTTGTTATCTGTTAAGACTGGATTTTTTGATCTCCAAATTAAACTGTTTTAAAGTTACAGGTATTCAGCCAGGTGTGGTGGCGCACGCCTTTAATCCTAGCACTTGGGAGGCAGAGGCAGGCGGATCTTTGTGAGTTCAAGGCCAGCCTGGTCTACAGAGTGAGCTCCAGGACAGCTGGGGCTACAGGGAGACCCTGTCTTAAAAAAAGAAAAAAAGAAAAAAGAGAAACCTGATAGTATCCCCAATGTGGGTCTTGGAGACCAGTTTGATAAGCTAGAATCTCTGCAAGATGGGAAATTACACTTTCAAGGAAGCTATGTTCCAGGAGGAATTGTTTTGTGATGTATGGCATGTGTTTGTTGACTGTGTGCTGTGGTTTGCCGTGGCTGTTGCGTTTCAAGTTGTGGCATGGAGAAAGTTTAACATCTCCAAATCAGTGAAGGCATGGGCTAAGGATGAACGCAGAGGGAATTCTCCTAGTGACTGGTGATGAGCCTGTGGATGGCACTGATGGAGATTTGACCTGTGTGCGGGAGACCCTTTCTCTGATAGGCTTTGAGAAGCTTGCATTCTCTTGCGGGTTTTCACCCACTCAGAGGGACATGATTATGCAGCCCGTGGGTGCTGTTTTGGCTTCCCTGGATTGGGGGCATCTGTTGCTTCCCTGGCCTTCCCAGGTGGCAGGTATTCAGAGAAATGTGGTTAAAATTTGCCCTGCAGCCTGGGGTCCTGGCCTTCTGGACACAGTTCAGGTGGGGAAGGTCACAGAGGCTGGAAGGACAGGCATGCCCACGGAGCATTTTGCAGCAAGCATTCCATAGAGTTGTTCCTAGAGGCCAGTCTTCTATGGTGCAAATTGTGCTTGTAAATTCCAGACTTGGTGGTGGCCCACACCTTTAATCCAAAGGGATATCTGTGATTTCAGGGCCGTCTAGTCTACAGAGTGACCTCCCCACCAACTCTGCCTTGGAAAAGACTAAAGGCAGAATATGAAGCTGTTACATTTTTCAGTTTGTAGATACTCTGGTTAATCTAGTCCAATGTTTGTTCGGTGCCCGTCTCCTGCTCTGGAAACAGCGGCTGGCTGGTGGGGGAAGGGCTGGCTTTGCAGTATTCTGTGCTTCACTGGGAAGCATAAAGTCTAGGACAAGAGCCCAGCCCGGAGCAGTGTTTTAAAAGTGCAGCTTTGATTCCAATCCTCCAGAGACAGACTGTGGACCTCCACCCTACCAAGTTGTATCAATTAAGTGATTCGAATCCATCTCAGCATGTTTAACTTAAATTCTAGGAGAATTTACAGGCCGTGAAGTTCTAACAAAACAAACTTGGTCCAATAAATTGTCTTTTTTAAAGGAACATTGGTAAAAGTCTCTTTAGCAACGTAAATTGGTATTTTGGTTTAATTTAAATAAAAAATTCTTTGAATAAAACTGTTTTATGTTTCTTTAGGCCCATCTTCAAGCTGTGTGTATGTGTGAGTGAATGAGTTCCTGCTTTCAATTCATTATAGTCCTACAGGTTTAAATCTATTTAGCTAACCATAAACAAAAATAGATTCGATTCATAGAAAATGTTTGCTTTATACCCCTTAGTGTTAACAATTTTTAATTGGGTTTATAGTATGCATATTATTCAGTTTAATGATAGAGTGTTAATTATTATTAGTAATTGTTATTAATAGTTATCGTTATTGTTATTGAATATAATTGTTGATAATAATTGATAAAAATTCATTCTAATGGTCAATTGTTCATTGTTGGCTGCTATTTTTTTTTTAATTTTTATTTATTTCTGTATGTGTACGAATGTACTGTCTGCATGCAAGTCTGTGCACCCGTGTCATGCAATGCCGCGGAGGTCAGAAGTGGGTGTCGGATTCCCCTGGAGCTGGAGTTCTCCTGGAATTGGAGTTTCAGACGGTTCTCAGCCGCCATGTGGGTGCTGGGGATCGAACCCGGGTCCTCTGCAAGAGCGGTCGGCGCTCTTAACCGCTAGGCCATCTCTCCAGCCCTGTTGGCTGCTATTTTTGACCATTATTATTTATAATTACTGTTGTGACTAATAATGGTTAATGGTAATTATTGATAATTAATAATAATTAATAATGGTTATAATTGTTGTGATTATGAATAATTATTATTCTTCCAAAGTCCTTAATAGCAAGACAAGATGGATCATTTCAAGACTACAAACAACTTTGGCCTGTCTACTTTTGGGAATCCTCAATCTTTAGATTTGTAAATAATATAGGGTCAGTTAGGCTTAGCAAAAGGACAGCTTAGGAATAATTGACCAGAAGGGACAGGATAGGGAAAGAATAGTAAACTTTAGGTATAGTTCATTGAAGGCAAGTGGTTGCAAATGGGCCTAAGAGGTGGCATATGGATCTCAGCTGTTTTATGAGTTACTAGGACATTTATTCTAATTATGTAAAAATAACCCTATAACAGATTATAAAAATTTCATGTTTTTCATTGGACATCAAACTATATGGCTTTTTTCTCTTACAGGTCAACCTAACAAATCTTTCTTATGTATGTATGTATGTGTGTATGTATGTATGTGCATGCACATGTGTGTATGGATGAGTGCACTTTTTATGTTCTAAGTATATTATGTTTACAGACATGATGGTATAAGAACATTGCCTCTAAGTTGGAACTGGCCCTTCCATCTTAAGACGCAAATTTATATTAAACAGCCAAAACATGGTTCGATTTCAACAAAGGTTATGGGTTATCTATCAAGGAATTTGAAATAATGAATCTACACTGGTTACACTCTTTCAACATCTAAAACAAAGATGCCACCAGGTTTTCAGTGTATTAAAGTGTTAATAAGTTTTTGGATGTTTAAAAATAAAAAATAAAAAGGTGTATAAAAAATTAATCAAGATGGTAATGATAATAACTATAAAAAATTAATCAAGATGGTAATGATGGTAACAACTTTTCATGGGACATATCTAGCCAATCTTTAATTGATTGATGGACATAATGAAAAATATATATATACATATATATTTTATTAAGAGCTAGATATTGAAAAAAAAATCTTTAAAGTAGGTTTTCATGCCAGGCCTAAAAAAAGGCCAAGAACTTAAAAAAGGGTAGCTATTATAACCCACCCTGTAAGGTTTACAGTTTAATATGGTAATACATTAAAACTAATTGGAAAAATAAGATGTTAATTGTTTCATTTGTAATCTGTATTGAATTTCCAACAATGACTTTGGGATTAAGGCACACAGATGGTCTCTGTATTTTTCTGTGTTATACAGTATCATCCTGTAACATTTTTCCTTTACTTGCAAGATAATTTAAAGAAATTAAGTCTGAGTTCATTTCCCAAATAAGCATACAGTCAAGGATAAACAGTTTGGATAAATTTGATGAAAACTTACACCTTGGTTCCTGTTTGTGGGTATTTGTGGTACAACTTAGACATCTATTGAAAGCTAACAATGGGAGGAGATTTGTATGTTCCCACATGTAAAAACACCAACCTAAATGCTTAAAATACTGCAAGATAGACTGAGAAATGCCAGCAGAGAGGCTGACCCACCTGAACATTAAAGAAAAAGGAACCTCAGATTGCCTGAGTCACAGATACTGAACATTTCTCTGAATTCTTCTGGGATAACTGTTTGTAATGCAGTCTAATGAAGTTTACCTTCTGGATGCTGAGAAACCTTCCTACCTCTCACCTTTATGGAAAAAAAGAAAAACATGATGGTAGTGAAGTCATTCCCCAACTGTAAATTGGAACCAACTGTTGTAATGGTAAATGCTTATGAGACAGGTATAACTGCCTTCTTTGATTGATTGATAGACATAGAAACTGTGCAGAGATGGTTCTCTATCTAGAGCTAAATATAAATGTAATTTATAAGTGGTACAATTGAACACAACAGGAGAGCTCTGATGTCAGCAATGGATTGTCCTGCCAAGGAGATGTTGGCTGGGGAATCCAAGCCCCCCAAATTATAAAGGCCTTTTGCCTGTAAAAGATGGGATGTCTGCAAAGAGTAAGGTGGTAAGTCCCTGTTGTCGAAAACCTGGTGTAAGCATGAAAAAATATTTTGAGACATCACTTGCTAATGTACAGTTGGCCTCTGGAATGCCAGAGAACGTTACCAAAGGCCACTAATGCGATAAAGCAAAGTGTTGGTCTCCTTGAGTCAAGCAAGACTCCTCTGTCAGTATCAGCTACACCTCAGCTGCCTGGAGATACTGTGCAACAGTGGCAGCCATGTGTCTATACATATCCCAAATCTAATTGGCTATTGAATCTCTCCTTGGAGGAATAATTCATGGCTAATGCCATAAGCTTATGTCCTCTAGTGGTTAGGAGATTATATGAGCCACAATAAAAACTTGTCATCTTTTATAGAGAAATCACAGCTTATGGATTAACATACCATCCAAACATCTGTGTCTATGCTCACAGCTTAGCTTGCCATAATAATATTGTTTAAATGCCTGTACATCTAATTGCTTGTGCTTTGTTAGTAGGATTAAAAAGGTACCCTGGATAAGCTGTCAACCCATGAAGGGAAACAACCTAACTGGAGTAAAAAATAACATCTCCAGAGAAAACGCTGCTTTGCTTCTCACCCACCTGTGCCCCTCTCCCAAAGCCTAGGGAACAACTTGCGGAAGAGGAGGCATGGTAGAATGTAAGGGCTGCAGAGAGACTGGGGTGAATTGTGAGATTACAACAATATGGACTGGACTATGGGAAACTTGGGTTGTTCAAAATATAAACATAGATACTTGAAAACCCACCTTTACAAGTGGGGCTTCCCCTCTTTTTGTATAAAGGAAGGGAGGAGATGTTGGGAGCCAAAGCTGTCCTTGCTTAACTCAGAAATCCACAGCACTTACGAGTACCAGCCTAGATCCCAGTGCTGATGATCCAGCTCCCAGTGCCAGTCTAAATTTTAAAAATATTAAAAAATACAATTCGAGACATTGATGATGGGAGTATTGCGATGCCATGAATTGGGACAGACACTCACTTGCTGTAGAGTAACCCTACAACGGGATTAGCTTGAGCCGCAACCAGGAGATAGGTCTGGAATGCTCCTTACCCTAGGCCCTCGGGATGCAGCTAGACTGCAAGAGTGGCTCCCCATAACCCACCCAGACACTCTGTGAGGCACACCCTTTTGTCTGGCCTCTACCTCCTCCCGAAATACAGGGGTTGTGGATCACAACTTGAGTAGCCTAAGACACGGGGCTCTACCAGTATAAACCAAATCATGGAGTCACATCGCATAGCCTAAGACAGACTCTCCTTTTGTAAAGTAAATAAAATAGGGGGACATGGAGACCGAGACACAGTCCCACCTGGACAGGCCCGAACACGCCCTGCTCGCCCAGCATGGGTCTGGGATTATGCTGCTTGCTGAAGATAAGCCTCAGGATGTTCCAGCCCACAGGACATTCCAAGCTTATCTTAAACATGTTTTGCATGTCCTGCCCTTCCCCACCTTACTTCCTGCCTTTCTACAAAGTATAAATGTAACTGCTTATTCCATTAAAATAGACTTTGACAACCTTAGCAAGGTCTCGATCTTTTCTCTCGCCCATTATATTTCAGGTTTGGGGTCTCCCCTCGAAACCCACTAGTAACTGAGTCCCGCAGGATACGGGACACCTGAAGACAATTGAAAAAAATATATATCTCCATGCATATACATGTGAACATACATACATGTAGTTGAAGAGCCATATTTCACACATCCAGTAACTGCATGTTTTAGGCAAGAGTTTCCTTTGCAGCATATGAAGCAAAAGTCAGCATTATGTCTGTATAAGCTTGTGCATTCTATATCTTGCAGGATGCAGTTACTATGCAAGTTTTGGCCTCACTCTGTTAACTCCCATAGGTACAACCTCAGCTTTTGGCAACATAGTATTTTAGCGCTTACTGAGATTTGATTAGTTTTTCTTGGCTTTGGAGGCAAAAGACTGCACTCAGTGAGTGATGAACGAAAAAGTTTTTCTTGCTGCTTGTTTGTTTGGGATGAGGTTGTATTATGTAACCCAGGCTACCCTTGAACTTGCGAATCTCCTAACATGGCCTGTCAAGTGCTTCAGACAGCTGTTTTGTGAACACACAATTTGGTGTAAATGTATGTGCTCAATTGAGGCTTAAAGAACTTATTTAATATTTGCTAGTTAATATTCCATTTATAGAGAACAAGGAGATTGTCTGTGATGGAAAAGGTCAAAAAATGTTGAAAGGATTACAGTTCCAAAAAGAAGTATAATACTAAGCTATAAATGCTTTCAAGTTAACTATAAATTTTACAGATAAGCATTGATTAACAAAATTTAAATATTCTTTTGTTTTCCACTATTTTTGGTGAGATTAACTTCCATCTCAATAATATCTTATCTAATACTGTGTCAGTTATTTTAATTCTTATTTTTTCATTGCTAAGCATACTGGAATTAATAACTGTAGAAATAGGGCAAGCTATTAATCCCTTTTCTCAACATCTGAGGGTTTTAAAATCAGTTTCGTGTTTCAAAGACCCAAGAATGTCAGAGGTAGAGGTGGCCTAAAAATATCACAGAAAAGCAGAAAATTTGAGTTAAAATTTGATTTTGTCCTTTTGTCAGACTCTCTGCTGAGTGTGTGAACCTGCTTGTGTGTGCTAGTAACAAACAGAAACAATTTTTTTACTTAATGGGATTTGAGTAATAAAGGCTAAGGATTGAAAAAGCTGCAAAGAGATTAGATACATTATGTTTTCTGAGGCAATAACAGGTTAAATACAGATGAATAAAATATTCTTATCTTTTTCTCCATGGCTTACTTCCTCCTGTCTGCTGGTTATAAGAAAAGTCATTCTCTTTCATTGGGTAACTAAGATATTTTCAGTGAAGCCATTTAGAGCTCAGGAAGCAAAGCAAGTTTTGTATAAGAAAGAGCATTGCACATGCAAATAGGTTGAGAGAAGGGCAGGTAAGCTGGTGTCTCTTCCTATTGCTTTGATAAAATACTCTGAAAAAAGCAACTTAAGAGAGCACAAGTTTGTTTGGGCTCACAGTTTCAGGTCCCAGTCTGTCATGGTAGGAATGTCACAGAGGCAGGGCCTTGAGGGAAATGCTCACCTTTCATCTTCATTCAGAAAATAATGTGAATATATGTGCGGTAGGCTCAGATCATTTCTCATGTAAAAAGCCCAGGTCCTATCCTCAATTAAGATAGGACTTCTAAAGTCACTTACTGTGATCAACATAACCCCCACAGGTGTTAGAGCTCCATATTCCAGGTGATTCTAGGTTTGTCAAGTTAACAATTTGCACTAACCATCACACCCCAGTCCTTGTCAGCTTGACACTCAAGCCTTCACTTTTAAGCTATAATCTTTCTTCCCATGTTCCCATAAGCACATAGCCATCTTTTAAAATACATTTAGTCCAATTTGAAAAGTTCCCATAATTGTCAACATTTCCAACACTTTGAAAACTCAAAATTTCTTAATGGTGTGTTCTTATAAAATCAAAGTTACAGACTCCTAGCATATAAAGGAACAGAGTTAACACTCCTGTTCCAAAGGAAAAGTGGAGCTGGGAACAACACTAAACCCAGCAGGACAAACACCAAATCATGCAGCTCCATGCCCAGCAGCTTGGGCCTGTTATGAAACTGGCTAGGCTCCAAAGGTCTCAGGCAGCCCCTCTCTTCCACCCGGCGACCTGCAGAACCTACAGCTTTTCTCCTATGCTGGCTCCACTGTTTGTCCACAGCTCTGCCTGGAAGAAACTCCATGGACCTGCATCTCCAGCATCCTACAGACTCCATTGCAAGTCAGACTTCATCACAGCTTCACTCATTGAGCAATCAGGGCCTCTCTATCACACATTGCCAGGGTTCAGTTGCTCTCCATAACAACCTCAATCTTTCTTCCTAGATGCCTTCAAAACTAGCACTACATGAAAGCTGTAGATAGCTTTCTTCTAGATCAGAATGGACCTATTCATCTTAGACCACAGCTGTAACAGCTTCTCTGTGCAGACCCTGGGAATAAGTTCTCCCAGGCTGTTGCTTTACTGGAGAAGTGAACACCTTCAGTATAGGCTTTCTTCCTTTAAGTGAGTTTGATCTTCACAGCTAAGAACTTCTCATGGGTGGGGTTTCATTCTCAGAACACTCCTCCCATAATACCACTACAGCTCATTCTGTTTAGCTATAATGATCTCCCTATTGATTACAATGGCTTCTTTAGTGCCAGCCTGAATATAATCCTGTCTTGAAGTTTTCTCTGCCAAACCAGTTCAATTTCCCGCTAGTTCTTTGACATACAATGAATCCTGATTCTTGGCTATAACATCACAGGAATGACTCTATACGAGTTACTGATGGAGTCCTTGAAACATAACTTTTTCTCAACAATCTTGTCTTCCAGCCTAACTCTAGGGTGGCTCATTAAAGTACTGCTTCCATCATGCCCTGAGTTTTCTAGCCCCAAATAGCACACTCATCCACATTCCAGCAACAAAACTATTCCAGTGATCTAAGAACCACACGGTCAGGTTTATCAAGGCAATGGTTCCACTTCTGTCTAATTTTTTTTCTCTTGTTGTGTTTGTTTTGTTTCTAGCTTGCAGTTCCAGCTGTAAGCTAACCATGGCAGGGAAGCCACAGCAGCAGGAGCCTGAGGCAGCTGTTCACATTATGTCCACAGTAAGAGGAGAAGTGCAAAGAATGTTAGTGTTCAGCCCACTTTTATACTTATACAGCCCAGGTCCTACTACAATTAAGAGGACTCTTCCTACATTAATTAATATAATTATATATTGCACCCAGCACATATAGAAGCCAATCTTCCAGATGATTCTAGGTTTGTCAAGTTGACAGTTATCACTAACCATCACAACTGGTCAACTATTTATTAACCTGTCAATAATATCTAGTCACTGCAGTGAGTTTGGTGCATTACAACCCAGAACTCTGAGGTGTTTTCAATAAGGATTTCTAAGAGATGATCTTCATTGTAAAGAGATAGATGCAACTATGTGTCTGCGTGTATATGTGAGTGTGCATACATGTATATATGTATATGCTATGCAATGTGTGCATTATGTATTAAATTCTATATAATGTTCTTGTTTATTTGTGTTAGAATGCCTATAGGTTTATTAGAGGTGTGATTAAGAATCCTGTCAATTTGATGAGATTTAGAATTACCATTGAAACATACTTCTGAGTATATCTATCAGACTGTGTCCAGAAAGGTTTAACTGAAGAGAGAAGACCCAATCTGAATGTGGGTTAGTTACATCATCCAATGAGCTATGGTCCAAGACTGTTAAAATGTTAAGAACACCCACATCCAACTTTCTCTGTTTCCTGACTGAAGGCAATGTGACCATATGCCTCACATTGCTGCCACCATGATTTTCCCACCTTGATGAACTGTATCTTCTCAAACTGTTATGGAGTTTGAGAACACTGGGAAAGACCACCAGATGTGATTCAGATTTAAATCATCCAAATTTATTGTAATACTGCTGTTTGGCAAACAGTCTTACTTTTAAATCTGAAACTCCTGCAAGCGGTGAGGTGAGGACTCAGAAATTTAAAGGCAAAAACTAAAAGCAAAACAATACAAACAAAACCCAGCTGCCTTGCACTTCTGACTCACCTAGAAAATGTCAGGGTGTCTTTAAGCAGGATAAGCAATTTTCAGAAGCTAAAACCAGAAGTTAATCATGTTTAAGTTTTACCAACATGGGCCAAGTATGTTTTGAAGAAAGAGAATGAGGTAGGGGCTGCCTGGAATTTGCTTTGCAGCCTTGAACTAAGAATGAGTTTAAAGTGAAGTCACTTCAGCCATCACAAACTATGAGTCAGAATAAACCCTTCTTACCTTATATTGTTTCTGTCAGGTGTTATGTCAAAGCAATGAGAAAAACTACCATCACGGTGGGTAAATAAATAGATTGTATTTCATAAATGCTTAAAAAGTACAAGATTTCTGCAATGCATATGTCATTAAATCATTTATTAAGTGATAATTTTTCAACAACCATTTTATGCCAACTATTCATCTTTCCTTTATCTTTCCATTAATAGAGACAAATTTTTGCCAGTAGGTGTTATAAAATATATTCTATTCATATTATTTAAACAAATGACGTGTGACCCATTTCTCACCCACATATACCTAGAAAGCACCTGAATAGTGGTATATAGCCTAATATTCAGTGAGATCCAAGATGGTTAGAAAGAGCTTGCTACACTATACCAAAATTTAGGCTGGCCATTTACTTATTATCTGTCTGAAATGGAAGACATAAGGAAATTGAAAATAAGCTTGAATTATTATGGAAAATTGAAATTGCTGCAAAATCTAAGATCTATATAATATTTTAAAATCCTATTTTAGCATGCATTACAATTAATCAATTTCACCTGAGAACAGAAGCAAAGTAAAGAAAACCTATTGTCTAAGAGATAGAGCTCAGCTCTGCCAGACTGAAGGCTACTGTCCTAAGTTTTTTGCTTCATGCCATAAAGAGGTGGTCGGCTTGCCAAGCAGCACATTTTCTGTGGTCCAATGCTTCTTCAGATGATTCCCTTTTATAACGGTTCATTAAATTTGCTGATTTTAACCTTATACACAAATAAGAGCTTACTGGCCAATTAAAAAGAAGGTATCTTTCTCATTTATGGTTGAAAAAAATTCTAAAATAAGTTAGAATTTCTGGTGTATGGAGCATAGTTTATATACATTGACCTGCACTGAACACCACAAATTTGAAGCAAGGGACTGTAGCAATCAAGAATCTGCTGTAAGATAAATCCTATCCTTGTTAAATACCCAAGTAATTAAATTTAAACAGTTTAAAACTCAGCTCACATTACATCTTTATCTTATGTATGTTTGTGTATTTGTGTGTCTCTGTCTCTACATGATTATATATGGATACATGTGTATGTGCTCACATGTGAAAGTGCTGGTGGAGTTCACAGATCAAAGTCAGTTGGCTTCTTCAATTCTCCCCCCCCCTCTTTTTCTGAGCTATGTTTTCTCACTTGAAACTAGAATTCAGCAATTCTTTGGTGATTCAGTGGAATGGCTGGTAGATGTTTGTTAGGTGCATTTGCTCTACAGTATTGCTTAATTCAGATGTTTCTCTATTTATTGTTTGCCTGACATGTCTAATGGAGACAGTGTAGTATCTAAGTCTCCTCCTACTAGTGAGTAGTATTGTATTTATAAAGTACGGTGCACCAGAGCTTGTTCCATATATGTTCATGTTGTTGGTTGATTGCTTTTTTGATAAGAATGAAGTAACCCTCTCTACCTTTTCTGATGAGTTTTAGTTTGAAGTCTATTTTATAAGAATTCGGATTGTGACTCTGCTTGCTTTCTTAGCATTATATATATATAATATATATATATATATATATATATTCTACTAAATATATATAATTTTTAATATCTACTTCTAATTTTATATAGAATATATATATAGAATACATATATATTCTATCTATATATATATATATATTTTTTTTTTGCATTCATTCATCTTATGGAAGTGCTTGTACTTGAAGGTGAAATAGGTTTCTTGCAGCCAACAAAAAGATGGATTTTCAACTAGACTGTCTTTTAATATTTTTTTATTTATTTCTGTATGTGTATGAATGTACTGTCTGCATGTAAGTGTATGTGCCCATGTCATGCAATGCCGCGGAGGTCAGAAGAGGGTGTTGGATTCCCCTGGAACTGGAGTTCTCCTGGAATTGGAGTTACAGACGGTTCTTAGCCACCATGTGGGTGCTGGGGATCAAACCCGGGTCCTCTGTAAGAGTGGTCGGTGCTCTTAACTGCTAGGCCACCTCTCCAGCCCTAGATTGTCTTTCGATTGGGGTGTTTAGTCCACTGATAATTAAAATTATTATTGAAAGAGGCATGTTGGTTCCTGACATTTTAATTTGTTTGCCTTCTTGGACTAACTTTCTGTTTCCACAGTTACACCTTCATTTAGTTTCTTTCTGTTTCCCCTTGGGTATGGTAGTTCCTTTCTTCAGCTCTTTGTTATGCTTCATGTATTCTCTGAAGGTCTGGTTTCTTGGTCATAAATTCCTTCAGCCCTTTATATCATGGAATATTTTTTTCTTTATCCTTCAAATTTAATAGACATTTTTACTGTGTAAAGTATTCTGGTTTGGCATCTATGGTCATTTAGAATGGGGAATACTTTGCTCTAGGCTCTTCTGAGTTTCATAATTTGCATTGAATAGTCAGCTGTAATTCTGATGGGTTTTCATTTAAATGTGACTTGTTTTTCTTTTACAGCTTTCAGTAAATTTCTCCTTGTTCTGTAGGTTTAGGTTTTTTTTTTTGCTATATTTCTTGGGTAGTTCCTTTTCTGGTTCTCTCAATTAGTGAGGCTTTCTTCTGTCCTTTCAAATTGCCTTATTGAGTGTTTCACTTCCTTTTTCCATTCAGCCTGAGTTTTCTTCAATATTTCTATCTCTTTTGTGAATTCATTCAGAAGATTATTCTTGTCTGTTTTTACTATTTTGATTTGCATGTATGTATGTTCTTTAAATTCGTTGAATTCTTTGATAATAAGTATGATTATTCTTTTAAATTCTGTGCCCTGGGTTATCTATAGGGGGCTCTCATTTTAGAACTCCTCTATAGGAGGACTGGTAATATTTGGTGGGGACATATAATTTTACCCTTTTCATATTATTATTTTTATGTTGTGATTTTGTCATGTGGATTTCTTTGTTGCTTGTGATTAAGTTATGAAACTCAAACCCTCCTTTTTTTGAATTGAATTGTAGTGTGATTCTGTTTGTATATTTGATGTGCATTCTTGTTAGGTATGAAAACTGGATGGTCTAAGATTTAGGTTCTCACTTTTGATTTTATACTGGAGGGACCAGATGACTCTAGTCCAGCCACTCAGGAGTTCAGGAAGAGGCCCAAGTCAGGCACCAATTATTTTCTGTCTTCTTCCTAAGGTCTGGGCCCCTACTAGCCACCTGACATTAGTCCAATTTGGGAATTGCTAGGTAGAAGCTGAATTCAGGTGTTCTCAATCAATCTGCAAAATCTGGGCCTTTACTAAACACTGAGATAGGTCTAGCCCTTAAACAGTGTGAAGGGCTTCAGATGGTCCCAATGCAGGGGATGGGCACGGTGGTTTTGGAGGTCTTGCCAGAGGGAGGTAAGAATGAAGTCCAGAGATCTTGGGTGTCAAGAGCAAAAGTGGGCCTGTGCCCAAAGTAGGGAAGAAATCTTTTCTAAGGAGTCCAAAGCAGGATGGGGGAGGGAAGAGCCAGGAAATAAAGCTACTCTTCAGATATAGAAGTAAGAAGTAGCTTCATTTTGGCTGCAGCAGCCATCCTTAGGCATCCTTAAGTGTCTGTTGGAATTGACTTAAAGTTAACAAGCTCATTCTGTGCCTCCCCCTGGATTGTGTATAAGAGATACACATACCTGTGGGCCCCTGCCTCTGCTTTCTGGCTTGTATGATGGAATGTGGTGCCTCAATGTACCGATCCTTTGTTCTCTCTGATTTCTTTGTTCCCGTTTCTCTTTGGTGCATTAATCCCTTTCTCCCCTCCCCCCAAACCTTCTCTGCTTGCTTTGTTCCCATTTCTTCTCTTCTCTCTCTAAACCTTCTCTGCTTCCAATAAAATCATTTTTTGATCTTCTTCGGTATGTTGGTGTGGATTTTAGAACTCTTACACAGTGTCCAAGGGAAACGTGGGGGTGGAGACCACCTGTAAAGGATCTAACCAGCCAGGGTGGAAAATTGAGCTGGTGTGAGTCCAGGAGTCAGGACACAGTGGGTGGATCTGGACCAGGGAACTGAGGTGCTAAGAGAAAAAGTAGGTCTGTACACAAGGATAGGAGGGGAACAGGGTATGGGGAGGGGATTGAGAGTTTTCAGGCTAATGATAAATCAAGTCGCCTTGGGAGGTAACAGAATTTCCAGAAAAGAAGCCTAGTCTAGGAAATCTGAAACAAAGTGGAGATATTTATTGTGAAGAGTCCAACTAGCTATGCTGGAAAATTGTCCTGCTCTGAGTGCTGGAGACCAGGACCAAGTGGAAAGTCTGGTCCAGGAGGGTAGCCCAGAAATTTGGGGTGCCACGAGCAAAATTGGGCTTGTGTCCAAGGCTAGAAGGAGAAGGGAAATCAGAGATATTCCCTGAGTTGTAAAGAGTCAAGGAACAGTGAGCAGGCAAGAAACTTATTTAGGGAATCCAAGTCAGGCTGAGTGTGAGGAGAGCCAGGACGGAAGGCAGTGTGGGGGTGAAGACAGCCTGTGAAGTGTCTAACAATCCAGACTTGGAAAATTGAGCTGGGGTGAGTTCAGGGTCTCAGAAGCCAATGGAAACATCTAGACCAGTAGGGTTATCCAGGGATCTGAGGTGCTAAGACAAAAAGCAGGCCTGTGCCCAAGACTAGAAGGGGAACAGAGTGTAGAGTGTATCACTTCACTTTCTTATCAATTAGACTGTCGTATGGAATCTACAAAAAATGTCAGTAGAAATAGCAAACTATTCAGTAGCAATTCATGGATATAATTAATGAATTGTGGTTTGGGGGTAATTTGGGAAATTGATCTATTCTCTGATGTTATTTGAAAGCTAAACACACTTGATTGTTCAAAGCCTCATACCTGGTGGAACTTGAGATCAGAACCCTAGGTGTAGAAATCATGGTACCAATACAGGGCCTAGGGATAGAGCAGGTGTTATTCACACACATTTTCTGGGATGATGACTTTCTGCCTCAGTGTTTATTGTGTTTTTTATCTACTGCTTTGGGATTTGCCTTATTATTTTTTCTTTTTTTTCAGTGACTTTGAGGTTGTATTAGTCAGGGTTTTCTGAAGAAACAGAACTGATAAAGTGAACACATGGATTTATTATATTATATTACAGCATACAGACCAAATAATCCAACAATGGTTGTGCCACATTGGAGAGTCTGAAAATCTGATAGTTTCTCAGTCCAGGAGGCTGGATGTCTAAGCAGTCCCAATCTGGTGCTGAAGTCCTGAAGGATTCTAGTCTTCAGTCTACATTGTTATCCAAATAAGTTGGGTCTTCAGTGAAAGAAACTTACAGCAGCAAGTTGAACCCAGCAGTTAGAGAAAAAGCAAGCAGAAAAAAGGGCAAAAGTCCCTTCTGCCATGGTAGTCCATATAGGCTGCCATCAGAGAGTAATACCCACATATAGGGTGGGTCTTACCGTTTCAAATGATCCAATCAAGAAAGTTCTCCATTTCAGTTAATTCCAGATCTGGTCAAGTTGACAGCAAGATTATTCTTCACAAAAAGATAGACCATTAGACTATTTATTTGAACTGGCTCTGAATTTTTAATGTGAACACTTATAGTTGTTAGCATTCTTCTGACATCTCTTTGGTGTATAATAAAAATTCTGATATTATGTTCATTAACTTCTAGATACTTTTGGTGCAACCATTTTAATTTGATTCTAGGAAATTAAGAAAATCGTGTTTCTGTTTATTTTGTGGTAAAGCACCCAAGTTTACCCATAGCAATGCCATATTATATGCCCCAGCTGAGCCCAGAAGTTAAACTTAACTCAAAATATGGGAATAAAAGAAAAGTTTAATTCAACTGAAGTGGGACAAGAGTATTGAGAACAGGTCAGCATATACCTGGCTCCTTAGAAACTAACTAATTTTTATGACTTCTGTACTTTCTACTTGGCTTGCTTTTAGAGAATAGGAATTTTTAAATTTTATTTATTTTTGTATGTGTATAAATGTACTGTCTGCATGTAGGTTTGTGCACCCGTGTCGTGCAATGCCGTGGAGGTCAGAAGAGGGTTTCAGATTCCCCTGGAACTGGAGTTAGAGAATAGGAAATTTTAAAGGGGCTTACCACCACTAAGTTTGGGACCTTAAATTTTTCACCCTTGAATATGGTTTTTCCTATAAAAATGCCTCCCAGGTGTCTGCACAAACTGACTTTTCTCTAGGTTTCTGGAAAACATAAAGCTAAAATTCCAGGCTTCAGGGGGTTACTCAAAGTGTTGTATTCTCTTTACCTCCCTTGCCACTCAGCTTTGTTAAACCTAAAACATCCTTTGGGGTGTTCACACCCCTAAGAGTGATGGGGCCATGCTCTGCTAGCCTGCAAGGCTCTCCTTGATGCGGAGCCCCTGTCCTTGGTCTGGGTCTCTCTTCCCTGCACAGACAATTTGGGCCACCTGGGATCTGCATGGGCAATCTGAGTTGGAGCCTAGATATTTGTTTACACAGCAGGCACATATGTCAGCTCAATGTTGCTTCTTCAATATATACCTCTTGCAGCTTCATGAAGCCTATGGCGGCTTCTGATGGGGGCTGGCTGGCACCATGATGTGTGTTGCCTAGCATAATGAATGGCTCACTGATGCCGGAAGGGGTGTGAGCTTTCATTACCCATTATGCTTTCTCTCTCCAGCCTGCCATCTCCTGATCCCTTCACCTATCAAGTACCTGTCTCATCTACCTGGTTTCTGCTCTACCCTATGCACTGCATTGGGTGCCCAAGCCCACTAGCCCCAGCTTCTTCCTGTCTTGCCTCCCCATCATGACATGTACTAGTATGTTGTTTTGTTAACAAATGTATATGATAGTTTAAAACTGTCAGCCTCAACTCTTAAGACAAATAATGAAAAATCTGTCAGAGGTTATAATTTTCAACAGAGAGACAGAGAAAGGGCCTAATCCAGTAAATTTGGACTTCCTTGTTAAGGATTTTTCTGTTTAAGTTTATTCTCTGCCTTTTCACTGAGACTAGGGAGATGTCTTCATCTACCTAAACTGCCCTTTGCAGTTTAAATGTTAACACTTAAACTGTTAAATGTTAAACCACTTGTAAACTCACTGACACTTAAGAGTTATGCCTCTGAGTGAAGGTGTTTCTTACAGGCAGGAAGGTACTCAGCCAGACACCTGGCACTTTATTACATCTGATCATGCTATATTCTGTGAGAAAGCAGTTTGGATGTTTCTTGGGGAAAAACTAGAGTAAAACAAAACTTGTTTTTAAAGAGATTTGGGTTACACTTGTAGACATACCCCCAGGCCTGCTGGGGAATTTTGGGGTCCAACTGAAGGAAAGGGGGTGAGAAGCACAGAGTCAAGACACAGACCCTGGGAGTCGGTTGAATGCAGACAGAGGGCGGGTTATCGTGGAATCATTTATTGGTGGCAGGGTTCGGGATTATATACTGTTCACATTGCCGCTTATGATTGGCTCAGGTCTGCAATGCTGCTTGTATGGTCTCACCTGCCTAGGGCAGGTTAGGTTGATGAGGGACAAGCTCTGCACATGCGTAATTCTCAGCATACTAGCTACTACATTTCCACCCTTTGTATTTAATTTTGCATGAGGAGCAGTCCAGTGGGAGCTCAGGTGCTATGCCCAAACCTTGTTGACCCCAACTCTGGCATTCCGACATTTGACTGCATCTGTCTTAGGTTGCCCTGGTTTTGCAGGGGCTTACCCATCTTTGACTGGCCAGCCACCAAGGAAAGAGGCCAGGAGTGGTAACATGGAGGGGAGAGACAAGCTCATTCCCATGAATTATGGATGGATGTGAGTCAGATGCAAATCACCTCATCTAGAGGGGTGAATTCAGAGTCCCTATTGACCATTGCTGAGAGGATCTGGGCTGTTGTTTTATTGATTTGGCATTGACACCTGAAGAGAAAAGGTAGAGAAAGCCCAGGGTGCCCCCAGGTGACCAATGTAGCAGGATCAAAAATAGACTTTAGCTTAGACCACACCCATGAAACTAAGCTAGTATCAAAGACTATGACCTCGGGGTGGGCAAAGTTAAAGGAGACAACTTGAGAACTAAGGTTCAAGGTGTAGTTAATAAACTGTTGCGACCAGGGTCCTTTAATAATGTCACCAAGTTCATCATGTAGACATGTAATATTGAGGACTTGGTAGGGGGTCAGGCAGAATGTGGAAAACCTGGGGTCACAACTCATCTCTCCCTCTCATGTGGCCTTCAAATCCTTGAAGGAAGTTCACAAGAGTGAACCACAGTTACTGTCTCCAAGATGGAATGATCTCTGCTAGAGGGGTTGTATTGGGTCCTTAGCACCATGATTTTAAAGGAATTCACCTACTGGTCAATAAATCTGAGAAGTGAGTTAAGGATGTATGAGCCATGAGTCGGAGCAACCAGAAGTCCACTGGCAGATCCAGGAAGTCCTCAGCTCTCGGCTGAGAAAGAAACTGGCTCTTTGGGGGGTCTTGACCCTAAACTGCCTAGCCAATTTTTAGTGCCTACTTTTATCACATTACCCTCTGAGGAGATTACCCCACTCGCCAAGAGGGAATTGGGGGCATCAACCACTCTGACTTCTTCCATGCTGAAAAGGGGCACAAGAGGTGTCAACTGGGGTACCCTTGCTCAGTGGATCTATCTAAAAGACCCCCAAAATATAGTTACAGAGAGAACAAAATCCTCAACTAGTGCCTGTGAAGGTGAGAGTAGCTAGGTACATTTTCTAGGCAGGAAACCAAGAGAGGAACAGGGTGAATTAAAAAACAAACAAACAAACAAACAAACAAACAAAAAACCCTTAAAATTCACTTAGAATTTCTCAAACAGGGGTTCTGAAGCATCCATTATTGACCTTCTTCTTTTGTTCATTTGTCTATAGTGTCTGGACTCAGCATCTGCTTTCTAGGAAATTTCAATAGTCACAGTGGGTGTGAGTTTTCCCTTAGGTAATACCAAAACGAGGCAAAAAAATAACCAAAAACGAAAAATATAGAACCATCTCATTAATGAACACAGATGCATAAATTCTCAACAAGTACTTGCAAATAGCATACTGACCCACATCTAAAAGATCGTCCACCCTGATCAAGTTGGATTCATGCCAGAGATAAAAGGATCATTCAATAATCAATACATGTCATAAAACACATAAATCGACTGAAAGACAAAAGTCACACAATCATCTCCATGTAGAAAAAGCCTTTGACAAGATCCATTGTCCCTTCATGTTTAAAGTTCTAGAGGGAATTGAATTGAAGGGAACATCCCTAAATATAATCAAAACCATATACAACAAACCTACAGCCCACATCACCCTAAATGGAGAAAAATTAGAAGCATTCTACTTAAAGTTAGAATCCAGCAAGGCTGCCCCCTACTGCCACCCCTCTTCAATACAGTGCTTCAAATACTTGCTAGGGCAGTAAGGCAAGAAAGAGAAATTAAAGGAGTACTAATTGGAAAAGTGAAAGTCAAACTATCCCTGTTTGCAGATGATATGATAGTTTACTTGAGGGATGCTAAACACTCCACCAGAAAACAATTAAGAGTTTCAGTAAAGTGGCAGAATAACCTAGAAAAATAGGTAGGCTTTCTGTACATGAACAGCAAGCAACTAAAGAAGGAATACAAGGAGACCTTCCCACTCACAATAGTCTCAAAAACAACAAAATGCCTAGGAACAAACCTAACCAAAGAGATCAAAGATATCTACAACAAAAATTTTAAACCACTGAAGATATTGAAAATGACATCAAAGGATGGGAAGCTTCCCGTGCTCATGGATTGGAAAAATTAATATACTAAAAATCTCCATTCTACCCAAATACATATATACAGATTCAATATAATCCCAATTAAAATCCCCAAGAGTTTCTTCACAGACTTGGAAAAATTCCTTAAATTCATGTGGAAAGGAAAAGACCCCAAATAGTTAAAGTAAACCTAAGTGAAAAATGCAATACAGGGGGATCACCTTACCAGACTTCAAGCTATACTACAGGGATATAGTCACAAAGACAGCCTAGTACTGGCACAAACACAGACCCATTGAGCAATGGAACAAAATTGATGATCCAAACTGGAACTCATACAATTTCACCCACCTCATATTCAATAAAGAGGCCAAAAAAAGCTCACTGGAGGAAAGAAAGCATCATCAGCAAATGGTGCTGGCAAAACTGGATCACCATATGCAGAAGAACAAAAATAAGCCCCTACCTCTCACCCTGTACAAAAATCAACTCCAAGTGGATCAAATACATCAGCATGAAACCCAAAACTCTGAAGGTGATAAAAGAAAAAGTTGGTAGTTATCTACAAGACATAGGCCTAGGAAAAGACTTTCTAAATCAAACAGCAGCTGCTCAGAAAATAAGGTTAACATCTGACAAGCGGGACCTCATCAAACTCAAAAGCTTCCATACAGCTAAAGAAACAATCAAGGAAGTGAAGAGAAAACCCACAGAGTGGGTGGAAATATTCACCAGTAATACATGAGACAGAGCATTAACATCCAGAATATATAAACTACTCAAAAAACAAAGACAAAAGTAAACAAATTACCCACTCAAGAAATAAAGAGCTGAACAGATAGTTCACCAGTGAGGAAGTAAACATGACTGAAAAACATCTCAAAAAGTGTTCAACATCATCAATAATTAAGGAAATGAAAATTAAAGTACTCTGAGATATCATTTCACTCCAATAAGACTGGCTAAGATCAAGAAAACAAAAGATACCAAATGCTGGAGAGGTTGTGGGGAAAGAGAAACACTCATCCACTGCTGGTGGGAATGTAAACTCATACAACCACTGTGCAAAGCAGTGTAGAGAACACTTAAAAGACTCGATATGAGCCTACCACCTGACCCGGCCATACCACTCTTGGGTATATACCCAGAAGACATCCTACTGCAAACATACATGCACATCTATGTTTATCAAAACTTTTTTCACAATAGGAAGAGTTGGAACCAACCCAAATGCCCCTCAATTGATGAGTGGATAACAGAAATGCGGTATATCTACACAATGGAGGTCTATCCAGTGATAAAGAAAGATGACATCATGAACTTTGCAGGTAAATGGATGGAACTTGAAGCCATTATTCTAAGGGAAGTAACACAGCCCCCCCCCCCCAAAAAGCATAATGCTGAATGGTTTTCCTCATTTGTGGATGATAGTACCAAGTACCCCAATTGAAAAGCAAGCTGATAGCAATGTTATTTTTGTATTTCTTTCTAGGTGAAAGCAATTGTGATGTTATAATGTGAGTCTCTTAGTGAGGCCTAGAATTAAATTACCACTTACTTTCAGATATAGTAATTAATGTATATGGGCTGAAGGTATATTTTGGAGCAATACCATAGGGAGGGAACCACAACACCATAAGAACTGGGTCAAAGAATGCACTGATACAGTTAAATTCAGCCTAAAACAATAAACCTTTGCAGAGAAAAACTTTAAAAAGACTGAAAGAAAGATACAGGGCATGTATGACAGAATGCATGAACTGGGGTGTGGTGGGAAGAAGGAAAAGGGGAATATGTCTAAATTGAACTGAAAAATGATGTCTGAAATATACAAATCCATCAATAAAATTATTATATTAAAATAGAAGGTAACAAAGAGAATTCACAGTGATATGGTATCAGTTTCAAAGCATGTAACTCAAATACAACATAATAGTCAAACAAAAAATAAAACTCATATCTATTTATCAAAAAATGACTGGAATTAATACAACAAGTTGGCTTTTAGAGCACATTCAGTTTAAATTCCTCTGCTCTCTCCTTGGCTGTAGGATAGAGCCATGAGGTCTACAGAGGGAAGACTCACTATGATTTCTCATAGGCCTCATTGTCACAAAGCTCCTGTCATTGTAGTACAGAAGCTTGAGTATCTGAATCTCAGCTGCAGGGAAGATGCTGGGCTCACAGCTCACCTGAGGGCCTCTCTTTCTTATAGTAACTTTTGAAATGTGCATTTTACACTTTACGCCTATTAAGGAAGCTGAATGAGGATCAGGAGCACCTGCCCAAGGTCATATAGTCATTAATCTTTGAGCTTCACATAAAATCAGGATGTGTATTTTCCTCTGCTACTGTCTCAAAAGAACAAAGACCTTATTTATGCTGAAGTCCAGGCATTTGCAGATAAATAAAGATCATAATAAATTAGGAGATGTGTTGGTTCTCCTCCAAATTGTATGAAGTTTTCCAAGTAAAAGTATATGCATAGTGTATGGATCCAGTGTTCACATAATATATGTGTATACAATTTAAGGCCAAGTTTTCATATATATTCTGTGCATGGAACAATATATAATACTTTCCACTATATATTGTAAAAGTTAATATTCATTCTCAATTTGTCAAGATTTGGAATCACAGAGACAAGCTTCTGGACATGGCATTGAGCTTCCAGATTGGTATAACTGTGTGTGAAGAAACAACCTAAAAGCATCATTCCACGGGCCAGGATCCTGAACAGAAAACATCAAAGGAGTTGAGCACCATAATTTTCTGCTTCCTGAATGTGAGTCATGTCACAATATGCCTCAACTTCCTGACACCATGGATTCTTTGCCAATATGAACTGTATCCCTGAACTATGAGCCAAAGCCTTCTTTCTTTAATTTGCTTTTGTTTGATAGTTTGTCACAGCAATGAGAATATTATATATATATATATTAATATATTATATATATATATATATATTCACTAGCCTGCCTGTTGACACATCACAGCCAGGATAAAATTGATCCAGTCAATTTTAAAGGTAAGAACAAGAATAGTTAGTGGAAAATATTCAGTATAACAGGAAATTAGAGGGTGGTATCTTTGGGCCAAAAAAGTGTTAGATGTAGTGATGGTGGTTTGGGTTGGGTAGGGGATTAGGAAGAATTAGAACAATTTAAGATTCTAGAGACCTGTAAAGTGTCTGATAATCCTGAGGATTGATTTGTTAGGGTGTATGCATGTTGGCATGCATCAAATCAGGAGAGGAAGCCCCCAGATTTTATATCACATGTGGATTGTTCTGAGAGTTTAATCAGCACTTTTCTTGCCTTCAGCATATATTTGAAAGGAGCTTGTGCCCTTCTGGTGCAACTCGGTAAATTTAAGCAATAAAGCAAAGGTTCACTTCTAGGAAAACATAATATATAAAGTCAAAAACATCAACTATAAATCAGTGCATATTGATTTAAGTAAATAGATTCATTGCCCTCTGTTGAACCTAGCTTAGAGGTGAGCTCAGTAGTCTCCCTTGCTTAGAAAGCCATTGGCTTGAATTTCTTAACAAAATCCAAAGGAAGATTCCTTCTAATTTAAATTACCTATGTTATCTTACATTTTCAGATTTTATGTAAATACTATTCATGCCAAAAGCAAAGCCATGTAAAGGCACTGGGCTTGAGATGAGCAGAGCTTTGCTGAAACCATCTATATTTGTCAGGAATCAAAATGTGGCATTAATGAGATCCAGCCTTCCAGAGGGACTAAGGTAGCTGCCCCAAGGACTTGAGGGAGACACTTCTGTGGTGTTTTCCTCATCATCTCTATGTTATTTCTGAATGTCTCTAGGGATTTATGTACATTAATTTTAATTTAAACCTAAGATAATAAGTAATGAATTGGGTATTATTTCTCTCTAACATCCTGCTTCTGGCCAGCACACTCAAAACAATATGTTGTGATATAAGGCCACCTCATTCACAGCTTAAAGAAAAGGCACCTAGCTTATGAGAGAGGGAACTGCTGTTTACAGGCTCTATTCAGCCAATCTGTGTTGATTTGATTTCCACCATCATTAACTCGGGGATTGGCTGTTAATTACTTGGAGGCACTTTGGCAAGTTCATTTTCATTTGGGGGCCACATATTCTTTTTTTTAATTTGCATTCTATCAAAGTCTACCTTGGTAAAGCAATGAGTATAGAGTTACTAAAAGGAGCATGGGTACACGGATACTTACAGGGGCATGGGTGAGGAATTACTTATATGTGCATAGGCAACTTCGTAAGGACTGTAACACAGAAGAAGACGTCTCTTCCAGCAGCCATTAACAGCTTATACATTCTCATACAGGGGTAAGCATAAGCCCCTTCCTCTAGGAACTCACTGTCTACATATCTTCAGAAGTGCATGGAGAATCATGAGCCCCTCCTCTGTCCATGAGGAAATGTTTATGAACCCAACAGAGACAGAGGAAATTCAGGGAATCATTTCATGTGATGGGAGGTTTTCTCACCCTAGGTGAGCATAACGTAGGATAGGGTCCCTGACAATCAATGGCTATAAAACCACCTCTGGCCAGGTGGTTCAGGGTCCTTTATCCCACCAATTGGAAGAATGATCTTTGTAAATAACGGAGAGGGAGTTTTAGAAAGGAGTTTTATTATAGTATTATAGGCACAAGCTTAAGAGAAAAAAAAAAAGCAAGGAGAGCTCAGATAGAGCAGGGGTGAGTCACAAGAAAGGGTTTTCCCTTATGGTCATTGCTAGAAGCTGGTAAGGCTTTATGGGTAGAGACCTGGGAGTGATTTGATCAGATGGTTCCAGGGATAAAACTGAAAGGAAAGCTAGCACATTTCTGGTGTCTGACTAAGGACAAGAGCCAGAACTACTCAATTTTAAATTCCCCATTGTTAAAACTTCCCTACTGGGTTCTTCCTCCTGTTTTTGTCACAATCCTTCAGGTATCATTCTAAAGCTCTCAGTTGCTGAGAGTTCAAGAGGGCAACCGAGGCCACAGATTTGCAAGCTCAAATATAAGAATGGATTTTTCTGGTCCAAAATTTTCTAGTATACCTTTCATGGAGTGATGATTTGGGTTTGGGAAATTAAAGACAGATTTATATGTGGTCTCTTTGCTCCCGAGATGTGAGAAATATTGCTCTGCTCTATTGTATGCTTTGTGGAATGTGAGCATAAAAATGAAGGTACAAGTACAAGACAAACAGATGATGGATTCAGGCACCATAGCTCATGGCTGAAATGGGGTTTATAAAAGGAAGTGGGATCTTGGAAAGTTCCATAGAAAAGCCTTGAGCCTTAGGAACAGTACACACTGAAGAAAAAAGAAAGTTCAAGAGCCTTCCCACATCCCACTTCCCACAGGGACTATCTTCACAGTTTGATCACAAAAATATCCTTCAATCACCAGATCTAGTTATGGACAAGATGAAGGTAAGGGTTATCTGGCAACTTCCTAGGATCTAGAATTACCTGGGATACATCCCTCTAGATACACCATTGAAGGATTATCTACATTATTCTCAAGGAAAGCCTGTGGATGATTATCTTGATTAGCTAATTTATGCGTGAAACACATCTTAACTTGGGTTGAAATATTCCTTACAGAAGAGATGCTGGAATATATTAAATGGAGAAAGGGAGGTCAGAACTGGAATAAGGTGTGGCCAGGAGGCCAGACAGGGGTGCACACTCTCTGTGCCCAAGGATTCAACTCCCCACCCTCCCCCACTCAAGCTACTGATACTGAGGTGGAAAGTATAAACTGTTGGTGCTACAGTTTAATGCTGTTGGGAGGGTTCAGCAGTGTCAGTGATTGGAGGCTTCATAGCCAAAACTGAGGAAGAAACCAACAGGAAGCAAACTGAGTGACCAACCAGTCCTCCATATTAACATTTGAGATTAGCAACAGAAGGCAAACAAATAAACAAAGGGGGAAAACAACAACAATAAAAAATACACATGCCCCAAACACAACAGAAAAACAACAATATGGGAAAAGCTCAAAATAAATCCTCATGGAACTCAACCAGTCATGTAGAAGATCCCAACAATGTGATCTCCTTGGAAGGGAACCAAGATACCGACCTTAGAAGAACAATTGTAGACATATTCAAAGACTATAAAGAACAAATCAGGGAACTAAAGGGAGAGAAAAAAAAACTCATGAAGGAACCAGAAGGAAAGAATGATAAATTTCAGAAAGAACTAAAAGGAGAGATTGATAAACTCAGAAAATAAGTAGAGGAAGAGAAATACAAACCCCAAAAAGAACTAAAGGAAGAAAAATACAAACTCTGAAAAGAACTAGAGGGAGAGAACAACATACTTCGAAAAGAACTACAGGAAGAGAATGACAAACTCCAGAAGGAAGTGGAAACATTGAAAAGATCTCAGGCTGAAAGGAAAAAGAAGAAACTGACCAGCAAAGCAAGGAGCTACAAGAAAAGAATGAAAATCTCCAAAAGGAAGTGGAAATACTGAAGAAATCACAGGATGAAATAAAAAAGGAAATTGAACATTCATCCAATCATCAGGAAAGGATGGGAAAAATCATCAGAAGCAGAAAAAAGAATACCAGACTGTCAGGATAACACAGCACAGCTAGAAACCTCAAGTAAAGATTACGAAAAATTAAAAAAAAACCCACAAGATTGGAACAAGCAGGAAATGTGAGACACTATGAAAAGATCAAACCTCTGCATCATAGGGATAGAGTAAGGAGAAGAATCCAAAGAGAATGGTATTGAACAGATCTTTGACAGAATAATAGAAGGAAACTTCCCCAAACTGAAAAAAGACAAACCCATTGAAATACAAACAGCACAGAGAACACAAAATAGACAAGACCAGAACAAGGACAAAATACTGAAAGCCACAAGAGAAAAACAACAAGTTACATGTAAGGGGAAGCCCATCAGAATCACACCTGACTTCTCAGTGCAAACCATGAAAGCCAGAAGAACATGGATCAAAGTATTCCCAATACTAAATGACTTTAGATGCCTACCCAGATTATTATACCCTGCAAAAATATCAATCATAGTTGAAGGAGAAAGAAAAATCTTTCATGACATAAACAAAATAAAATAACACATGTCAAAAAACCCAACAATTCAGAAAATACTAGAATCAATTCAAAGAACAGAGGAAAGGAACCACTATCCTTAAGCAACCCAATAGATAAATTACCAAAAGCATAACAGAGTAAATAAATACCTAGACCAAGAATGCAAACAAAAAATAATTTGAAAGGCAACAACACACATCTCTCAATAATAACCTTAAATATTAATGGTCTAAACTCCCCAAACAAAAGATATAGACTGGAAGAATGGATTAGGAAACAGAATCTATCTATATGATGTCTGCAAGAAACCCATCTCACCCTCAAGACCGACATCACCTTAGAGTGAAAGAAGGGAAAAAAATATTCCAAGCAAATGGTACCAAAAAACAAGTCGGAGTGGCTATTCTAATATCAGACAAAATAGAACTCAGAGTAAAATTAATCAGAAAAGACAAAGAAGGCCATTATATCCTTATCAATAGAACAATTAACCAAGAAGATCTCACAATATTAAATATTTATGCACCAAACTCTGGTGCACCAAACTTTATAAACACAATCCTTCAGGACCTCAAGACACAGATTAGTCCCAGTACGTTAAGCATTGGGGACTTCAGTACCTCACTGAGCCACCTGGATAGGTCAACTGGACAAAAAATAAACAGAGAGACATCAGAACTGAACAACACAATACACCAAATGGACCTCACAGGTATCTACAGAATATTCCATCCAAACACCAGAGGATATACTTTCTACTCAGCACCCCATGGAACATTCTCCAAAATTGGGCACATACTGGGACACAAATGAAACCTCAACAAATACAAAGGATTGAAATTATTCCGCGCATTCTATCAGAACACAGTGCAATAAAGCTCAATATTAACATGAGAACAAGCCTGACTAGCTACAAGAACACATGGAGACTAAACAACACAATAGTTAACAATGAGTGGATCAGAAAAGAAATAAAGAATGAAATAAAGCATTCCTGGAACTAAACGAAAATGACAATACAACAAAACAAAACCTGAGGGATACATTAAAGTCAGTCCTAAGAGGGAAATTTATAGGCCTAAGTACCCACATTATTAAAAAAAAAAAAAATAAAAAAAA
>VZQC01009358.1:775553-943086 GCA_009823505.1 Rhizomys pruinosus
TCTGAACATTCAAAGGAAGAAAAGCCTCAGATTGCCATAAACATCGAACCCCTCTGTGGATCCTACATGTAACAACTAGTTATAATGAGTCCTAATGAAACTTACCTTCTAGGTGCCACAAAGGTTCTGATATGAGAGACTTCCTTGCCTTCCCACCCATAGAACAAGGAGAAATATGACAATGATGAGGTCGCTCCCCAACTGTAAATTGGAGACAACTATTGTAGAGGTAATCTCTTATAAAACCGGTAAAACTGCTTTCTTTAATTGACTACTAGACATGGGAACTGTGGAAGGGATTACTCTCTGTTCAGAACCAAATATAATACTAAAGTCCTAGGGCTATGCACTCAGGCAAAATATATTAATACAGGAGCTCTGACATCAGCAATGGATTGTTCTACCAGGTGGATGTTGGCCAGGGGATCCAAGGCCCCACAAAAGGTAAGGGCTCCTTGCCTCTAAGTTGGGATACCTACAGGAGGAGAGGCAATAAGACCCTGCTGCCGAAGACCTGACGTTAACATGGGAGGGATGTATTGAGACCACACATGCAAGTGTACAGATGGCCTCTGGAATGCCAGAGAGTGTTACCAAAGGCCACTAAACCAATAAAGCAAATATGGGTCTCCCTGAGTCAAGCAAGACTCCACCGTCAGCACCAGCTACACCTCACCTGCCTGGAAATACTGTGCAGCAGAGGCAGCCATATGCCTGTATATCCCAAATCTAATTGGCTATTGGCTCTCTCCTTGGAGGAATAACCCATGGCTGATGCCACAAGCTTACATCCTCTACAGGTTAGGAGATGTTATAAGCCACAGTAAGACCCTGTCATATTTAACAGGAAAAAATGTAATTCATGGATTAACATACCATCCAAACATATGTGTCTATACCAAAGTAACCTACCATAACTATTAGTGCTGTTTAAATACCTATATATCTAATTGCTTGTGCTTCATTAGTAGGATCAAAAGGTTATTCCTGGACAAACTGTCAGCTCATGAAAAGAAACAGCCAGAACTGATCAGAGTCCAAGACAACAGCTCCAGAGAAAGTAGACTCTTTTGCTTCTTACCCACCTGTGCCCCTTTTCTAAGCCTAGGGGGCAATCTGTGGAAGAGGGGGCATGGTAGAATGTAAGGGCTGTGATCATGGTGAATGGTGAAACTACAGCAATATAGTCTGGACATTCATTTGATCAACTTTATTGAACATACAAGCAGCCCCCCTGCTGGATGAATGGGGCTGCGGGGGTTTGGGCACAACAGCCTGCAAATTGGTTTTACATGAGGGATGCTTGTACTCATAAATTATCACTTATTGCTAAAAAATGAAAAAAGAACTGAGAGAAAGATGCGGGAGAGTTATGGCAGAATGCATGATCTGGGATGGGGTGGGGTGGGATGGGGGGAAGGTAAAGAGATATATGCCTGAACTGAATTGGAAAATGATGTATGAAATACACAAAGCATCAATAAAAAATAATAAATAAAAAGAAAGAAAAAAAAACCCTATACTCCACTAAATTTGAAAATCCAAGAGAAATGGATGAATATCTCAAATCCTGGAATTTGCCAAAGCTTAAACTAGAAGAGATTGACATCTTAAACAGACCCATAAAATTTCAGGAAATTGAATATTTAATAAAAAGCCTCCCAACTAAAAACATCCCGAGCCTGGATGGTTTCACAGCAGAATTATATAAAACATTTAAAGAGGTCTTACAACCATTATTAATCAAACTTTTCAGAAGGATACAGACAGAGGGAAATACCCCAAATTCCTTCTACAAAGCCAGCATCACTCTAATACCAAAACCAGGCAAAGACACAAACAAGAAAGAAAACTATAGACCCATATCATTGATGACCACAGATGCAAAAATTCTCAACAAAATACTTGCATATCACATACAGACCCACATCAGAAAGATCATCCATCATGACCAGGTTGGATTCATACCAGAGATGCAGGGATGATTCAACATACATAAATCAAAAAATATCATAAAACACATAAATGGACTTAAAAATAAATACCAGACAATCATCTCAATTGATTCAGAAAATACTTTCAACAAAATCCAGCATCCCTTCATGCTTAAAGTCTTAGAGGGAATTGGACTGGAAGGATCATTCCTCAATGTAATCAAAGCCATATACAAGAAACCCACAGCCAACATCATCTTAAATGGAGAAAAGTTGGAAGCATTCCCCTTAAAGGCAGGAAAATGGCAAGGCTGTCCGCTATTGCCACTCCTCTTCAATATAGTTCTTGAAATCCTTGCTAGGGCAATAAGGCATGAAAGCAAATTAAAGGAGTACTAATTGGAAAAGAGGAAGCAAAACTATCCCTTTTTGCAGATGATATGATAGTTTACCTAAGGGATGCTAAAAACTCAATCAGAAAACTCTTAGATATGATCAAAAGTTTCAGTAAAGTGGCGGGATACAAAATAAACCTAGAAAAATCAGTAGCATTCCTTTACACCAACAATAAGCAACTGTAGAATGAATATAAGGAGACCTTCCCAACCACAATAGACTCAAAAAACAAACCTAGGAATAAACCTAACAAAGACACCAAAGACTTCTACAACAAAAAATTTAAAACCCTGAAGAACGAGATTGATAATGACATCAAAAGATAGAAAGACCTCCCATGCTCATGGATTAGAAAAATTAATATAATAAAAATGTCCATTCTACCCAAAATAATATACATATTCAATGCAATCCCAATCAAAATCCCCATGAGCTTTTTCACAGACTTAGAAAATAAATCCTTAAATTCATATGGAACAATAAATGAACCCAAATAGCTAAAGCAACCCTGAGTGAAAAGTACAATACTGGGGGAATTGCATTACCAGACTTTAAGCTATATTACAGGACTATAGTCATAAATACAGCCTGGTACTGGCAAAAAAAAGAACCATTGACCAATGGAACAAAATTGAAGATCCAAATTTGAGCTCATATAACTTCAGCCACCTCATACTTGACAAAGCGGCCAAAAAAACTCAATGGAGGAAAGATAGCATCTTCAGCAAATGGTGTTGGCAAAACTGGATCACCATTTGTAGAAGAACAAAATTAAACCCCTACCTCTTACTCTATACAAAAATAAACTCCAAGTGTATCAAAGATCTCAACATGAAACCCGAAACCCTGAAGGTGATAGAAGAAAAAGTCGCAGTAACCTACAAGACATAGGTGTAGGAAAAGACTTTCTAAATCAAACAGCAGCTGCACAGGAAATAAGGACAACAGCTGACAAATGGGACCTCATCAAACTCAAAAGATTTTGTACAGCAAAAGAAGCAATCAAGGAAGTGAAGAGAAAATCCACAGAGTGGGAGTAAACCTTCACCACTGATACATAAGACAAAGCATTAACATCCAGAATATATAAGCTACTTAAAAAGCAAAGATGTAAGAAAACAAATGACCTACTCAAAAGATGGAGTAAAGAGCTGAACAGAGACTTCACCAGTAAGGAAGTAAAGATGGCTGAGAAACATATTAAAAAGTATTCAACATCATTAATAATTAAGGAAATGCAAATTAAAAAAACCAGTAAGGTATCACCTCCCTCCAATAATACTCGCCAAGTTCACAAATACAAAAGACACCAAATGCTGGAGAGGTTGGGGAAATGGGAACACTCATCCACTGCTGGTGGGAATGTAAACTGGTACAACCATTATGGAAAGCAGTGTGGAGAACCCTTAAAAAACTGAAAATGAACCTACCACCTGAGCCAGCCATACTACTCCTGGGTATGTACCGACAGGATGCATCCTACCACAAAATACATGCACAGCTATGTTTATTGCAGCTCTCTTCACAATAGCAAGGAGCTGGAACCAACCCAAATGCCCCTCAATGGATTACTGGATAACAAAAATGTGGTATATCTACACAATGGAGTTCTAAACAGCAGTAAAGAAAGATGACGTCATGAGCTTTGCTGGTAAATGGATGGAACTTGAAGCAATTATTCTAAGTGAAGTAACACAGTCCCAGAACAAAAAAAGAATGGTTTCCCTCATTTGTGGATGCTAATAACAAATCCCCAGTTGGCAGGCAAACTGAGCAACTTTATTATTATATTTCATTGTATCTGAAATCAACTGTGCTATTACAATGTGAATCTATAAATGGGCTCTAGAATTGTCTTACCACTTATACTCACACATTTTAATTACCATATATAGATGGAGGAGATGTAGTCATATTCGAAAGAATGTATAGTTAGAAGACTTTACACCTGCATGCAAATTTACTGTTAAAATGTGAATCAACTACATGTGTTTAGGAATCAATCTACAGCTTATTTACAGAATTTTTAATTTTGACTTATGTGTGGAGTGTGCATATTTTGGAATAATATAAAATAAAATAGTATTGATAAAAAAAGAACTGGAATAAATGCATTGCTTGCTGATCAACTGCTTCAAATCCCTGTCACCTTGATTTATTCAGTATAGTAGACTATACATTTGAACTATGAGCCAGAAGAAATTTTTTCTCCTAAAGTTGCTTTTGTCAGAACATTTTATCACATAAGCAGAAGAGACACCAAGTCCAGTGATTCCACAAAACACAGTGTAGAGAAAATTTAATAATCCTTCCACTGAGAGGGAATCCTCAGCTGGTTGTGATGGTGCACATCTTTAATCGCAGAATTTGGTACGCTGAAGTATGCAGATCTCTGGGAGATCAAAGCCAGGTTGTTCTACATAGTGAATTCTAGGCCTGCTGTGGCTATGGGAGACCCTATCTGAAAAAGTCTAAAACAAACAAACATAGAAAAGAAGGAAGCCTCTGCATGTTCTCCTCTGCTTCCAAGTGAACTCTCCCAATATAAGGGAAAGACCTTTTCCAAACTTCTCACTTTCTAAACCCCAACTTCAAATACCTGCCAATGAATGCTACATCATTTACTCTAAAACTGACCTTCTTTTCAAACACCTTTGAGACACTGCTGATAAAATAAACAACTGAGGGATAGATTTATACATAAATAGGTTTAGGAATAAATATTCATAGGTGTGAATATATATTCATAAATTTATGAATAAATATTCACAGATTTATGAGTAAATGGCCAAGTATACGAATAAATAACCTTTGCCAATTTTGGTTCAGACATGGTTTTGTCTTTGACAGAATTGATTTAAACAGAGGCAACCTGTCCAAGATAGGTATGTGGGCTGGGTCAATTCATCCAAATAAATGCAAAAGTCTATAGATTTAGATACAGTTCGAATGACATCAATTAAAGCTTTGGGCATATATCACAATTGATTAGTTTATTGGTGTGTTTGGTCCCTTGTTCCTCAACAGGACCAAGTTTTTCAAGGGTTGGAAAATTTGACTCCTGCTTAGATATTGATGGTCAAGATGGGCACTAGTAGAAGTACTAGACTAGACCAAGTTATGAACACAGTGTTTGTGCCAGGTACTGAACTAAATGTGTCATATCCCAGCTTTATATTCACTCTTCACAGTACAAGATAGTAGCATTTTCTTTTGCTGATGACAGGAATCATAAACATTGAAGCCACTATTCCATAGGTGCTTTTCTAGGGCATCAGTAATTATCTAGTTCAAACCTTAGGCCTTTTTATCAGTCATACAAATTAACTTGTCTCCAGTGTTTCCCAGTTTTCTAAAACATGTTCATGGTCTTTAGCAGAAAACTCACCTTTCATGCAAATCCCATTCAATAATGAATTCCACCCAGGCATTCATTTTTATAGACATTTTAACACAAACATACTGCAGAGGTGTTTCAGATTCTGCCCTATAAATCATAATGGTAGACTGTTTTTTTCCTAGACAATATGTCTTTTCTTATAACTTTTGTTATTGTTACTAAATCAAACAAATGTTTACACATTGTGTTAGAAATAGCACAAAAAACCAACATTCCTTTGTGTATGCTAAGGGGCTGCCTAGATGAATTATTAAGATCCTGCCTTGTAGACACATTTAAACTCAGAGTGAAACAAGGGAAGATAAAGTTCAGAATATACATATGTAGATTATGCAAATAAATTTCCCGTGTTGAAATAATATTGTTTAAGACATAAAAGGTTAAAGACGACTTGTTTCATTCAATTTTCCAAATGGGGATTTCATTGGTCTTGTGGAAAGTTTCTGCTGCTATATAATTTTAGAACTTCAGAGCTTGCATTAACAAAGGGAACGCTTACTGGTAGGATAAAGTAAAATCTGCAAATTGAACTAGGCATTTTGGAAATGGTGAATTCAACTATACCTGTTCTTAATACCTTCCAAGTCATTTTTCCTTGGATAAATTGTTTCCTTAACACAGTAATGCAATCAAGAAATCTTTTTAAGCAAATAATAAGGTGCCAATATTTTAAAGAATACAAGGATTTAGACATCTAATGTTTTCAAGGAAGTATAGCATTATAGCCACAATGCAAAAAACAGTAAGACAGTATGATTAGAGAAAGAGGAATAAGTATGATAGGAAGAAATGGAAAGCACTGCACTAAATTTTCAGGTATTTCAGGAAAAGGCCAAAGTTTACATTTTAATTGAGATGTTGCTTATGACTTTATTGTCTGCATGTATGTAAGTGCACCCATGTTGTGCAATGCCCATGGAAGTCAGAAGAGGGCAGTAGATCCCCTAGAACTTCAGTCAGCTTTCTGTTGCTGTGATTAAGTTCTGACCAAAAAGCCAGCTGTGGTAGCACATCCCTTTATTCCAAACACTGTGGAGGCCAATCTCTGAGAGATTGAGGCAGGACTGGCCTATAGTGATCACAAATGCATGGCTTATCCTTGGACTCTAAGACCTGGAACTCATGGGAAAAGGTAGATACTTATGAGGAAGGGAGAAACTTTGAAAATGCTGAAGATGTCCCTCAGGTTTGACCTTTAATAAGAAGAAAGGAAAATCCCTGGTTCAGCATGCTGAATGAGAACTTAACAATCATCTTGTGTGAGACTCTGGTAATCAGAGAATACTCAGCACTGGAGCTGCTAGATCTAGAGAAGACTTTTCCAGGAGTGGATAATGGCACCCACCCAATTAAACATGGTACCTTTTCTTTCCTGTGTTTCAGCTAGAGGTGGAGACAGTTTGATCAACCAGGGCCTCTCATAGCTTCCACATGTAGTCAGTGGGCAGAAAATAGGTGTTTCTACACCCCTGGGTCAGACCCAGGGCCTTCCTAACCCAGGGAACCAACAGGTGCAGCAGGGGCAAGAGGGGTCACATTTTTCCTTGGCCCTGTGCAGGACTGGGCAGATTGAGCTAGCCCCCAAGAGATTTATTATTAATGGAGAAATTCAGGACACTCCCAGTAAGATGTCCAAGACAAAAAAAATGTCTGAGAAAATGAATAAGGTTAGTAAAGGGATAATTAGGATAATTATTCTTATTCATGTTATTGTACCCAGTACAGATCTGTTGAGAAAACAATTGATACAAATGGATAATTTTTTCTATGTTCCATTCAATCTTATTTATGTTTGATTTAGTAGACAGTATGAACCACTGAGTATTTTGAAGAGATGGAACCCATTTGAGAGAAAACATGTACAGCTAAAGAAACACGGATTTAAAAGATTTAAGGGCCTAGTGCAGTTTTGAAATTCTCTTCTTTATGATGCTTTTATTGATGTTTTGTGTATTTCAGACATCATTTCTCAGTTCAGTTTAGACATATTCCCCTTTCCCTTCCCCCCCACCCTATCCAGATCATGCACTTTGTAATAACTATCCTGCATCTTCCTCTCAGTCTTTTTTTATATTTAGGAATTCACATTTTCCTCCTTTAATTTTATATTACTCTAAAATATGCATACATACTTTCCACTCATGTACAGTAATTACAGAGTCTGAAAGTAAGTTAAGAGATTTACATTATAACAACATAGTTGCTTTCAGGTAAACAGAAATATAACAATAATGTTGTTCAGCTTGCCTTTCATCTGGGGATTTGATGTTAGCTTCCACAAATGAGGGAGACAATTTGCCACTTGTTTTTCTGGGACTGTGTTACTTCACTTAGCATAATGGCCTCAAGTTCCATCCATTTACCTGCAAAGTTCATGATGTCATCTTTCTTTGTTTCTGAGTAGTCCTCCATTGTGTAGATGTGCCACATTTTTGTCAGCCACTCATCAGTTGAGGGGCATTTGGGTTGGTTCCAGCTCTTCACTATCGTGAAGAGAGCTGCAATAAACATGGATGTGAATGTATCTTTGTGGTTGGACGAGTCTTGTGGGTATATACCCAGGAGTGGTGTGACTGGGTCAGGTGGTAGGCTCAGTTTGAGTCTTTTTTTAATTTTTAAATTTTTTTTTTTATTTATTTCTGTATGTGCATGAATGTACTGTCTGCATGCAAGTCTGTGCACCCGTGTGGTGCAATGCCATGGAGGTCAGAAGAGGGCGTCAGATTCCCCTGGAACTGGAGTTCTCCTGGAATTGGAGTTACAGACGGCTTCCGGCCGCCATGTGGGTGCTGGGGATAGAACCTGGGTTCGCTGTAAGAGCGGTCGGCTCTCTTTTTTAAAAAAAAATTTTTTTTTATTAATTTTTTTTTTTATTTATTTCTGTATGTGTATGAATGTACTGTCTGCATGCAAGTCTGTGCACCCGTGTCGTGCAATGTCGCGGAGGTCAGAAGAGGGTCTCGGATTCCCCTGGAACTGGAGTTCTCCTGGAATTGGAGCTTCAGACGGTTCTCAGCCGCCATGTGGGTGCTGGGGATCGAACCCGGGTCCTCTGTAAGAGCGGTCGGCGCTCTTAACCNTGAAAGACATCTTAAAAAGTGTTCAACATCATTAATAATGAGGAAATGCAAATTAAAACCACTCTCAGATATCATCACACTCCTATTTGACTGTCTAAGATCAAGAACACACAAAAAAACCATCAAATGCTGGAGAAGTTGTGGGGAAATGGGAACACTCATCCACTGCTGGTGGGAATGTAAACTTGTACAACACATATGGAAAGCAGTGTGGAGAAGTTAAAAGAACTAAACTGAGGAGCTGGAGAGAATGGCCTGGAGCGAGATGGCCTAAGTTTTTATTTTATTTTATTTTATTTTATTTTATTTATTTATTTATTTATTTATTTATTTTGGTCTTTTTGAGACAGGGTCTCCCTGTAGCCTCAGCTGTCCTGGAACTCACTCTGTAGACCAGGAAGGCCTTGAACTCACAAAGATCTGCCTGCCTCTGCCTCCCAAGTGCTAGGATTAAAGGCATGCACCACCACACCTGGCTATGTTGAGATCTTTTATCCGCTTGGAGTTGATTTTTGTACAGGGTGAGAAGTAGGGGTTTAATTTTGTTCTTCTACAAATGTGATCCAGTTTTGCCAGCACCATTTGCTGAAGATGCTATCCTTCCTCCATTGAGGTTCTTTACCCCTTTGTCAAATATGAGGTGGCTGAAATTGTATGAGCTCAAGTTTGGATTTTCAATTTTGTTCCATTGGTCAATAGGTCTGTTTTTGTGCCAGTTCCAAGCTATCTTTATGAATATGGCCCTGTAATATATTTTGAAGTCTGGCAGATCAATCCCCCGTGTATTGAATTTTTCACTCAGGGTTGCTTTAGCTATTCAGGGTCTTTTGTTTTTCCATATGAATTTAAGGATTTTTTCTCAAGTCTGTGAAGAAGCCCATGGGGATTTTTATTGGGATTGCATTAAATCTGTATATCAATTTGTATAAAATGGACTTTTTTACTTTATTAGTTTTTCCAATCCATGAGCATGTGAGATCTTTCCTTCTTTTGATGTCATTTTCTATCTCCTTCCATGAGGGTTTAACATTTTTGTTGTAGACATCTTTGGTTAGGTTTGTTCCCAGGTATTTTATTATTTTTGAGGCTATTGTGAGTGGGAAGTTCTTCTTATATTCCTTCTCCACTTGTTTATTGTTGGTGTAAACAAAAGCTACTGATTTTTCCAGGTTAATTTTGTATCCCGCCACTTTACTGAAACTCTTAATCATTTCTAGAAGTTTTCTGGTGGAGCTTTTACTATCCCTTAGGAAAACTATCATATCATCTTAAAAAAGAATTAGCTTAACTTCTTATTTTCTGATTAGTACACCTTTAGTTTCCTTCTCTTGTCTTATTGCCCTAGCAAGTGTTTCAAACACTATGTTAAAGAGGAATGGCGATAAGGGGCAGCCTTGCTGGGTTCCTGCCTTTAAGGGAAATGGTTCCAATTTGTCTCCATGTAGGATGATGTTGGCAGTGGGATTGCTATAAACAGATCCATAATATTTTAGGAAATCGAAGATGTAAAAAAATCCTCCCAACTAAACAAAACCCAGGTCCAGATGGAGTCACAGCAGAATTCTATAAAGCATTTAAAGAGGTCTTACAATCATTATTACTCAATCTGTTCAGAAGGATACAAACAGGGAATTCTCTGAAACTCCTTCTTATGAAGCCAGCATCACCTTAATACCAAAACCAGGCAAAGATAGAACCAAAAAAGAAAGCTACAGACCCACCTCATTAATGAACATAGATGCAAAAATTCTCAACAAAATATTTGTAAATCTCATACAGAACCACATCTAAAAGATCATCCATCATGGCCAAGTAGGATTCATACCATAGATGCAGGGGTGGTTCAACAATTGTAAATCAATAAATACCATAAAGCACATAAGTGGACTGAAAGACAAAAACCACATGATCATCTCAATTGATGCAGAAAAATCCTTTGACAAGATCCAGCATTGCTTCATGATTAAAGTCCTAGAGGGAATTGGACTAAAGGGAACATTTCTCAACATGATAGAAGTTTTGAAATACTTGAGATCTTTATGGTTGGGTAAGGCATAAATGATAGCTGCCACAATGGTTGGGAAAAATCTAGACCAGCCTGGGCCTGTAGATGCAAAAGAGTGAACAAAAGCATTTATGCAAATAAAATGAGAGATTCCCCAAACTGCAATATTGTTAAATGAATATTCTAAGGCCAAATGTGACTTGCATCCTGTCTTAGTCTGTCTTCCATTGCTGTGACAAAACACTCTGACTGACACCAACTTGGGGAGGAAAGGGTTTATTCAGCTTACATCTCCCGGGTCACAGTTCATCATTTAGGGAGCCTAAGGCAGGAACTCAAGGCAGGAACCAGGAGTCAGGAGCTGAAGCACAGGCCATGGAGAAATGCTGTTCACTGGCTTGCTCCCCTGGCTCATGCCCAGCCTGCCTTCTTATACTGTACACAAAAACCTGCCCAGGGTGGTACCACTCATTGTGGGCCAGGCCCTCCCAAACTGCTTGACCATCAAGACAATACTCCACAGATGTGGCCACAGGCCAATCCAATGGAGCCAATTCCCCAATTGAGGCTCCCTTATCCCAGGTGTGTTAAGTTGACACTAAAGCTATCCAGCACACATCCCCCCTTGATTTCTAGGTTAGGGAGGCCCCAAAGACCTCCAAATGATAAGGGCTATTGGCACTATTGTTGCTTACATGTTAGAACTAAATGATGAGAACTTTTTGCCAAAGACACCACCCACATGATGTGAGCATGGAGAGGGAGAAATCCAGTTATGAATAAGCTGGAAACTCCCCACTAGCCAAATGCCCTGGTCGTCATATTTCCAGAAGGCACTATGCAGACCACTGGGTGAGAATTGTCCCCTATGCCCCAACTTAATGATGGACACTGTGTGGTGTACTATCAACATACCAAATGAGATGGAACTACAGTGCAATAGTGGTGTAACAATTGTATGCACAAGGAACAAATTTAAGACCTAACTTTGGGGACAAACACATATCACTACTGCAAGTCAGGCCAACCCTGGTGATAGGAGAAGCTATATGCCTTTGTACTTGTTTTGTTAGCTGGATGTGATGCATCTGCTAAGGTGCTGTGCTGGATACCTTTAGTGTCAACTTGACACACCTGGGTTGAGGGAGCCTCAATTGGGGAATTGGCTCCATTTGACTGGCCTGTGGCCACATCTGTGGAGTATTGTCTTGATGGACGAGCAGGGTGGGAGGGCCCAGCCCACAGTGAGTGGTGACACCCTGGGCAGGAAGTTGTGTACCATATAAGAAGGCAGGCTGGGCATGAGCCAGGGGAGCAAGCCATTGAACAGCATTTCTCCATGGCTTGTGATTCAGCTCCTGCCTCCAGGTTCCTGCCCTGAGTCCCTGCCTTGGGCTCCCTTAGTGATGAACTGTGACCCAGGAGATGTAGGCTGAATAAACCCTTTCCTCCCCAACTTGGTGTTGGTCAGAGTATTTTGTCATAGCAATGGAAGACAAACTAGAAGAGAAATTGGTACCAGAGAGTGGGGTATTGTTGTGACAGACCTGACCTTGGTGTTTTGGGGAAGGATTGTGGAGGCTTTTGGAACTTTAGGCTGTGAAGATCATTGAATGCCTAAAGATTTTTGCTGTGGAGCTTGGAGCAGTTTTGCTGAAGAAGTTGTAGAAGGTGGAGGCCTGGCTTGTGAAATTTTTAGTTTAAAGGGAAGCAGAGATCATCAGGACTGTTTAATCTGTGGATTCTGGTCAGCTGGGGCTGAAGAATCAGCTGTAAGTTACAAGAGACAAGAAACTGAGGTGAAATCTTTGTACTGGGACAATTGATGCTGGTTAGCTGGGGCTGAAAAATTAGCTGTAAGTAACAAGGGACAAGCATCACTGTGGTGAAATCTTCTGGGAAGAATTTCTTCAGGGTCAGCACACAGAAGCTGTGTTCAAGAAGGGGCCTGAGCCTCCATCTCAAGCCAGAAGCAGGTGTTGGTAGTAAGAGTCTCTGTATTAGTCACTTTTCTGTTGCTGTGATAATACACCATGATCAAGGAACTTATAAAAGGAAGAGTTTATTTGAGCTTACGATTACAGTTCCAGGGAATTAGAGTCCATTGTGATGGAAGGCATGGTGGCTGGATCTGGAGCAGCAAGCCGAGGGTCACATCTCGCAAAGAAGCACAGGAAGCAGAGAGAGAGAGAGAGAGAGAGAGAGAGAGAGAGAGAGAGAGAGACTGGAGACCATGAGGCTTGTTAAACTTACTAAGCCTGCCCCCAATAACTTACTTCCTCTAGCACGGCCACACCTTCTAAGACCTCCAAAAGCAGTGCCACCAACTGGAGACAAAGGTCTGAATACTTACAGCCTATGGGGGACAGTCATTCAAACCACCACATTCCACTCCCTGGCCCCCATAGGCTCCTGACCATATAAAATGCAAAATGCATTTAGTCCAACCCTAAAAGTCCCCATAGTCTTTACCAGTTTCAATGCCATTCAAAAGTCTATAGTACAAAGTCTCTTCTGAGACTCAGGCCAATCTCTTAACTGTAAAATCAAAAGACAAATTTCATACTCCCGATGTACAGTGGAACCGAATACACATTCCCATTCCAAAAGGGAGGAATAGAGGCATAGTGAGGAAATACTAGACCAAAACAAGACCGAAAACCAGCAGGGCAATCTCCAATTCCAGTAGCTCCATGTGCAACTTCTGGGACTTGACTTCCAAAGGGCTTAGATGGCTCAGCTCTTCCAGCTTTGCTTGCAACATACATCTCTTTCTTAGGCTGTTACCAGTCCCTGTATGCAGCTCTCCCTGACAAATATCTCACAGGTTTGGCATCTCAAAAGTCTTCTTGGGGTCTCCGCTTCCAATCAGACTTCACATTCACAGCTTCACGCAATGACCTATCGGGGCCTTCTTTATGCAGGGACACCCCTGCTGCACTCTGCCTGGCCTTGGCAGCTCTCTGAAACCGTGGAGGAAGAACTGATGACCCCTTCACTCTTGCAAACTTCATGCTTCTAAAACCAGCACCACGTGAATGAAATTGCTGAATCTGGCTGCAAGTTTGGGATGGAATCTCTCCTACTTTAACCACATTTGCAATTTTTCTCTTCCCTGGACTTGTTGGAGAAGAAAATGCTTTCAGTATTTTCCTTTAAAAAGCTGGAGGATTAGCTGGTTGTGGTCTTGCCCTGAAGGGGGCAAGGGCTTGCCCTTGTTTACTTGTAAATCTCCATGCCTCTCCTTAATCACTTTAGTCTCCTTATGAAAGGGAGCCTCTCCTTCACAAACCTTGGCCACACCTTAAATCTTCCTAGTGTACTGTTCAGATCCAAACTGTATATTCTGCATTTCCTTCTGCCCCATTTGCTCTTTTTCACTGTAGATCTGTATAATATTCACTATTAAAAGCTACGCCACCATTTCTACATTAGGCTGTTTTGAAATATTCTCTGCCAAAGACATCAGTCCATTCCTTTTCAACTTAGCATCAGGCAAGCATCTGGGCTGTGGTCAAACTGCTGCCAGACTCTTTATCAAAATATCCCAGTTGCTGCCTAAGTCTTTATTTTCCTCTGGAACTACATTTTTTGCAGCCATGCTTTCTTCCAGGCTTCTACTAAAATGGCCCCTTAAGCTCTGCTTACAGTAGTCAACAGTTTTTCTAGCCCAAAGTTCCAAAGTCTTCCACATTTCTCCAAACATCCACATGGTCAGGTTCTTCACAGCCAACAGCCCACTCTCTGGTACCAATTAACTGTATTAGTCACTTTTCTGTTGCTGTGATAAGACACCATGACCAAGGAACTTATAAAAGGAAGAGTATATTTGAGCTTACGATTGATGGTTCCAGGGAATTAGAGTCCATTGTGGTAGGAGGCATGGCGGCTGGATCTGGAGCAGTAAGCCAAGGGTTACATCTCGCAAGAGCACAGGAAGCAGAGAGAGAGAGACTGGAGACCATGAGGCTTGTTAAACTCACTAAGCCTGCCCCCAATAACTTACTTCCTGTAGCATGGCCACACCTTCTAAAACCTCCAAAAACAGTGCCACCAACTGGAGACAAATATCTAAATACTTATAGCCTATGGGGGACACTCATTCAAACCACCACAGTCTCCTATATGGTTCTGGTATTGAAATTTGAGGGGGTCACAGAGAGCAGCCAAGACTTGGCACTGTGAGAGGTCAGGAAAGACCATTGGTGGAAGTTCACCTCAGTAACAGTGAAGACTCCAGGATTGCAGGTGTCATGGAGAGAAGCTAAGGCTTTTCACCAGGAGAGGTCAGAAGAGACCACTGGTGAAGGTGCTGCCTCAGTTTCAGTGGTGACCCCAGCTTTTTGGAGATGCCAGAACCATGGGATGACCACCAAGAGCAGCAGCAGGTGTGAAATTGAGTCTGCCTGGGCCTGCGAGATGAGCTGTGTGTACCACAGGTGGCAGTGTCGGAAAAGGGGAGCTGCTGAAACCCTTTGGAGCCCAGAAGATTGTGAGTGAATCCCAGGTGTCCTGCCTTGAGCTACTTTGCTGGACTTAGGTTTTGTTTGAGAGTGCCTGATTCTTCCCTTTGAAATAAGAGAGTACTTGTTTTAGATTTTACAGCAGCCCACAGTTAAGAGACTTTTAATAGACTGAACTTTTAAGTGTTTGGACATTTTAAGGACTGTGGGGCTTTTAAGGTTGTACTGTCTTAGGTTGTGATTAATGTTAACATCATAATTTGGGGATAAGAACTGGAAAGGTGGTGGTTTAATAGCGATTGTGTTTTGTGTGTAAAGTTAACATGTGGTCAGTTGTGCTGTATGGCTTCAGTGTCAACTTGACACACCTGGGTTGAGGGAGCCTCAATTTGGGAATTGGCTCCATTGGATTGGCCTGTGGCCACATCTGTGGAATATTGTTTTGATGGTCGAGCAGTGTGGGAGGGCCCAGCTCACAATGAGTGGTGCCACCCAGGGCAGGTTGTTGTGTACCATATAAGAAGGCGGGCTGGGCATGAACTGGGAGATCAAGTCAGTGAACAGCATTCCTCCATGGCCTGTGCTTCAGCTCCTGCCTCCAGGTTTCTGCCCTGAGTCCGTGCCTTGGGCTCCTTAAGTGATAAACTATGACCCAGGAGATGTAAGCTGAATAAACGCTTTCCTCCCCAAGTCGGTGTCAGTCAGAGTGTTTTGTCACAGCAATGAAAGACAAACTAGAACAGGTGCCTTCCAAGAATCTGTATTCATAGGTTATGACCATAGTCAATGTTCATTTAGATCTTTTCTTGTTTCCTGTTTCATCCATTTTGTTTTTGTTTTATATTGGGAAGAATGCCACCAAGATGTGACGAGAGCCACATCTGGAAAACAGATCAAGAAAACATCCAAGTGTTCAATATCTCATCACAGTGGGAGGAAAATCATCTTACAACTATGTCATCTGTTCCAAGGTTTGGGGACTTTTGCAGAAGAGGATGATGGGAAGAATGTAAGGGCCAGAGAATGGGGTGGAGTGTTGCAATGGGACTTTCCTCCAACCGGCAGACCAAAGACAGATGTATTCTTCCCAATTTTGGCTGTACTCACTTGCCTAGGATCTGCACAGCTTGTTGATGATTATTCTAAGCAAGAAAGAAGGATCAGGGAGAGTCATCCATACCGTTTAGGCAATCAGTTGGCTCTAGTTGAATGGAGGGAGGGGAAAAGGTTATATAAACAGAAAAAGCTGGAAGGAGAGTCTCATCACATTTTTGTGTGTGAGGAAGCCACATCCATGACTAGATGGAAAGTTTCCTTGCAGACTTACAAGGGGAGAAGCCACATTCCTGAAAGTAAACCCTCTCACATTGTTATGTAGATAATCCCAATAAATCGTTAGTCTCCCAAACTGCAGTTTGGCAAAATGGACCATGGTTTATGGTAGAGACCAACAGAGGAGGGAGTCAGTCAACTTTGTGCCTCCTAGAAAGAATTTTAACTACAGAGTGGTATCACAAGAGCAAGATGTTGAGCGCTTTTAGAAATGTATCTTAGATATTTTATGTCTTTTGAGAGCTATCTGTTCATATCCATATCCCATCTCCAACTTGGGTTATTTATTTTCTTGATTCTTTGCTTTTGAGTTATTTATGTATTCTGGATATTACTCCTCAGTCAGATATTTAGCTGAAGTGTGGGAAGATCCAGCTTGAATGAGGAGCTGGTTTTCAGCTAGCAGCTCTCAGGGCACAATGTGGAAGTCATAAAGTTCCTCTGTCACTGCCCCAAGAGGAAGCAACTCATGGCCTAGGCACATGACTCCAGGTGAGGCAGCAGCATACAGGGGCATGATCCTGGGGTCTGCCATTGGTTGTGAGAGATAACATTATATTGCTTATAAAAGTGACTCGCAGCATGCAATAAACTGAATTCTCTATTACCATCATCACATTGAATATCTTGATCCATTATTTTGTGCATAAACAGGTCACAGCAGGCCTGGATTTCAAGTGCTGGGGGCTAGTGAGTTAGAAGGGGATCAACCAGGTTGCTAACCTAAGCTAGAATGGGGTTGGATGAAGACTAATCAAGTCATCAACCTGTGGAGTAGATTGTGAGTGAGTGTAGGCTGAAGATCAGCCAACAGCCATCAGCCTGAAATTCCTGTCCAAAGGTCAGCAGTTTCTGGGCAGATGGGATAGCATGGCCAGATGGAAAGTGGAACACTTCCAAAGGCTAAGAAGCTGAGAGGGACAGTAGTCACTCAGGGTGGGTTACAGAAGTAACCAACTAACCTCTTCGTCGAGGGGTCAGTTTCCCAGCAGTGACTGGAGTACTGCTTCCCTTCCTTTAGCAGTACTGCACTGTACCTGCTCATAGCAAGAGAAGGTTCCCACACTGAAGGTTTTCTCTCAATCAGTGGTTTTCATATTAATTTTCTTAGTTGTTACTTTTCCTTTACTGAAGCTTTATAGTTTATAAGTTCTTATTTATCAATTGTTGACCTTAATAGCAGAGCAAGTAATGACCCATTTCCTGCACATGTATCTTGTAGGGTACTGAATATATTTCCTTCTAACATTTTTAGAGTTAAGTATTCACATTGAGGACTTTGATAAATTTTGAGTTGAATTTTGTGCAGAGTTATAGATAAGTCCCAAGTTTCATTCTGCAACAGGTGGAGAACCAGTTTTGCCACCACAATTTGTTTAAAGTGCCATCTTTCCTCCAGTGTGTTCATGCACATTGGTAAAATATTAGGTGTATGAAATTACATGCACTCATGCTTGGACCTTCAGTTATGTTCCTCTGATCTTCCTGTCTTTTTGTGCCAGTATCATGCTGGTGTTAGGACTATAAATCTGCAATCTAGTTTGAGATCAGGTATGATAATCCCACAGCATTGCTTTGTATGCTCAGGATTGTTTTGGCTATCTGGGCTCTTGTGTGATTTCATATTAATATTAGGACTTTTTAAAGTCTGTTAAGAATGTCATTGGGATTTTGATTGGCATTACTCTGAATCTATGGATTGATTTTTTTGGTAGGATGGTCGTTTTCACAATATTAATTCTTAAAATTCATGAGCAAGAGCGGTCTTAACATCTGCCAAAGTCTTCTGCAATCTCTTTCTTCAAAGATTTAAAAATTTCATTGTAGAGATTTTCACTGTCTTTCTTTGAGTTTATTTTTGGATATTTTCCTTTTTGTAGGTTACTGTGAATGGACAGATAACTGTCAACTCTCACAGATTGTTTGTTATTGGTACATAGAAAGGCTACTGATGTTTGCAAATTGATTTGGCAACTTGCCACCTTGCTGAAAGTGTTGATAATTTCAAGGAGATTTCTGGTGGAATTTTTGGTATCCCTTATATCATCTATAAATTGTGATAATTTGGCCTCTTTTTTTCCAATTAGTATTCCTATAATTTCATTTCTTTGATTATTGCTCTAGGAAGGTTTTCTTTCCAGGTACTATATTTAAGAGGAGTGGGAATACTGGAAAGCCTTCTCTGATTCCTGATTTTAACAGGAATGCTGCCAGGTTTTCTCCATTTAGAATGATGTTGGGTACAGGTTTGATGTATGTAGCTTTAATTATATTGATGTATGTTCCCTCAAGTCCATTTCTCTTTAGGACATTTAACACAAATGCATGTTGGATTTTGGAAAAAAAAGGCCTTTTATTGTTTTTAATTGAAGTTTTGCACATTTCATACATTTCTTAATAAAATTTAGACCCATCCCCCCTTCTTGCTCCCCACCTTACCAGAGTAAATGCATTCTGTCATACAGGTCTTGCATCTTTCTCAGTTTTTTTTTTTTTAATTTATCAGTTCAGAGGCTTAATGTTTTGGGCAGAAGTTTACTGTTTCAGTCAGTTCTGTAACCCAGTCTTTTTTGTCATTGTTCCTTCCAATTTGCATCACTCCAAACACATACCAAAATTATGACATCTGAAAATAAACTATAGGTTAATTACAAAACATGTTTAGGGGTTTAGCAGTAGAGTTGTATGCAGGTAAATAAAAATATTATTTTATATTTCTACATTATGATCTATTTAGATGACAATGCAATTTTAACTTTAACTCAATTCATATTATTTATAGTATTTACTGACATGTATACTGAGCCATTCCTTCATCTCTGGAATAAAGCTGACTTGATCATGCTGGATATCCTTTGGATGTGTGTCTGTATGTGTTTTGGAAGCATTTTAGTGACAATTTTTGCATCTGTGTTCATTAAGGACTTGATCTATATAGTTTGAGTAATTTATGTATTCTGGATGTTAATCCTCTGTCAGATGTATTAATGGTGAAGGTTTCCTCCCATTCTGTGGGTTTTCCCTTCACTCTTTGATTGTTCCTTTCACTGTACAGAAGCTTTTGAGTTTAGTGAAGTCCCACTTGTTGACTGTTGACCCTATTTCCTGCTCAGCTTGTTTCTGATTTAGAAAGTCTAATCCTATGCCTGTATCTTGTAGGTTACTGCCAAAGTTTTCTTCTACCATTTTAAGAGTATTGGGTTTTACATTGAGATCTTTGATCCATTTGGAATTGATTATTGTACAGGGTGAAAGGTAGGGATTTAGTTTTATTCTTCTACAAGTGGTGATCCAGTTTTGTCAGTACAATTTGGTGAGGATGATGTCTTTCCTCCATGGAGCCTTCTTGGCCCCTTTGTCAAATATGAGGTGGCTGAAATTGCATGTGCTCAAGTTTGGATCTTCAATTTTGTGCTGCTGATCTATGGGTTGGCTTTTGTGCCAGTACCATGCTGTTTTTATGACTATAGCCCTATAATATAATTTGAAGTCTGGTATAGCAATCCTCCCTGTATTGCTCTCTTTTCTCAGGGCTGCTTTGGCTATCAGAGGTCTTTTGTTTTTCTGTATGAATTTTAGGATTATTTTTCTAAGCCCATGAAGAAATTCATAGTGATTTTAATTGGGATTACATTGCATCTGTACATTACTTTGGGTAGAATGGTCATTTTTACTATATTAATTATTCTAATCCATGAGCATGGGATATCCTTCCATCTTCTGGTGTCTTCTTCAATTTCCTTCTTCACGGTTTAAACTTTTCATAGTAGAGATCTTTAATGTCTTTGATCAAGTTTCTTCCAAGATATTTTTTGAGGCTATTTTGAATGGTAAGGCCTCTTTGGATTCCTTCTCCACTTGCTTGCTGCTGGTATAAAGTCTACTGATTTTTCTAGGTTAACTTTATATCCCGTCATTTTACTGAAAGTATTAATCATTTCTAGGCGCTTTCTCATGGAGTTTTTAGCATCCCTTGGGTAAACAATAATGCCTCTGCTAAAAGGGACAGTTTGACCTCCTCTTTTCCAATGACTACTCCTTTAAATCCCCTTTCTTATCTTATTGCTCGAGTGAGCATTTCAAGCACTATGTTAAAAAAGAATGGAAATAGTGGGCAGCCTTGCCAGTTTCCTGATTTTAAGGGGACTGTTTCTAATTTCTCCCCATTTAGAATGATGTTGCTGTGGGTTTGTTGTATATGGCTTTTATTATATTGAGGAATGTTCCCTCCAGTCCAACTCGCTCTAGGACTTTAAACATGAAGGCATGTTGAATTTTGTTGTAGGCCTTTTCCACATCAATTGTGATGACCATGTATTTTTTTAGTCTTTCAGTACTTTTATGTACTGTATGACATTTATTGATATATGTATGTTGAACCATCTCTGCATATTTAGTGTAAATCTGCCTTGGTCATGATGCATGACCTTTTTGATATGTGCCTGTATGTGGTTTGCAAGTATTTTCTTGAGAATTTTTTTTTTTTGCAGATAACATTGATGTTACTCAGTATGTCATACAATTAGGTAATTGGTGCGTTTTACAAGTATCTGTGTCCAAATTTTGAACAACCCAAGGTTCCCATAGTCAGTTGGAGAAGCTTGTATGCACGGCATGTTGATCAATCAAGAGTCCAGACTATATTCCTGTAGTCTCATGATTCACCCCTATCTCTCCACAGCCCTTACAATCTACCATGCCTCCTCTTCCGCGATTTGTTCCCTGGGCTTTGGGAAAGGGTCACAAGTGGGTGAGAAGAAAACAGTCTAATTTCTTTGGAGTTGTCATTTTGGACTCCAGTCTGTTCAGGTTGTTTCCCTTCATGGACTGACAGCTTTCCCAGTGATACCCTTTTAATCATACTAACAAAGCACAAGCTATTGGATGTACAGGCATTTAAGCAGTACCAATTATTATATCAAGCTAAGGTGTGAGCATAGACACAGATGCTTGGATGGTATGCTAATCCACAAACTGTGGTTTTAGGTGCAGCACAGTTTCAATATGAGAGACCTCCTTACCTCTTTTTCATAGAACAAAGAAAAACAGGGTGGTAATGAAGTCATCCTTTAATAGTAAATTAGAGCTGACTGTTATAGAAGTAATCTCTTTTTTTCAATTTTTTTTATTTATTTCTGTATGTGTATGAATGTACTGCCTGCATGCAGGTCTGTGTACTCGTGTCGTGCAATGCCGCGGAGGTCAGAAGAGGGTGTCGGACTCCCCTGGAACTGGAGTTCTCCTGGAATTGGAGTTTCAGATGGTTCTCGGCCACCATGTGGGTGCTGGGGATTGAACCCGGGTCCTCTGTAAGAGCAGTTGGTGCTCTTAACTGCTAGGCCATCTCTCCAGCCCCAGAAGTAATCTCTTATAAAACTGGAAAAACTGCTTTCTTTAATTGACTAATATACATAGGAACTGTAAAAAGGATTATTGTCTATTCAGAAACAAATATAATACTAAAGTCTCTTTAAGTAGTCCATATAATTAATACAAGAGAGCACCGATAGCAGCAATGGATTATTCTGCCAAGGAGATGCTAGCCAGGGGACCCAAGCCTCCCCACCCCCCAAAAAAGGTTAAGGCTTATTGCCTGTAAACTGGGATATCTGCAAGAAAAGAGGTGGTAAGGCCCGCCCTGCTGTCAATGACCTGATGTAACCATGGGAGGATTGTATCGAGATCACACTTACAAGTATACAGTTGGTCTCTGGAATACCAGAGAGTGTTACCAAAGGCCACTGAACCAATAAAGCAAATGTTGGTCTCCTTGAGTCAAGCAAAACTCCTCCACCAACATCAGCTACACCTCACTTGCTTGGAGATACTGTGCAGCAGTGGCAGCCATATGTCTGTATATCCAAACTTTATTTTATTATTAGCTCTCTCCTTGGAGGAATAACTCGTGGATGTTGCCACAAGCTTATACCTTCTAGTGATTAGGAGATTTATATGCCACAGTAAGGCCTTGTCATCTCTCTCAGGGGAAAAAAAAAGTAATCCAGGGATTAACACACCATCCAAATATCTGTGTCTATACCAAAGTAACCTACCATAGTAACTAGCAATGTTTAAATACGTATATATCTAATCACTTGTGCTTCATTAGTAGGATTGAAAGCCTATCCCTGGGCAATCAGTCAGCCCATGAAAGGAAACAGTCAGAACTGATTAGAGTCCAAAACAACATCTCCAGACAAAGTAGACTGTTGTGCTTCTTGTCCACCTGTGCCCCATTTCTTGAGAATTTTTGCATCTATGTTCATTAATGAAATTTGTCTATTGTTTTCTTTTTTGTATCTTTGCCTAGTTTGGCATTGAAATAATGCTGTTTTCTTAGAAGGAATTTGGGAGATTTCCTTCTGTTTCTATCCTTTTGAATAATTTGAATAATAATGGTTGTAGGTCCCCTTTAAATCTTGTATAGTATTTGGCTGTAAATCCATCTGGGAGTGGGCTTTTTTTTTTTTTTTTTTAGTTCAGAGGTTTTGAATTACTGTTTCAATTTCTTCATATGTTATGGGTCTGTTTAAGCTGTCAATCTCTTCTAGATTAAACTTTGGTGATTTCCTATACTCATCCATATCTCTTAGGCTTTCAAATTTAGTAGAGTATAAGTTTTTAATGTATTCTCATATGATTTTCTGGATCTTTTTGTTATCTGTTGTGATGCTTCCCTTTTCATCTCTAATTTTATTGATTTGGAAATGCTCTTTCTTTATTTTAGTTAACTGGACTAGAAATCTATCTATCTTGTTTATCCTTTCAAAGAATCCATTCTAGGATTCGTTAATTCTTTGTATAGTTTTCTTTGCTTCTATTTCATTGATATCCACTCTGATTTTTGTTATTTCTTCCTGAATGAGTTTTCGATTTCCTTTTCATTTCAGTCTGATTTTTTTTTTTATTATTATTTCCACTTTCTTCTGGAGATTGCCATTCTGTCCTTCTAGTTCTTTGGTTTGTCTATGTGTTCAGTTTCTTTCTCATTTCACCCTGGTATTTCTTCAGTATTTCTACTTCCTTCCAGTATTTGTCATTCTCTGCTTCTAGTTCTTTGATTTTTTTTTTTTTTGGTTTCCTTTTTCATTTCAACTTGAGATTTCCTCAGTATTTCCACTTCCTTGTGGTGTTTGTTATTCTCTCCTTCTAATACTTTGATTTATTTGTCTGTGTGTTCTTTATATTCCTTGATTTCTTTGATTTTGTCTATGATATTTCTTTTAAGATATGTATCCTGAGTTACCTCCAGGGTGTTCTCATTGTAGGAATCTTCTGTAGAACAGGTAGAATTTAGTGGATGTTTATTATTTGGTTTTCCCATGATATTGTTTTTTCGTTGTGCTTTTGGCATGCGGAGTTGTTTTGATGTTTGTATGCTGTTCTGACACTAAAGTGTTTATTTGTTGAGTTGAAGGTTGACTTGGGTTGTGTCCCTCAGGTGCATTTGTTGTCTTCTTATTAGTTATAATAGGCTGGCTGGTTAGGATTCAGATTTTTCATTTTTGATTTTTTACTGAAGGGACCAGGTAGTTCTCACACCTCTAGTCTGGAGCTTCTCTAGAGGTCCACAACAGGGGACAGTCAGGTTGGCTTGAACCTCACACCATATAAGGTGGGTCGACAGGTTTCCTTGGGCTTGCTATAAGCATTTGGGTTTGGTTCCAGGACCAGGGAATCTTAGTCTGGAGCAGAAGAGCGGCTCAAAATGTACCCTTAGCTAATGCTTTTTGCCTCCCTGTGCAGGCCTGCTCCACCAGTTGGTCTTGGAGCACTGTCTGGTTCAGCTTGCCTGGGCTGGCCCCTCTGCTGGGTGGTCTTGGAACACCACACAGTTCAGCTTACCTGTGTGGGCCTCTCCACTGGGTGGTCTAAGAACACTGCCTGGTTCCACATGCCTGGGCCAGATCTCTTTGCCAGGTGGTCTTTGATAACTTCCTGGTTCAGTTTGCCTGGGTTGGGCCTCTCAGCTGGGTGGTCAGTATATTGAGTTTTTCACTAACTTCTTCAATTCATCCTGAGTTTTCAGCAATATTTCTATCTCTTCGGTGAATTCAGTCTGAGATTTATCCCTATCCTCTTTGAGTTTTTTGAGTTGTTTTCTTGAAAGCTTAAAAATGTTGAATTTTTTTATCATATTTATGATTATTCTTTTTAAATTCTGTATCCTTGGTTTCCTCTCAGGAGTTCCCACTGTAGAACTCTTGTATAGGATTGATGATGTTTGTGGGCACATATTATTTTGGTTTTTCTTTTTTTTTTTTTTTTTTTTGCCGCTTTGGATTCTGGTGTGACAGTCAAGCTTTCCTTTGCTGAGTTGAAGTTTGATTTTGTTTGTATCTCTTGCGTTCTAATTGGATATGAAAAAGTACTTAGTTTAGGCTTCAGTTTCTCTCCTTTGGAGGTATTTTAGAGGGGATAGATGGAGAAAAGTCAGACTACTCAGGAGGGCAAAGTGTCTCTGGCTAGTTAGGAGCACTTCAGTATCCTCAGATGGATAGTCCCAAAGAGAAGAGATGGAAAATGGATATGCTCATCCACACTTGTCATCAGAGAAGCCTAAGTCCTGGGGAAGTGGGAGGGCCCACATATTACTTCAAAACGTGAGGTCAACATGTTTCAATTTCTGTAGCTCATCCCTTGAGTCAGGGTCAGGTGCTCTCAGGCAGTCTCAAAAGGCCTGCCACAAGCAAATATTTTAAAGAATGAACAATCAACTGCTTTTCCTTTGTGGCTAGTAATGCCAGTACTGTGAACAATCTTATCAACAACCGTAAGGCAACCTGAAAATCCCCCTTTCACATTCATGTGATGTTTACCGCATTTAGCACTTCATGTTATGTTTTTATGTTTATAGTTTGAGAAAGAGAGAGAGAGAGAGAGAGAGAGAGAGAGAGAGAGAGAGAATAATTGCAAAAAAGAGTACTCCTTACCCGTTAATTAATACAGACTTCCCTCTGCTTAATCTCCCCTATTTGTCAACTGTTGTTCTGTCTCTTGAGTATATGTATGTGTGTTTTTCCTGAGATTTCTTCCTCTAGTATGTTAACCCTCAGGCTTCTCATGTCTACTTTAGACTTTTGCCTATTCTCAGAGCATCTCCATGCTCCAAAGCTGGACTCCACTGTCAAGCAGGCATGCTAGTCTATACAACTGAGAAGACTGCTGTCCTGGTATTTCCCCCATTGACATCATCCAGGTAGGTGTCCTAATCCTTTGTTGGATAGTTATGTGTCTCTATAACCACTGCACTACCCATGCCATTGCAGTATCTCTGCCACTTGAATGGGAATATCAAACCATGTCAAAATTTCCTCTGCCAATATTTATTCTTGCTTATCTCCTGCATATCAGAGACAATTCTATTGCTCTTCATCCTGGGTTTTGTTGTATCCTGATCAAATGTGTCAATGATAGCTAAAATTACTTCTGAGAGGCAGAACCATGTCCAGCCTCCTCTTCCTTTGGTCCCCACCACAAAATGAGGTCCAATTTCACCAAAGAGCATTTTAGGAAAACAGGGAATTTATTTGACTTCTTTACAGAGCAATGGGTGAAAGCTGACTTACAAGAGTGTGAGTACAACTTTTTTAAAGCTACCCTGGAAAGTCTCCATCAAGTTGTGGATACTGACCTCTCCACATCTTTGCAAAAAGACAAGAACCACTCACCATGACTTTGTCAATGTATGTACTCTTTGCCCCTCTTTTTTTGTGCAACTAGGGTACACTGCTCTTTCTGGAGCTGTGGCTAATTCTTCCTGCCCCTTCTTTCTTGCTGAAAGTATCACTCAACAATTTTATCTGGGATGATCCTAGGAAAGTAGGTGCAACCAAGCTTGGGAAGATTGCAACTGTGTATGGAAACTGTGTATGGTCTGCTAGTCATAGCACAGTCTTATACATCACACTTTGGGTAGCGTTAGTGTCAACTTGACACACCTGGGTACAGGGAGAATAAAGTGGGGAATTTCTCCATTGGACTGGTTTGTGACCATGTTTGTGGGGTATTTCCTTGATTGCTGAGTGATATGGAAGGACCAGCCCACTGTGGATGGTGCCACTTCTGGGTAAGTTGTTCTCCATTTTATAAGAAAACAGGTTGACTAAGACAGAGGGCTAGTAGGTGAAATGGATAAAATCAGGGTATCTAAGTGGGAGGGGAGTAGAAGGGTTATAGAAGTAAAGGTGGGAATAAAGGAAAAAATTGAACTCAGGGGAAGTGGGGGCATAAAAGACTGGTAGTATCAAGGGAGAAGTGGGATACATTAAATGGAGAAATTTTCTTGTATTATTCTGTTGAAGATCTGATAAACACCTTTGTCCTGGATTTTTCTCCTTCCTCTATCCCTATGATGAGGAGGTTTGGTATTTTCGTAGTGTCTCTTATTTCATGATTATTCCACTCGTGATTTTTAAATTTTTCATACTTTGTTTGAGGATTGCAGTTCTTCCACCTTGGTTTCCAGTGTTGATATCCTGCTTTCTGCTTAATCCAATCTTTTACTGAGGCTTTCTCCCATATTTTCCTGCTGACTGGATGAGTGTGCAATTTCCTTTTTTACTTTATCCTGTGATTTCTTTACTATTTCCTGTTCCCTTTGGAGTTTGTCATTCTCTCCTAGATCCTTGATTTGCTGGTTGGTATCCTGTTTCATTTCAGCATGGGTTCTTTTCAGTATTTCCACTTCATTCCTGAGTTTGTCATTCTCCCTTCATTTCTTTAAGTGTGTCTATTATTGTTTTTTTTTTTTTTTTAGATCTGTGTCCTGGGTTATCTCCAGGGAGAACTAATTGTGGGTTTCTTCTATAGGGCTGCTAGATTTTGTTGGGGATTTATTATTTGCTTTCCTCATGTTCTTGATTTTCTTTTGTGCTCTTGGCATGTGGATTTGATTTCTTGTTTATAGTCTGATGTGAAATTCAAATGCTTCTTTGTTTGGTTGGAGGCCTGTTCCCCTAGGGTGGAAGGTTTTCTGTATCTTCTGTTACTTTGTGCTCCGAGTCACCTTCTCTGTTCCCACCAGGATGGCTACAAGGGGCGGGGGGTGGGAGAGGGGTGGCAGTGTTTTTAGCCTGCCCAATCCCGTTGCCATCAAGGTGACCTTAGGGCCTTACAGATTTGGTCTGGAAGTTGGAGCAGCTCCAAAGACCCTGCACCTGAAGTGCTGGGGCTCAGATGGTCTTGGCACCCTGCACTGGAAGCAACTGACCTGGGATGGTCCTGGAATCCTGTGCTAGGAAGATCCTGGAACCCGCCTACCAAGAGGCCTGCCCTCTCACTCTCCCTGTGCTGGAAGTGAAGGTGCTAGGATGGTCCTGGAACCTTGCACCAGAAGTGACTGGGCTAGGATGGTCTTGGAACCCTGGGCTGGAAGTGAAGGAGGTGGGATGGTCCTGGAACCTGCCTGAGAAGTCAGTTCTCCACTCACCCTGTGCTGGAAGCTACTGGGCTGGGATGGTCCTGCGACCCTAGGGTAGAAGCAACAGAGCTCCTATGGTCTTGGAACCGTGTGCTGGAGATGCCAGGGCTGGAAAGGACTTGGAACCCACCTTCCATTGTTCATATGAACTTACAGCATTGGTATCAGCATACACAAGACTCATGCAAGCTCAGCTGGATAAAAACCCTGCACTTTACTCCAGAAATTGCAAGCAGATCCAAACTTTGGCTGCTGAAATATTGGCATCTAATGGAGGTGGGTTGAGGAATACCTGGCCTTCTTTAAGAAAGGGACTCCGGATAGGCTGACTGGAACTCAGGGGGTGAACTTGCCGTGAGGAGTGGGTGGGGAGAGAAGTTTGGCACAATGGACCCTATCACAAATGACAGAATGTTTGAATTCCAGGGGGGAGGGGTAGCACTGTAGGAGAGTGCCAAGAGTTATAAAAGCGATTAAGACTGATTGAAAAATTATGTATGAAACACATAAAAAAAATAAAAAAAAGAAAGTTGAGCATGGGCCAAGAGAGCAAGCCAGTAAGCAGCATTCCTCTCTAGCCTGTGCATCAGCTCCTGCCTCCAGGATCCTGCACTGGGTTCCTACCTTGGGCTCCCTACATGGTAAAATGTGACTTAGGAGATGTAAATGAAATAAAGCCTTTCCTCCCTAGGTGATGTTGGTTAGTATTTTGTCACAGCAATGGAAAGCAAACTAGAAGAGTATATATCCAAATGACTTATTCTACTACAGAGATACTTGTACACCAATGTTCATGTTATTTTCTGATCTTTTCACAATAGCTAAGAAAGGAAGAAAGCTAAGTGTCCCTTGGCTGACAAGTGGATAGTGAAAATGTGGTACATTTACACAACAGAGTACTATTCAGTGGTAAAGAAAGATAAAATCATGAAATTTTCAGGTAAAGGAATGGTACTAGAAACTAATACTTAAGTGAAGTAACACAGACTCAGAAAAACAAATGACATATGTTCTCCCTCATTTGTAAATTTTAGCACCAAAGCAATATATGTGAGAATATATTCTGATGTAACTGCAGGAGCTAGACTATAGGAAATAACTGTGGAGGTCAAGGGAAAGAAAGAGAGAGAGAGAGAGAGAGAGAGAGAGAGAGAGAGAGAGAGAGAGATTAGGGGAAGCGTGAAGAAAAGAAGGGGTTATTCAAGTAAACATGGGTAGAAAGGGGGGAAGAAGATGAGCAAAAGGAGGTCATAGGAGAAAGATTATATCAAGGGAGAAGTGGGGAAATGAGGTACTTTATTTGGGGAGGGAAGAAGGATGTTTATTCAGGGAAAGGAGAAATAAATAATACCTAGCTTGGCATGCAAAACCAGTGGGAAATTTATTAGTTCAAAGGCCTACCGAACAATGACACATACAATACATGTATGTGAGTGTATGTGTATAACTGAAGGTTATATAATAAGAAAGTGCCAGACAGGAGAAACCTCCTTTGAAGTCATTTGTCAAGGTAGTTCAAGGGACTCCTAAAATTACACACAGTATTGATACAGCCATTGATTGCCTCCCAGAACATGAAGGTAAAACCCTGTTACTGAAGATAAAACATCTTTCAGACACACAATTCAGAGGAGCAGTGGAGTGGTAAATGACTTGGAAGCTACCTACTTGAAGACTAGCTCTCATATTTTTGGAGGACACTATGCAAGCTGTTAAGGGTAAAAATCAATTAATGGTCCAACCCCAGCTTTAAAGCCCAATAACCATAACAATGACCAGCACAGCAATCTATATTGCTGTAGTAGTGGCACTTTTATGTAGGAGATAATCAATAGCCACAATTGGACTTAAAACCCACTAAATGGGAGGAAACTCATGTGTGGCACTGGAACATTGTCAAATACAAAAAGATGGAGAGGTTATGGATCTTAAAGAAAATCCTGTCTCTCACATCTATAGACAAACTTAATTTCTTACCATATCTTAAATATGAATCATTATATTACAGACAAGCGTTGGAGTCAGCACTCATAAATAAGCTTCTTGGGCAACAGATGGAGACCGTTACAGAATTTCACAAGCTGTCACACACAGAGAGTAAGTGTCTTTGAGATTCCCAACCCTAAGTGACATGTGACTGGAACCTCTACACCTAGGGCTCAGAATACAGTGGAACAAGTGATACAGAAAATATTAATGTGTCTCTCCACTCTCATCATTAAATCATCCTTAGGCAACAGATGATAACAAACATTAAGAAAAAGTCCATTCATGGCCACATTGCAGCAAATAAGATACTACAGAGTGTGGATACCTGGATAAACTTCACCACCTCAGGGCTCAGTGACAGAAGATGGGACAGAAAGATTGTAAGCACCAGGGTTGGTGCATGATCATAACTAAACAGAGTCTTTTAGGCAATGGATCCTTACTCATATGAACTTATAGCAATAGCATCTACATATACAAAACCCATGCAAACTCAGTCAAACAAAATCCCAACTTAGAGTTTGGGTAATTGTCAGCAGGCCCTAATCTTAGGCAAAGAACTATTAGTAGCTGATTGTTGCTGAGGGGAGAAACAGTTAATCTTCTTAAAGGAGAGGCTCTAGAAAAGCTGACTAGACCCCAGTGGATGAAGGCACTGAGGGACATCTGGGTACACTAATTTGACTAGTAGACCTTCATATATATATATATATATATATATATGTGTGTGTGTGTGTGTGTGTGTGTGTGTGTGTGTGTGTGTGTGTATAATAGAATGCAGGAAATCTAGTGGGGGAGGCTATAGGGAGATGGTCATGGAGGAGGGGGATAAACATGACTAAGATGTTTTGTCTGGAATGCATTTAAATTCAATCAAAAATCTTTGCTTGTGAAAATCATGGTTAAGGCATCCTGAAAACCTGATGATATCATCAAAATAACAGCTAGGTGGCTTCAATGCTCAGCCTTTCTCCCAGAAAAGGGAACTTTAGCAGAAATTAGAACAATCAAGGCTTGAACTTCTTTAAAGTTAAAAAACTCATAGCAGTCAAGTAACTAGTGATGCAAAAAAGGCACAGTGGATTGGGCAGAAACGTTCAAGGATCTTTCTCCACATATGACCATCGTCTGTATACAGTGAAACAGTATGCTTTTCTATCATTTTTGGATAGTTGAGCCTGTCTGGAGCTCATTATGTGGAGCAGCTTGGCATTGATCTCATAGAGAACTGCCTGCCTCTGCTTCTCCAGGGCTGGGATTAAAGTTGCATGCTACCAGCCCCAGTGAAACAATATTTCTAAAGTTGAGAGGATTAAAAAGAATGCCATGCCTTGATCGTAGCTTGATTTCCTGGTGAATGGGTCTGCAGCAGATAGTATCACATATAGCTGTCGTTTTATTCCTCCTAACTCACCTGATGTCTATTCTGAGAAAGGAGGATAGTTTTATCTTCAGAGATCCAATAATGAAATATAATATTATCAAAAACCCATTCTGCAGCAGCAATGGAAATATAAGCGCTAGACAAAGAAAAAATAAATCAGGATGCTATCTAAGAATCAAAATCCATGTATTTAAATACTAACAACAGGGCTGACAAAATGGGTCAATATTTAAATGCACTTAGTGTACGTGTCTACTGACCTGAGTTTGATACCTGGAATACATGTAAAGGTGGAAGAAGAGAACTGATTGCACAAAGTTGTCCCTTGGGCTGCACATACATATACATATCCTCATACACACAATAAAAAAATCAAATAAGAATACAACATAAAACATTAGGTAGAAATTAACTAAAAATAATACAAAGCATTTTAATATGTTCCTGGCACTAAATTAAGACATGAGCAATGATCTCAAGTAAAGAAAATGATGTAACACAGCACACAGCACAACACCAGCATGTGCCCAGTGCCTGGCATGAGCGAACTTCACCGGCAGTTTGCACAACATCAGTGTGCAAAAGACCAGGTGAGCCCCACTTGCCTTGGTGCTTTGGGCACCCCTCTCCCCTATAGAGGCTTGGAATTACCCAAGATCATCCAAACTTCGGGTTTCAGCATGGAACATGGGAGGAGATAGACATGCACACAGCACACAGCACAACACCCAGCATGTGCCCAGCATGTGGCATGAGTTGGCCAACAGGGTACGAGCAGGGGCAAAGATAGCAAAACAACAACCCCCCTCCCGCTCACCCTGGTGGATGGTGGTGCAGAGGATCTAGCAGGTGCAGTATTAGTGATTATAGTCTGTGCAGCCAACATTGAGGCACCAGGATCCAAAGAAAGAAATAAACAAACAAATCCACATGCCAAAGAAAAAAAGAAAAATCAACGTGGGAAAAGCTCATAATAAATCCACACCAAACTCTACCAGCCCTACAGACAATTCCTAGAACCCTATAAGATCTCCCTGAAGGAAACCAAGATAAGAAACCTAGAAGAATAATTGTGGACATATTCAAAGAAATTAAAGAAATAAAGGGAGAGAATGAAAAACTCAAGTAGGACCAAGAGGGCAATAATGACCAACACTGGAAAGAACTAAGACAAGAGATTGAAAAACACAAGAAGGACCTAAAGAGGAAGATAAAGAAAGCATTGGAAAGAACTGAAGGGAGAAAATGACAAACTCCAGAAGGAAGTGGAAATGCTAAAAAGATCTCAGGCAGAAATGAAAAAAGAAACTGACCGACAAACCAAGGAGCTACAAGATGAGAATGATAGGCTCCAGAAGGAAGTGGGTATACTAAAGAAATCACGGGACGAAATGAAAATGAAAAAAAAGGATGACATGAAAGAAGGAAATTGAATATTCATCCAATCAACAGGAAAGGATAGGCAAAAGCATCAGAAGCAGAACAGAAGAAGCAGAAAGAAGAATATCAGACCTGCAGGATAACATGGAACAAGTAGAATACTCAAGTAATGATAATGAAAAAAAAAAAAAAAAAAAAAAAAACCACAAAGTGTGGACCAACCAGGGTGTGGATACTATGAAAAGAACAAACACTCCACATCACAAGGGATAGAGGAAGGAAGAAGAATCCCAAGACAACACTATTGACCGGATCTTAAACAGGATAATAGAAGAAATTTTCCCCAAACTGAAGAAAAGACAAACCAATGACAAATACAAGAGCCACATAGAACTCCAAACAGACAGGACCAGAAAAAATAATCTCCGCATTAGTAACACCTAAAATAAAAAAAAAAAAAAACGGGGGGGGGGTACAGATATATATGAAAGCTTTTTGTCAAAAACTTTGCAATTCAAATCTTAAAACTAACTACGGGAAAAGATTTGTAGGTTCCCACAGGTCAAAACATCAACCAACTTAACTGCTGAGAAAGAAAAGAAACAGCTTTGCATTGTACATTGTACAATGTACCAGGAAGTGCCAGCAGAAAGGTTGGCCCGTATGAAGATTGAAAGGAAGAAAAATCAGAGACCACTACAGGCATCAAACCCCTCTGTGGATCCTACTTGTAACAACTATTTATAATGAGTCCTAATGAAACTTACCTTCTAGGTGCCGCAAAGTTTTAATAGGAGAGATTTTCTTACCTCTCCTTCATAGAACAAGGAGGAATATGATGATGATGATGATGAGGTCATTCTATAACTGTAAATTGGTGCCAACTGTCATAGAGTTAATCTCTTATAAAACTGGTAAAACTGCCTTATTTACTTGACTAATAGACATAGGAACTTTGAAAAGGATTATTCTCTCTTCAGAACCAAATATAATACTAAAGTCTCCTTAAGCTGTGCACTTAAGCAAAATATATTAACACAGGAGAGCTCTGATATCAGCAATGGATTATTCTACCAAGGAGATGTTGGCCGGGGGAGAATGGATTAGAAAACAGAATCCTTCTAAATACTGTCTACAAGAAACCCATCTCACTCTCAAGTACATACACCATCTTAGAGTGAAATGATGGAAAAATATTCTAAGTGAATGGTGAAAAAAGAAAAACAAGCCAAAGTGGCTATTCTAATATCAGACAAAATAGATCTCAGAGTAAAATTAATCAGAAGAGACAAAGAGGGCCATTACATCCTTGTCAAAGGAACAATTAACCATGAAGACTTTACAATTGTAAATGCCTATGCACCAAACTCTGGTGCGCCTAACTTTAAAAACACTACTCTGCAGGACCTCAAGACAGATTAATACTAGAACATTAATAGTGAGTACTTCAACACCCCACTAAGCACATTGGATAGATCAACAGGACAAAGTAAACAGAGAGATATCATAATTGAATAATACAATACATGAAATGGACCTCACAGGCATCTACAGAACATTCTATCCAAACACCAGAGAATATACTTTCTACTCAACACCTCACTGAATATTCTCCAAAATCCACCACATACTAGGGCACAAAAGAAACCTCAACAAATACAAAAGGATAGAAATTATTCCATGCATTCTATCAGACCATAGTACAATAAAGCTCAATATGAACACCAGAACAAGCCCAACTAGCTACAAGAACACGTGGAAACTAAACAACACAATCCTGAATAATGAATGGGTTGGGGAAGATAAAAGAGGGAAATAAAAGTATTCATGGAACTGAATTAAAAAACAAATACAATAAAACCTGTGGGATACTTTAAAAGCAACATTGAGAGAGAAATTTATAACCTTAAGTGCCCACATCAAAAAAAGAAACAAGCAAACAAACAAACACAGAAAGGGAACAAACAAATGATCTAACACTGCAGCTAAAAACACTTGAGAGACAACAACAAATGAGAGCCCCAATCCCAACAGACAGGAAGAAATAACAAAAATCAGAGCAGAAATCAATGAAATAGAAACAAATAAAACAATACATAAAATCAATCAATTAAAAAGCTGGTTCTTTGAAAAGATAAACAAAATAGACAGACCTCTAGCCCATTTAACCGAGAGAGAGAGAGAGAGAGAGAGAGAGAGAGAGAGAGAGAGAACAACTCCAAATCAATGATATTCTTGAAGAAAGGGGAAACATCACTACAAAGAAAAGATCCAGACAATCATACAGGAATACTTCAAAAACCTATACTCTAGTAAATTTGAAAACCTAAGAGAAATGGATGAATACCTGAAATCCTGAGAACCAAAAAAGCGTAACCAAGAAGAGATTGACAGTTTAAACAGACCCATAAAATTTGAGGAAATTGAAGTTGTAATAAAAAAAAAAACTCTCAACTAAAAAAGCCCAGGTCCAGATGGTTTCATGGCTTAATTCTATAAAACATTTAAAGAAGTCACACAACCATTGCTACTCAAACTGTTCAGAATGATACAAACAGAAGTAATTCTTTGAAACGCCTTCTATAAAGCCAGCATCACTCTAATACCAAAACCAGGTAGAGATACAAGCAAAAAGAAAGCTATAGACCCATCTAATAAATGAACATAGATGCATAAATTCTCAACAAAATACTTGCAAATCTCATACAAACCCACATCAAAAAGATCATCCATCATGGTCAAGTTGGATTTATAGCAGAGATGCAGGGATGGTTCAACATACATAAATCAATAAATATCATAAAACACATAAGTGGACTGAAAGACAAAAATCACACAATCATACCAATTGATGCAGAAAAATCCTTTGATGAGATCCAGCATCCCTTCATGTTTAAAGTCCTAGAGGGAATTGGACTGAAGGGAACATTCCTCAAAATCAAAGCCATATATAGCAAACCCCCTGCAAACATCATCCTAAATGGAGAAAAATTGGAACCATTTCCCTTAAAAGCAGAATGCGGCAAGGCTTCCACTTATTGCCACTTCTCTTCAACATAGTTCTTGAAACACTCGCTAGGGCAATAAAACAAGAGAATGAAATTAAAGATGTACTAATCAGAAAAGAAGAAGTTAAGCTATCCTTTTTGGAATATGATATGATAATTTACCTAAGGGTTGTTAAAACCTCCACCAGAAAACTTATAGAAATGATTAAGAGTTTTAGTATAGTGGGGCTATAAAATTAAACTAGAAAAATCAGGAGCCTTTCTTTACACCAACAATAAACAAGTGGAGAAGGAATATAAGAGACGATCCTACTCACAATTGCCTCAAAAATAATAAAATACCTGGAATCAAACCTAACCAAAGATACTAAAGACCTCTACAAGAAAAAAAAAATAAACCCTTTAGGAAGGAGATTGAAAATGACATCAAAATTTGGAAAGAACGCCCAGGCTCATGAATTGGGAAAATTAATATAGTAAAAATGTCCATTTTATCTAAATTGATATACAGATTCAATGCAATCCCAATCAAAATCCCCATGAGATTCTTCACAGACTTGGAAAAAAAATCCTTAAATTCATATGGAAAACAAAAAGACCCCAAATAGCTAAAGCAACCCTGAAAAATGAAATACAGGCGGATTGCTCTACCAGACTTCAAACTATATTACAGGGCCATAGTCATAAAGAGCCTGATACTGGCACAAAAACTGACCCATTGACCAATGGAACAAAATTGAAGATCCAAACTTGAGCTCATACAATTTCAGCTACCTCATATTTGACAAAAAAAAAAAAAAAAAAAAAAAAAACCTCAATGTAGGAAGGATAGCATCTTCAGCAAATTCTGCTGGCAAAATTGGGTCACCATTTATAGAAGAAAAAATTAAACCCCTACCTCTCACCCTGTACAAAAATCAACCCCAAGTGGATCAAAGCTCTCAACATGAAACCTGAAACCCTGAAGGTGATAGAAGTAAAAGATGGCAACAACTTACAAGACATAGGCATAGGAAAAGACTTTCTAAATCACACAGCAGCTGCACAGCAAATAAGGTCATCTATCAATAAATAGGACCTCAGAAAACTCAAAAGCTTCTGTATAACAAAAGAAACAATCAAGGATGTGAAGAGAAAACTCATAGAGTGGGAGGAAATCTTCACCAGTGATTCATCTGACAGAGCATTAACGTCACGAATATATAGACTACTCAAAAAACAAAGAAGAAAACAAATGACTTACTCATAACATGGAATAAAGAGCTGAACAGAGACGTCACCAGTGAGGAAAGAAAGATGGCTGAGAAACATCTTAAAAAGTGTTCAACATCATTAATAATTAATGAAATGCAAATTAAAACCACTCTCAGATATCATCTCACTCTGATATCACTAGCTAAGTTCAAGAAAACAAAAGACCCCATATGCTGGAGAGGTTGTGGGGAACACTCATCCACTGCTGGGGTGTATGTAAACTTGTACAACCATATGGAAAGCAGTGTGGAGAACACTTAAAAGACTCAAAATGAGCCTACCACCTGACCCAGTGATACCTGATATATACCCAAAAGACTCATCTTACTACAAATATACATGCACATCCATGTTTATTGCAGCTCTTTTCCCAATAGCAAAGAGCTGGAACCAACCCAAATGCCCCTCAACTGACGAGTGGATGACAAAAATGTGGTACATCTCCACAATGGAGAATTATTTAGTGGTAAAGAAAGATATCATGAACTTTGCAGGTAAATGGGTGGAGTTCAAAGCAATTATGCTAAGTGAAGTACCACAGTCCCCAAAAAATAAAGGGTGAGTGGTCAACCTCATTTGTGGATGCTAACACCAAATCCCCAGATAAAAGGCAAGCTGAACAACATTATTCTTATATTTCTGTCTATCTGAAAGCAACTATGTTGTTATAATATAAATTCCTTTATGGGCTCTAGAATCCACCCACTACTTATTTTCAGACTCTGAAATTACTGTATATGGGTGGAGAGTATGTATCCATATTTTAGAGTAATATAAAATTAATGGAGGAAAATATGAATTCCTAAACATAAAAAAAAGACTGAGAGAAAGCTTCAGGACATTTATGGCAGAATGCATTATCTGGGGTGGAGTGGAGGGAAGGTAAATGGAATATGGCTGAATTGAATGGAATAATGTTGTCTGAAATACACAAAACATCACTAAAAGCATAAAAGAAAAAAGAAAATGATGAAATGATTTGTAAACAAGGAATGAATGGCAACAAATAGATTAAAAAATGGTCAACAGATATATTGAAGTTGAAAGATTTTAACTGATTATACAGTCAAACTACCAGATGAGTTTAGCTACAGTTTTGATCTTTTAAAACAGTAAATAATCTGTGAAACATAATGCTTGATAATTGAATATGAACCTGTAATAATGTGAAAAGTTGAAGAAAAGTGAATAGAGCTTGGGTTCATCTGGAATACCTTTCAGTAGAAAATTATGGAAGTAGACAATCCAGAAATAGCGGAAGAAATAGAATGGCAGAAAGATTATTTAAAGACACAATGGCTAAAAATGTCCCCAGTATGATGGATGACATGATTCAATGACTCCCCAAATCTTGAGCAATTGGTGAAATTCAAAGAAAGAATATTGGATGTGGAGAGAAGTAATTCATCACATACAAAGAACCCTCAGGAAGATGAATAACCAACTTCTCATCAGAAACCTGGGAGGCTAGAAGGCCCTAGGATACCCTGCTGCAGAAGAGGAAGAACATGGCAAAGCCAAGCCAAACCATCTAAGGCTGTCAACCCGGAGATTTTAATCTGGGAAAATTATTCTTTGAAAATTATTATAATTAAGGCCTTCTATTTTGTTTTAAAATATTTTATTTATTATTTTTGTTTCTTTGTATTAATGTTTTGCCTGCATGTATGCAAGTGCAGTCATGTCACGCAATGCCTGTGGTATCAGAAGAAGACGTCAAATTCCTCTGGAACTGGAGTTACGGATGGTTATTAGCCAGCCTGTGGGTGCTGGGAATCAAACATTGGTCCTCTACGAGTGCTGTTAACCACTGACCTATCTCTACAACCCCATTAAAATTAATGCCTTTCAAGGTAAACAAAACATGCAGTGCATAATTATCTCCAAATCTACTAAGCATAGGGAGACTGCCAGATAAAGGACATCAATCTTTAATTTGAAACCACATGAAGAACAAAATCTTCAGTAAAGAAACATACAGGGACACATATAAAAACAGTACAATCTTTTTAGCTTGCAAATATAGTTTTTGATTCTTACATTGCTCAAAAATCAGATGCATGGAAGTAATGACTACAGGCATGGTTCCACATATCTGTCATCCTAGTTCTCAGGAGGCTGGACAAGAGGATCACAAGAAGACTGGAATGGATTACTTTGTAATTCCCAGGCAAGCCTATTCTACCCTGTGAGACTTTATCAAATAAATCTGTTATGAACAATACAGTATATAAATGTAATTTGGTACAAATGTTGTGAACAGGAAGGTTGGATACATAGTGGTAAGGAGTTTTGGGTTTGTGTAACTGAGGCCAGAAGAGAGTACTGGATCCGATGGAGCTGGAATTATAGGCAGTTGTATGGCACTCCCTGTGGGTCCTGGATCGGGACCAAAACCACTGGAAGCACAGGGAGAGAGAGGTCTTTATATTGAATCCATCTCTCCAGCCCCAGACATCCATTCTTATGGCTTGTTGATTTTCAACAAGGGTATCAAATTCATTCCATGGTGAGCAATTATGTCTTCAATAAGTGATGCTGGATATGTATATACAAAAGGAAAACTTGGATGCTTACCTCACATCTTATATAAAAAAGTAATACAAAATAAATCAAATACATATTCTTCCTTACTTTTTGATGGCTGTGATCAAATAATGTGATGAAAGCAACTTAAGGGAGAAAGGGATTGTTTTGTTTTACAGTTCCCAGGGACTACAGTTCATGATGTTCAGCAACATGCAGCAGTAGACAAAGTATGGTTGCAAAAGTAGGTTCCTGACTGGCCACACTGTGTCTATATCAGGAAGCAGAGTGAACAGGAAGTGTTGCAGGTAATAAGGGTTCCTCTTGCAAGGCTTTACCTCCTAAATGTTCTAGAATCTTTCCAAATAATGTTACCAGCTAGAGACTAAATGTGAGCGTATGACCCACAGTTCGCATTCACACCAAGCATACATGAATATGAAATAAAGAAACATTGAAAGAAAACCAAACCAATGAGTGGATCTGTGTGGTCTTCAGTTTGGCAGATTCAATTCATCAGTACATTCTTATAATTCATATCAAAATATAACCAATAAAAGAAGGAAGAAAGAAATAGAATTTCATAAGATTTTTTTAAAATGGTGCATCAAAGGACTTTTTTGACAAGGTAGCAAAAGTCTATATAATAAGAGCATATATTGAAATCCTATATCTTAAAATAACTTAGTGTTCAGAATATATAAATAACTATGAAAACTCAGCAACAGCAACAACCAGTTAAATACAAACTAAGATGAATCAGCATATCTCCAAAGAATACAGAAAAATCCACAGAAGCATGAGCAAGCATGCAGTATCACTGCCCATGAGCAGCCTGCAAGCAAAGAGTGTGGAATCTCAGAATGGACTAGAAACATGGCAGAGACTGTTACGAATATGAATATTCAGTACCAGCTGGAGGGATGGCTTAGATGTTAAAGTGCTTGCTTTGCAAGCAGAAGACCTGAGTTGAGATCCCTAGAAATCACTTAAAAGCAATGAGCCTGGGGGCATGAAATTGTCATCCCAGTGTGGAGAAATGGAGATGACAGATCTCTGGGGCAGCTTACCTACTTGGCGAGTTCTAGCCAGTGAGAGAACCTGGGTCAAAATGAAAGAAATAAAGGAATAAAGAAAGAAAAAAGAAACCAAATAACGAAGAAACAACAAAAAAATAAAGATAAAACAATAAAATACAAAAAGAAGACAACTCCTGAGGAAGGTTGCTCTCTGATCTCTATATATGTACCTGTATACATGCACTTGAGTACACATGAAGACACACAGATCTATCACAAACCTTACTGAAATGCTAAATTTCAGCTGAAGAATGCTGGCAGAAGTAAGTTTGCAAATGAGTAAAATCTGTAACATACAAGGTAAATTATACTATGTGTGCACTTTAGATATTGAATTAATGTCCTATGGAGAAATATTTGAGTAATTAAATAATATAGCAAAACACCTCTAGGTCAGGAAGCAATTAAGTTGAATGTACTAAGTCTCTGTCTCTAAATTGGTACGTGAAAGAACAGAGTTATGTAATACTCAACATTTTGGTTTCATCATGGACTACATATGCAGTGGTGTTCCAGTTAAATAGTTGTAGGGCTGAAATATTCCCAGCACTCAGAGCATCTGGACTTTAGAGTGAATGTGATGTTCAGATGTTTTTAGAACTATTACTGTGAACGAAACTATAAGACAGCAAAGAAGTTATATATTATATGCAGTGTCGCTACTTTCAAGTGTATTCCACAAACACACACACACACACACACACACATTAATTTGAATGTACCTTGAGCAGTGGGGCATGGGTTCCCATGTTTATACTCCTGACACTGAGGAAGTCTAGGCAGAAGAAATATACAGCCAGCCTGGGATACATAGATCCTATCTCAAACACATAGAAGAAAGAAAGAAAGAAAGAAAGAAAGAAAGAAAGAAAGAAAGAAAGAAAGAAAGAAAGAAAGAAAGAAAGAAAGAAAGAAAGAAAGAAAGAAGAGAGAGAGAAAGGAAGAAAAAGAAAGGAAAGGAAAGGAAGGAAGGGAGGAAGGAAAGAATTAAGGAAAGGAAGGAAGGAAGGAAGGAAGAAGGAAGGAAAGAAAGAAATAAGGAAAGGAAGGAAGGCAACAGCAACAATATACACATATACATGCACACATGTACACACACAGACAGAAGAATGAGAACAAAAAGCCACAAAGAGGTCATTCCTGGTGTAGTATAGTAGTAGCCGTTACTGCAGATGGCAGCTCATGTTTGCTGCTGCCCTCAGTGCCTTTTCAGCCAGGCAAGTTGTGGAGTGGATGTTAATGAAAAAATAGTGCTGATTTCCAGGTGCCTCCACTGATAGAGGGCCTGTGTGTGTGATAATGTCTGATCTCCAGGCCCCTCCACTGATAGAGGGGCTCGTTTGTGTGGTAATGTCTGATCTCTAGGCCCCTCCACTGATAGAGGGGCTCATTTGTGTGGTAATGTCTGATCTCTAGGCCCCTCCACTGATAGAGGGGCTCGTTTGTGTGGTAATGTCTGATCTCCAGGCCCCCTCCACTGATAGAAGGGCCTGTGTATGTGATAACGTCTGATCTCCGGGCCCTTCCACTGAAAGAGGGCCTGTGTGTGTGGTAATGTCTGATCTCCAGGCCCTTCCACTGATAGAGGGGCCTGTGTGTGTGTGTGTGTGTGTGTGTGTGTGTGTGTGTGTGTGTTAATGTCTCATCTCCAGGCCCTTCCAGTGATAGAGGGGCCTGTCTGTGTGGTAAAGTCTGATCTCCAGGCCCCCTCCACTGATAGAGGGCCTGTGTGTGTGGTAATGTCTGATCTCCAGGGCCCTCCACTGATAGAGGGTCTGTATGTGTGGTAGTGTCTGATCTCCAGGCCCCCTCCACTGATAGAGGGCCTGTGTGTGTGGTAATGTCTGATCTCCAGAGCCCTCCACTGATAGAGGGCCTGTGTGTGTGGCAATGTCTGATCTCCAGGCCCCCTCCACTGATAGAGGGCCTGTGTGTGTGGTAAAGTCTTGATATTTTTTTCTTTGTATTCACTTTTTATGTTCTTTTTTACTGACATTTTTTATATTTCATAAATCAATTTTCAGCCTAATTTGGATGCATCTTCCTCTCCCTGCCCCTCCCCCACCCCAGTTTATGCATTCTGCCATACATTTTTGGCAACTTGCTCTCAGTGTTTCCAAGGATTTTCTGTAGAGGCTTGTTGTCTTGAGCAGAATTTAACTGCATCAGTCAGTTCTTTGACTTAGTCCTTATATTGTTGTTCCTTCCCCTTTGTATTACTCCAAATTATGCTTATATAAACAACACATATGTATCAAAATTATGAGCTCTGGGATTAAGTTGTACATTAATTCCAAAATATGTTTTGAGGTTCACATTTTTCACTTTAATTTTATATTACTCTAGAACATATCTTCCACCCATATATGGTATATACAATGTCTGAATATAAGTAGTAGGTCATGTATTGATTTTTAACCAAAATCTTAAATAATTTAAAAGGAAAGCAAGAAAAGTTTATGTAGTAAGGATAAGAAAGAAAAGAATTTGTAAAATTTTTAAATATATTCAGATTTCAAGGTAATGTTATTATTAAAAGAATTTAAGAGTTTTTTTAATTAAAAAAGTGATTCAAGAGTGATTCTTTTTATTTACTTTATATTTACTTTCTTTTACATGTTTGTATGCCTATGTGTGTGCACATAACTGAGTCATATCATGTGCATGTCTGTGTGTGTGCACATAACTGAGTCATCTCATGTGCACTGAGTCATCTCTCCAACTCTAGGAGTCAGTATTACTGAATGAAGATTGTGACAAACCTATAAGTTCCACTCATAGTAAATATTTTGTTCAGTATTTTGACACCATTTTGCCTTATATATGTTACATTTGTCTAGAGTAGTCCTTCTAGAAGCATGTTGTACAGGTTCATGGCCTAGATGCAAGTATTCACCATGTGGCCTAGATATGCAGCAGGTTGTAGCTTAGTTTTGTGTATATATGCCAGCTTGTTCCTAGGCATCCCCAGTTCCCACCTAAGTCCTTATTAAGATCCCAAGCAGGCTTCCATACATACTCGGCATTTAAATGGGTGCTTGGAATCCAACTGATCTTCATGCTTGCATGTAGAGTGTTTTACCCACTGATCCATCTCCATAGCTCCATTTGAATTTCTTTCTTAAGCATTGTGAAGTCCTGTGAGCTACACAGAGCCATGGAGTAATACTGACACCTTGGACAAAAGCAGATCCCTCACTCAGAAGAAGCTCCAGAAGCCAAAGAGCAGTTGTTCTCATTGCAGAGACTTCCAACCTTGCACAAGCAAAGGTGAGCTGCTTGAGACACAGAGGGACTTTCCATAAGTGATCTAAAGCCATTTGCCTCAAAGCACTTAGTCCTCTTTGTACTAATTGTGGAAATGCAGCATGAAACGTTCTGCCTACAGGAAAAAATTTATGAGCAGAAAGGGAGACTTTTAAAAATTCATTTAGCTAATAAATATGCATTGCAAGCCAATGTGTGCCAGGTACTCCAGAAGACTGTGGGATACTGTAGGAAAAATTTCCTGTAATCTGAAGTATATTCTTTGAAGTAATGGGTTGGCCAATGTCCAAGGATATTATTATACAGAAATTAAAAATAATATTTCTGAATGGTTTTTAATCTTCATCATTTGCATTTTGTGCTTTTTAATATTTTTTATTTTTTTATGTGTATGAATGTACTGTCTGCATGTAGGTTTGTGCACCCATGTCCTGCAATGCCGTGGAGGTCAGAAGAGGGTGTTGGATTCCCCTGGAACTGGAGTTAAAGACGGTTCTCAGCTGCCATATGGGTGCTGGGAATCAAACCCCGGTCCTCTGCAAGAGTGGTGCTCTTAACTGCTGGGGCATCTCTTCAGCCCCGCATTTTGTCCTCTTTACTAAATGTATTTCATCACAACATTTCTCCTCAGTGAGACGAGAATATTCATCTCACTGAGGAGAATTATTATTAAGTAACAATGCTTTTAGAAATGTTAGAGTAACATCTAAAAGTTACACTGAGAAAATTTATCCTATTGATTTTTTTTCTTTCCTATGAGTGTAAAGTGACTACCAGTAATATATTTGGGTAATGGGAAACCTTAACCCAGCTGAAAGAGTCATTATTTAAAAGCTACTGAGTAAGAAAAATCAAAGAGAACTAGCTTAGGCTTGGTTAGTAAGAATATCAGATTAGAAATGGTTAGCAGGTTGGATGTGCAGTCTGCCCTTCCGGTAAGCAAAATCTACTGCTGTGGTGCTTCCTAGAGGGAGCCAAATGGACACACTATGCAAAATGCAAATAACAGAAGAGATAGAACAGGACTCGTATAGTGAGACTGGAATCTAGCTTCCATTATTTTATCCCAAACCAAAGGTTCTTAGAAATATACATGAAAAGGGCTTCAGAAGAAAACCATAGAGGTAGGGAGAACATAGATGATATCTAGAAAGATTATGTATAGATAAATATGTTATAGCTTGAAGATGATAGGTGGTAGGTAGATGGCTAGCTACTTAGCTAGCTCATGTATATATGTTAAAGTAAGATAGATGTCAGATGCTATGTAGGTAGATAGGTAGCTAGATATGTAAAGATAGAGCTATATTGTGAAGTATACTATCAAAAATGATATAATAGATAGGCTTAATATATTGGCTTTGTTTTTTCTTCTAATATAGCTACTATAAAAAATTTAAAGATGTATGTGTCACATAAAGCTTCTAAACCACGTGGGTTTAGGTAATGGGTTTCTAACTCTTTTAAACATGCTCCTTTGGAGGTTTATGTGATTTTAATGTATCCTCAGCATTTATTTTCAAATAATGAATCTGTCAAACTGTGTATAAAGATGGTGTATTTCATAAAACAGGCTGAAAATTGTAGTGTCAAAAGACAGTATAAAAATAGAGGTAGAAATATCAATACTTCTTGAATACCAGTGGATCATCTGGCAGACTCACTCAGTAGCTATGCAAGGGTATTTTCAGCTTGCTTTATGACCCAAATAGCCTCCTGAGAATGTTCCTGCTAAGTTTAAAGGAATAGATGCAGTAAAACCAAGAAAAGTGGTGACAAGTATCTACAAATTAGTCATAGTTAAAATATTGTATTGAGTTGAAATAGAATGCTTAATTGAATCTACTTGGTATTTATTAAAATATCAAATTAAAATAAAGCAATTTTCTTTCATTTAACAAGTTTTTTTGGAAATCACCTAGGGAATAACCTCACCTAGGGAATGTTTGCCTAGCACGCATGAAGCCCTCACACCATGTAAAACTGGATGTGGTGATGTATGCCTGCCTAAAATACCAATACTTTAGAGATAGTGGCAGGAGGATCTGAAGATCAAGGTCACCCTCAACTACATAAAATTTGAGACAGCCTCAGTTACAGGAGACTCTGCTCCAAAGGGTGGGGCTAAAGAAAAGAAACTGAAAGTGGTATGAGCAAACCCTGAGTCTAATTCTCACACTTGAATAATTTCTTTAGTTGTAAAGAAGATGTTTGTGGAAAGAATGAAAGAAACATAGGTAGGCTATAAAACTGTGACTTTGTGTTAGGTACTGATTTAATTTAATCTTATTTGTATCCCAAAACTCATGGTGAGGCTTAATTTTTCACTCTCTGTGTGGACATGGGGAGTCTAGTAGGAGATTTTCAGATCATCAATGGAGAGTCTTCATAGAAATATTACAACCATCACTCTGAGTATGTTCTCAGGATTATGTTAGTAACAGAGGAGGTTGTCATAAAGTGAGCTTAGCTTTCCTCCATACTCAAATGTGAGCATCTCTCACAGTATCTACTTGCTCTTCTATATCAGGCTTTCCCTAGAAGCTTAGAATGCCCTAGTACCCTGTTCCTGGAGTTTGCAGAATCCAGAACAGTGAGCCCAAATCAGTCTTTGTAAAAATAAATTGCAACATCAAAAGTAGCTACCAAAGAATAGTGTGAGACAAGAATGAATGCCCAATTGTTACATGAAATATATATTAAATAAGGAAATATTGGTATCATGGACTCCTGAAGCTGAAAGGAAAATTAAGAGTCATCCTAGGAAACCTTGAACTTCATTCCTATTCCTAAGACTTCATCCTGGATCTTAATGTTTTCCAGCCTTAGAAGGATGAGTTTCTCTCTGACATCTCAGCTCTTAGCCAAGACTGGATCTCCAGGATTGCCAGGATCCATCTTTGCCCCAGATTGTGATCTTGAACTCTGTCCCTAACATCTTGTGCTCTGCTACCTGAGCATTGTTTGCCCCTGACTTGAAAATTCCCACCCTAACCTACCAGCCAACTTGTTCAACTAGTAGTGTCATCCTACTACCCTACTGATCCAGGACCCTGCACAGCCAATTCTAGAATCTCAAACCAAAAGTTGTAACTATCTCTAGCTGAACCTAAAACAGTCCACCCTAATTTTACATCAACATAAAGTGGCCCCCAAAGTGAATACTAAGAACTATGTAGCTGGGTCATAACCCTATATGTTGTTGGAAACAACAAGCAAGATACAAAAAAAATATTCAACAAATTCATCACTTACCTGTACTATGAAAGACCACTACACAAGTTCAGATGCCTATGTCTCAGCAACAAAACATAAACAAGACACATAACTGTGATAAATGGCTATTACAGGAGTGAACATCTCCATCATAGGGAATTTATGTACACCAAAACCAGTTCTACAATGAATCTACTCAATGAAATATTCTGTCCAGAAGAGATCAGTTTCAAGAGAATAAATAAATTATACCAGACTAGTCAGCCAAAGGGGGCCTAAGAAAGCAACATTGCCACGCCAAATAATGAAAATTAGTAAACATAGGCTTCCTAGTTTGCTTTCAATTGGTGTGACAAAACACTCTGATCAAAACCAACTTGGGGGTGGGGGGAGAGTCTCTTTGTCTTATATCTTTCAAGTCACAGTTCATCACTGCATCTCTGAAGTAGTGTTTCATGGTAAGGCTAAGTGATGCCATCATTGTTGAATGTTTCTTTGTATTTTGCTTGTTGTTTCCCCAACATATAAGGTTATGACCCAGCTAAGCAGTCCTTAGTATTCAGTTTGGGGGCCACTTTATGTTGATGTAAAATTAGGGTGAAAGGACTAGTCTCAGTTCAGACAGAGATAGTTGCAATTTTTGATTTGAGATTCTAGAATTTGCTGTGCAGGGTCCTGGATCAGTAGGGTGGGATGACACTACTTGGTGAACAAGTTGGCTGGTAGACTAGGGTGGGAATTTTTAGGTCAGGAGAAAACAAATGCTCAGGTAGCAGAGCACAAGATGTTAGGGACAGAGTTCAAAATCACAATCTGAGGCAAAGATGGATCCTGGTGATCCTGGAGATCCAGGCTTGGCTGAGAGCTGAGATGTCAGAGAGTTACTCATCCTTCTAAGGCTGGAAGGCATGAAGATCCAGGATCTAAATCAATAAATGTAATTCAGCCAGGTGTGGTGGCACAGACCTTTAATCCTAGCACTTGGGAAGCAGAGGCAGGCAGATCTCTGTGAGTTCAAGGCCAGTCTGGTCTACAGAGTGAGCTCCAGGCCAGCTGGTACTAAAGGGAGACCCTGTCTCAAAAATACCAAAAATACCAAAAATAAATAAATAAATAAATAAATAAAATCTACATCATGAAAGGTCTCAATGATAAAAACCACATGATCATCTCATTAGATACAGAAAAGGCCTTTGACAAAATCTAATATAATAAAAGCCATGGGGAGTATAGGTATATAAGAGGACATATCTCAACATATTATAGGTAATGTATGACAAGCCAATAGCCACCAACATACTAAATGGATAAAAACTGAAAGCATTCCCGTTTAAATCAGGAGCAAGATAAGAGTGCCTGCTTTCACCATTCCTCTGAATTAGTAATTAAAGAGTTAGATAGAGAAATAAGAAAAAAAGAGATAAAGGTTATACAAACTGGAAAGGAAGAATGCAACTGTGGTGGTTTGAATGAGTGTCCCCCATAGGCTTTAAGTATTCAGACATTTTGACTCCAGTTGGTGGCACTGTTCTTGGAGGTCTTAGAAGGTGTGGCTGCGCTGGAGGAAGTACGTTATTGGGGGCAGGCTTAATGAGTTTAACAAGCCTTGCTGTCTCCAGCCTCTCCCTCTCTCTGCTTCCTGTGCTCATTGTGAGATGTGACCGCGGCTTGCTGCTCCAGCCCCAGCCACCATACTTCCCACCACAATGGACTCTGATTCCCTGGAACCATCAATTGTAAGCTCAAACTCTTCCTTTTATAAGTTCCCTTGCTCATGGTGGTTTTATCAAGCAACAGAAAAGTGATTAATACAGCAATGTATCATTATTTGTAGATGATATGATTCTACACAAAAAGGACCCAAAGACTCCTATAGAAATATCCTAGAGCTAATAAATAGCAAAGTGTAGTATATTAGGTTAACATCCTGAAATCAGTAGCCTTCCTACACACTACCAACACATACCAAGAAAGAAATCCAGAAAATGATCCCATTCATGATAGTTTAAAAAATCCAAAAAAATATCTCGGAATCAATCTAACAAAGGAAGTGAAAGACATTTCAAATGAAAGCTTTAAAAATTGAAGAGATTGAAAAAGACAGCAGATGGAAAAACCTCCCATGATTAGAGATGGGTGGGATTAATACTGTGAAAATGGCCATCCTACCAAAGCAATCTGCACAATCAATGCAATACTCATTAAAATTCCAGCACAATTCTTCACAGAGTTTGAAGCAATAATCTCAGATTTTATACAGAAACAACCACAAGCACAAATGAAGGATAGCCAACATAATCCTGAATAATAGAAGAGCTGTTGAAGGCATCACTATCTCTCATCTCATTAAAAATAGAGTTTAGGGACTGGAGAGATAGCCTAAGAGGTTAATAGGTTAAGAGCACCAACACTCTTGCAGAGGACCTGGGTTCGATCCCCAGCACCCACATGGCAGCTAAAAACCGTCTTTAACTCCAATTCCAGGAGAACTCCAGTTCCAGGGGAATCTGAGACCCTCTTCTGACCTCCGCGGCATTGCACGACACGGGTGCACAGACCTGCATGCAGACAGTACATTCATACACATACAAAGATAAATAATAATAAAAAAATTTAAAACTAGAGTTTAAAAGGGGTTACCTTATAATATATGGACATTGTCACTTCTAGACATCATAGACTAACAAAAGAATCCTTTATGCCAGGAATGTACACCTTTCTAAAATCTATTGACCAGGGGTCACATGGACATTTAAACCATGCAGGCCATTGTCCCTGTTCTTGGTTACCTAGCAGAATTTGATAATAAGACTCTATTGCAGAAGACAGTACTTACATAAGCTGCAGAACAAACAAGGTGAAATCAAACTATTGCTGACTTCCTAGTACTCATCTCTACTGACTAATGTTCACAGTGTTGGAAGTCGCTATTTATTCTATGGGAAGGAAAAATTTAAGTTCCCCTTCATAGGAGGGTGTCCATACATGATAGTGTTAACAGGTTTAAGAACATGAGGCTAGACAGGTCACAAGTTATAAGGGAGAACATAATACTAGTTTTCTATAGAATACTTATATTAAACTGATTCATAGTGAGTAATTTTTATACTCATGGATTAATGTATCTCTCACTTTTCAGAAAAGAAGCTTCCTTATCCAGAACATAATATTAGTTTTCTATAGAATACTTATATTAAACTGATTCGTAATGAGTTATTTTTATACTCATGGATTAATGCATCTCTCACTTTTCAGAAAAGAAGCTTCCTTATCCAGCAGATGATGATTAGCACAGTAGCACATAACTGGGAAATGTGCAGAGAACAAGCGAAAGACCTGTCCATCAAGCATGAGGATCTGAGTTCAATCTGTAGAACCCACATAAAAAGATGGATACTTCAGGTAGATACCTGCTTATAGTGCCATCCCTGCTGAGGTGGAGACAGCAGGAACCCTCTGGTTCATAGGCCAACTGGCCTAGCTAAATCACTGGGTTCCCCAGTCCTAGTCCTAGAGCTCTAGTCAATCCCTTTCCCTTGATCAGGAAGTGGTGGAAACACAGATTTGTACATTCTCCAGAAATTAGAGTCAATGCATAGAGAAATGTCTTCAATACTTCCAAAAAAACCTCATACTCATCAGGCTTCTGACCCATCTCTGCAGATAGCACAGCTAGTAGACAAGTATGAAATTCTAAAGAACGAGATAAAAAAATATATAAAAAAATAAAGTGGATAGTTCTTAAGTAACAACCTGAGGTTGATTTCTAGCCTCAGTATTGTGCACAGTCACATACCTTCACACATACTTACAGGACAGAGGGAGGGAGGGAGGGAGGGAGGAAGGGAGGGAGGGAGAGAGGGAGGGAGGGAGAGAGGGAGGGAGGGAGGGAGGAAACGAAGATCAAATATATAATGACAGATTTAAAAGTCATGGGGCAGAACAGTCCTGGTTTGGTCTAGCCACTGTGTCTGTCTTCTGTGCCCTGACCCTTTCCCAGAGAGAGAAGTTTTTCTTAAACTCAGGACACCAACACCTTTGACAGAAACATTCTCTACTTGTTTTTTCAAGTTATTTTGATAACTACATCTCTCTTCATGCATGAGAAAAGCACCTTTCTACATTACAAATAAATGCTATATTTCAAAATTCTTTCTACCTAGGATGAAATGTATATCTGAAGAACCTTAACTTCTTAAGGGTATAGGGTCTGAGTTAATTGGGCTTCCTGAATGTCACAGCAGGGGAAATGGCTCCCAGCTCCCAAAACCCATCCTTTATGCACTTTATGCATTTACTATTTGCTGTGATTAAATGAACCATTATGAATTCCCCAAATAACCGCAATATGTTTTCATGATAAAGTGTGCCATTACATTCAAATATTTATCTTATTCATTGTAACAGTAATGATGTGGCAGCACTTAATATTCTCCTGTACTTCCCTGTTGATACTCTAAATAGATTGAACAGATGTTCACATCTTAGAACCCATTCTTTAAAGAACTCACATGTGGGCCTCAGCCTCCCTGTGCATGAAAAGTAAGAGAATTTTTAAATCATTTAATTATGTTTTTTACAAAGTTACCAAAAATATCTATTTGTTATAGAACGATAAAACATATAAAAATGAAAATATTAAAATATTTTTGTATTTATATTTAGTCAAATCAATCGCAATAAATTCTAAGTACTCATTAGAATTGGTAAAGAGCAGTGCAAGTATTTTATGGTTAGTATCTATTTTGTGTATGTGTGCATAGATTGTCAGTGTTTCTGACTGTGCATGTGTGCATTCATAGATATTTCAGAAATCCATATCAGGTGTCTTCCTCAATGATTTCTTTAACTTATTGTTTGAGATAGGGTGTCTCGCAAACCCACAGCTCATGGATTCATCTAGACTAACTGGCCAGCATGCTCCAGGATCCTTCTGGCTCCATCTCCCAGTGCTATAGTTACAGACATTTTTGTGTCGGTTCTATAGGATAAAATCCAGGTCTTCATACTTTCACAGGAAGGACTTCAATGCTAAGCTATCTCTAACACCATCTATGTAGGTTTTGTTATCAAATTTCACAAAAGAAGATCATGTTACCAGAATTTTTTTCATTTAGTTCTTTAACTGAAAGAAAGTCAATTTGCAATTCAGCTATATAATCTTTTTTTTTTTTTTTTTCTTTTTGAGACAGGGTCTCCCTTTAGTCCCAGCTGACCTGGAGATCGCTATGTAGACCAGGCTAGACTTGAACTCACAGAGATCCGCCTGCCTCTGCCTCCCAAGTGCTAGGACTAAAGGCATGTACCACCATGCCTGGCTAAAGCTATATAATCTTGAACCTCAAACATCTTCTTTTTTTTAATTTTTTTTTTATTTCTGTATGTGTATGAATGTACTGTCTGCATGCAAGTGTGTGCACCCATGTCGTGCAATGCCGCGGAGGTCAGAAGAGGGTGTCAGATTCCCCTGGAACTGGAGTTCTCCTGGAATTGGAGTTATGGAAGGTTTTCAGCCACCATGTGGGTGCTGGGGATCGAACCCAGGTCCTCTGTAAGTGCGGTCGGCGCTCTTCACCGCTAGGCCATCTCTCCAGCCCCAAACATCTTCTTTAAGTGAATGGTAAAAAAAATATTTTTGTGGGGCACGTCGGTGGCTCAGTGGATGAAATATTTGCTGGATAAGTATGAGGAATCAAGGTTAGATCATCAAGTTCCACATAAGTGTGGGTACACTAGCACAAACCTCTCACCCCATGGGCTGAAGGGAACAGAAACAGGCTGACCCTAGGGCCTTGCTGGCCATTTCACCTGATGGCGAACTCCAGGTTCAGTGAGAGATCCACCCTACTTCAAAAAATAAGTTGGAGGGTGTTAGAGACAGATGTTTCAGTGCACCTGCATACATCACACACACAGAATTATCATTTGAACTCTGCATTATATATGTGCAACTGCATTTTCTTGTATTTTAAAATGTAGTACCTTCAATATATCTTTTTTGTTTACAGGGAACAATGTTTTAACATGAAGTACCAGGTGGCCTGGAGCTCTCTATGTAGACCATCCCAGGCTGGCCTCGATCTCACAGTGATCTGCCTGCCTCTGCTTCCTGAGTACTGGCATTAGAGAAGTGTGCCAAGATGCCCAGCCATTCCACTATTTCTGTCAAATTTGCAAGTTAAGATTAAAAAAAAAAACTGTTTTCTTCATCTACACTATTAGATTGCATTATTTTCTTTTTAAAATATTTTTAATCATTTTTAAAAATTTTTTAAATTTATTTTTTATGTGTATGCATGTACTGTCTGCATGTAGGTTTGTGCACCCATGTAGTGCAATGCTGCGGAGGTCAGAAGAGAGTGTCGGATTCCCCTGGAACTGGAGTTAAAGGTGGTTCTCAGCCACCATGTGGGTGCTAGGGATCAAACCCGGGTCCTCTGCAAGAGCAATCGGTGCTCTTAACTGCTAGACTATCTCTCCAGCCCCTTAAACATTTTTTATGTGTGTGAGTGTAGTGTATTGCCTGTATCCATGTAAGTGTGCCATGCAATGCAGTTACTGTGGAGGTTAGACAAGGATGTCAGATTCCCTGGAACTGGAATTACAGTTTTTAGCAGCCTGTGGATTCTAGAATCCAAACCCCAGTCTTATGCAAGAGCAGACCATGCCTTTAACTGCTGAGCCACCCCTCCAGCCCTGGACTGCATTCGAAATCAGAAGAACTTGAAAAAAAATTTACTGAAATGATTGGTAGGAGAAATACTGAGGTTGTGAGATTATTTTTCTAAGTAGTGCTTTACACTAATGCCCTGTTTAAAGTGGTTATTTTTGTAACTTCTCTGCCCCTGATCTATTTAAAATGTGGTCTCCACATCAGAGTTACTCTTTCAATATGTGTCACCAACTAGTGGAAACACAAATGCAGGAGCAGAAAATTAGCATTTTGAAAGACTTTGAACATGTTGACCTTTCCCCTGTATCCAAACCCTGTCTTGTGGAGACAGGTGTCAGTGTGTGGAACGTGGTGAACATGTACGAGCCTGTAGGTTTGATCCTGAGCAATAATAAAACAAAACAAAAGCTTTATGAGGAAATGAAGTAAAAATAATAAAAGAAAAAAACCCCAAGCATTTATGGAACTATGATTTAATGGATGTTTCACATTAATGTAGATTATAAGATATTTATTCTGAAAATTCAGAATTCACCTTATTGTTATGTGGAAGTTGTCATGGTAATTGTCCAATATAGCATGTGTTCACACAGAGTATTTTCTCAGGGCTTACTCTGTGTCACTATGCAGTTGATTTTATTCTGAGTTCTATGAGTTGAAAATTGTCTTATTTCCTTTTCTGCTTTTATTATAAGAAAGATACTATCCATTTTTATGGACTGTCTTGAACAACTGTCTGAGGAGGAAGAGCTTCATTCTAATCCCATGGTAAATTTAAATCATTCTTCTCCAATTGTATTTCCTTTACACCAAATCTTCAAGTTTAAAGAAGGTAAGGAAAGATATTGCAAATTTATGGTACTTTAATACATGTTTCTACATATAAAATATTTGGTAGACAGCTCATGATTCATACTTAACCCAGCATAAGCAAGGTGATATCAGACTCCATTTCATCCTCTCCTGTGGTTAAGATACCATCACAGGAATACACATGAGAGAGATGGTTACCATTAAGTCTCAGAAGGACAGGGGCTAGCCATCTAATCTTTAAGACAATAACAACAGTAAAATCCTGGTGAAGCCGAGGAGATAACAATTATTCTTTCCCCAAAGGGGAGCAACTGAAAATAATCATGCTGTCCAAATTAAGCCAAATATTGTGTGCTTGCTCTCATTTTCTGTTCTCGTTTTATCTTTATGGGCACATAACATCATATATATATATATATATATATATATTATATATATATACTATGTGAAAGTAGAAGCAAAATCATCCAGAAAAACAAAGGGGAATTATAGGAGGAGGAAGCATAAGAAAGAGAAAGTGAGGACATGGAGGAGTATGTGCAGTACACAATGAATGCCTATACCAAAGCTTGAAAATAAAAGAGAAATATTTTCTTTAAACTAGAAAAGAGAAGGAATCATTCCTTTTGAGGAAAATTATCTCCACCACAGGCAGCATTGGCCACACTGATTAGGAGTTTGGTAACCTCAGGGCACCCTGATTCTGTTCCATGCTACTTTTCCTTATTAGTAAAAATAGTCTTAATAATGTCTGCTGTTTCAGGACTCCTGCAATTAAATCTCCCACAATCCATAAAGTGCAGTTATTGTTATTAAGGTAATAACTAAAGGTTGATGTATTTTCAGGTTCCAAAAGAACACAGAGCCCCAGGAGAGGGACTGACAAAAATAGAAGGCGACTGGCCCAGAGATGAGTGTGGTTCTTCCTCTTTTATTTCCTTAATGGGGCCAGAGCATCAAAGTTCCTTCAATGTCTAAAATCTCTTAGTACACAGACCTCAGGTGTGTGTGTGTGTGTGTGTGTGTGTGTGTGTGTGTGTACTTGAGTGTACATATTCATATGTGTGTACTGTGCAAATACGTATTGATGCCCACAGCCTTCAGTGTTGTTCCTCAAGAAGCCATCCACTTGTTTTTCTGAAAGAGGATGATCAACTGGCTTGAATCTTGCAAAGCAGGCAAGGCCGGCCAGTAAGCCTGAGGGATCAATCTGTCTGTCTCCCAGTGCATATCACCCCACCTGGCCTTGTATGTGGGTTCTGGGGAATAAACTCTGGTCCTCATGTTTTCTGCAGTTTACATAATGAGCCATTTCCTGGGCTCCAATGTTTTAAGAGCCAGTTGAATAAGAAACTTAATATTCAGAATTGAAAGTTTACTTTAAATATACCTGCAGTGTTAAATATCCAAATATTCAGCTTGTTCAGGTTATTTGAAATTGCAATTCTGCTGACAGAGTTGGAAAACATCTATTATGAATCCCCAAAAGGAAAAGGTGAAGTTTCTTGCTCTAGGGGAAGTCATAGATAATTCAGCATCTAAAAGTTACTGGAAATCATTTTAGGCTACTTACTAAAATATCAGTAATCTGTTGCTGGGCCTAGGCTTGTATTCCATGACAAAAGTATAAGGACTAACTCCCTGACAGAGTCACTGAGGAATAATAAAGATGACAAACTGCCATCTTTTTCTAGGTCTCTGACAGGAAAGCCTTCTTTTAAACTCCAACAAGGCCCCTCCAACTGACCTGCTTAAAGTCATGTAGACCTAGGTATCTCAGCTTGGAGATGTGGCCCATCACCTTTCTGTTATTTGTTTAATTTAACTAATTGAAAATTAGAGGAGGACATTGGGATTATTGGTCCCCTCCCTACCCGTGGAGCACTTTACCTTTTGGTATGAGTGTGTATATGTATGTGTGATTTTTTTATGTATAGGAAAGTGATTATCTTTCAATAAAAATGTTTTTGAGTGATGCTTTCTGAGAATTTTTCTGTCTTTAATTTTTTACCTGGCTGATAAAAGGAACACAAGAGTTCCCCTAGAGTGATAATGCCAACCTCAACTGAAATACATCAAACTGTAAGTGATGGGTTGAAATGATCATACAATTTGTTTATTGTTGTTTTTTGAGACAAACAAAATCTCATTGTGTAGCCCAGGCTGAATTTGAACTCACTATGTAGCATAAGCTGGCCTCAAACTGCCATCTTCCTGTCTCTTCTTGCGTGCTGGAACTACAGGTCTGAACCATCACACCTGACTGTGAAATAATAGTGTATTAAGAATGCCAGGGAGAACTTCCTCTACCTACAGGAAATCAAGCCAAAGAAATTGTAAAGATGTGTGATTCAGGATGGTATTATTTAAATGCTGAGTAAGGGGGCACCTCACTGAATAGCCCTTGGCAGGAACAGCCTTAAGATGCCATGGAGGAAAGAGCGCAGGTTTGTTCACAATGGGAAAAAACACAATTATTTATTCATGTGTGTATGTGTGTGCATATTTATGTATGCATGCATGAACACATGTATGTGTAGGTACCCTTGAAAATCAGAAGAAGGCATTGGATCCTATGAAGCTGGAGTAACAGGCACTTGTGAATTGCCAGACATGAGTGCTGGGACCTGAAATGTGGTCCTCTGAAAAGTGTATTAAGCACTTTTAATCACTGAGCCACCTCTCCTTCCTCCTATCGTAAAGATTTAAAGAAACAGGTTTTGAAACTATTGAACTGTCTTTAAAATATTCTTTTTAAACTGGGCATGATGATGCATGCCTTTAATCCCAGAACTCAGGAGACATAGACAGGTGGATCCCTGTGAATTTGGGCTACAGGATAACCTGTTTCAAAAAGACTGATGGAGGTCAGAGGATAATTTGAAGTAATTAGTTCTCCCTTTCTATTATGTGAGTCTTGGGCATTGAACTCAGATCATCAGTGCTGTTGGCAAACCCCTTTACCCCTGAGACATCTTCTTGTTTCTCTGGTTTGTCTTCAAAAAAGGTGGATTGCTTTTTGTTTAATATCCTTCATGATTCCTCTTATTCCAATGTGGGGTTTAATTAGATTTGTTTAAGTTACTTATTGCTGGATTTGTGTATATTGTGTATATGATTCCACTTATTCCATGGTGCACACATGGAGGCCAGAGGACAGTTTGGTGAAGTTAGTGCTCTCCTTCCACCTTTTTTTTTTTTTTTAATTTTATTTATGTATGTGTATGAATGTACTGTCTGCATGCAGGTCTGTGCACCCATGTCATGCAATGCCGCGGAGGTCAGAAACGGGTGTCGGATTCCCCTGGAACTGGGGTTCTCCTGGAATCGGCCACCATGTGGATGCTGGGGATCGAACCCGGGTCCTCTGTAAGAGCGGTCGGCACTCTTAACTGCTAGGCCATCTCTCCAGCCCTCATTCCACCTTTATGTGGGATTCAGGAATTGGACTCAGCTCATCAGGCTTGGAAACAACCACTTTTACTTGCTGAGCCTTCTCATTGGCCATATTTTTTAATCATTTTCAGAGAGATACTTAACTCATTAATTCGCAGAAAATTTGTAGCATGTATATGAGGTTAAAATGTTCATAGATGGGCTGGAGAGACGGCCTAGCGGTTAAGAGCGCTGACCGCTCTTGCAGAGGACCCGGGTTCGATCCCCAGCACCCACATGGCGGCTGAGAACCGTCTGAAACTCCAATTCCAGGAGAACTCCAGTTCCAGGGGAATCCGACGCCCTCTTCTGACCTCCGCGGCATTGCACGACACGGGTGCACAAACTTGCATGCAGACAATACATTCACACATACAGAAATAAAAAAAAAATGTTCATAGATATGAATTTATTTTTAATCAATTATTTTAGTATATTTTACTTCCATCATTTATTGGTAAAATTCTTTGCTAATTCAAACTTGATATATTTAATTTACTGGTTTTGTAAAATAACAGTATTAGCTGGGTGTGGTGGCACACGCCTTTAATCCTAGCACTTGGGAAGCAGAGACAGGCGGATCTTTGTGAGTTCAAGGCCAGCCTGGTATACAATGTGAGTTCCAGGACAGCTGGGGCTACAGGGAGACCCTGTCTCGAAAAGACAAAAAAATAAAAAATAAAATAAAATAAAAGTATTACACTTGCAGGAAACTTGATCAGGCAGTACAAGGTGTTCTCATAGTCTCCTCCCTGGTTCTCTTGTACAGTCTCTTTGTTAGGACCCTTCATCATTACAGTGCATTTGTGGCAACTGAATTATTATAATGCAGTTTTGTGAAGCTCATACTTTGCCACATTTCTTTGTCTTTTTACAGATTTTTGTCTGGGACACCACTGACCTCTAGTCTGTATGTTCCCTCAGATTTTTGTTTGCCTGAGATAATTTCTTAGACTTTTCTTGATTTGGATGGCCTTGATGGCTTCAATTTCTCCAGGTCAGGAGGATTTTTCAGCAAGGTCAATCAGGAAACATTTCTGGTAATTTTCTCAGAATTAAAGTGGAGTTAGGGGCTGAGGGGAGGAAGATCACAAAGGTGAAGTGCCGTTTGCACAATATCCTGTCAGAGATGTAGACTATCATTGAGATTTATGACTGTTGACACTGACCTTGGGCACCCTGCAAGTCAACATTGAACCACTTTCCTACTGCAAAGTTCCACTCCTGGCTTTTTGGGAGAAAGTTACTATGCACAACACATATCTAAAGAAAAGAAATTTTCTCCTATGTTCTGTTGCTTATCTACATTTAAAAAAAATGTGTATGAGTGTGTTGCCAGCACATATGGAATTGTACCTGTATTGTGCAATGCCTGTGGAAGTCAGGAAAGGGCAGGAGTTACAGAAAGGTTGTTAACCATTATGTAGTGCTGAGAACTGACCTGGGTTCTCTGCAAGAGCAGCCAGTGTTCTTAACTGCTCTCTAGCCTCTTATTTGCATTTTTTTAAATTTTATTTATTTTTGTATGTGTATGAATGTACTGTCTGCATGCAAGTTTGTGCACCCGTGTCGTGCAATGCCACAGAGGTCAGAAGAGGGTCTCGGATTCCCCTGGAACTGGAGTTCTCCTGGAATTGGAGTTACAGATGGTTCTCAGCTGCCATGTGGGTGCTGGGGTTGGAACCCGGGTCCTCTGCAAGAGCAGTCGGTGCTCTTAACCGCTAGGCCATCTCTCCAGCCCTCTTATTTGCATTTTAAGCTCCAAATTATTAATATTTTTCTTAACAATTTATATGTATGTGTGTGTGTTTGTGTCTCTTTGTGTGTATATGGATACACACATTTGTGTGTGTATTCAGAGGCCAGAGGCTAACTTTGGCTGTTGTTTCTTTTTTTTTTAATTTTTATTTTATTTATTTATGTGTATATGAATGTACTGTCTGCATGCAAGTCTGTGCACCTGTGTCGTGCAATGCCGCGGAGGTCAGAAGAGGGTCTCGGATTCCCCTGGAACTGGAGTTCTCCTGGAATTGGAGTTACAGACGGTTCTTAGCCGCCATGTGGGTGCTGGGGATCGAACCCGGGTCCTCTGCAAGAGCNATTGGAGTTACAGACGGTTCTTAGCCGCCATGTGGGTGCTGGGGATCGAACCCGGGTCCTCTGCAAGAGCAGTTGGCGCTCTTAACCGCTAGGCCATCTCTCTAGCCCTGGCTGTTGTTTCTTACAATCCATCCACCTTACTTTTGAGATAGCATCTCTTAGAATTTTGGAATCTACCAAGTAGGTCATGCTGGCCAGCCAGTGAGCTTCAGTGACCTACTGGTTCCCATTCCCCATTGCTGAGATTATGAGCCTTTGCTACCATGCCCATCTTTTTATAAGGGTTCTGAGGAATGGACTCTCATCCTCATGATAGTAAAAGCAACCATATTACTGAGCTGCCAAACATACACTAGGTTATATCAGTTTCTTTAAACAGAAAATAGTGGTCTTAGCTCCCATAATTGTTCTATACAATCTTGAAAATTAAATGTATTCTCTAATTTGGTGTACAAAGCCTAACATAGGAGACAAATATATTAATCACATCTAATATGCTTTGTCTTAGGCAACTGTGTCTAATTCTGCTAATTATGCAGAATTATTGTAAGAAATTACTTCTAATTTATCATGAAAATACTTGGAAAAAATGAAAAATTAAAGCTGTTAACCATAGGATCTTCTAAAGGACCCAAGTCCAGGTTCCAATATCCACATTATGCAGATCATGACTGCTTATATCTCTAGTTTCAGGGGATCTGATGCCCTCTCCTCTATGCTCATCTGGACATATACTGTGCACACACACATACACACACACACACACACAAACACATGTGCATGCACATATGCGCGCACACACACACATGCACCCCTAAATAAAAACTATATCTTAACAAACTGAAAATATGAGTTAAATAACAAGAATTTCTTCTTGATAGGAATAACAACCAAAAAATAAATAAGTGGAGAGGAGCAAAGTGTCTCTGGAAGAGTTACAGGTAATTTAGTTAGATATGTTCCCATCAGGTTAGTGCAGCATACTATCATACAGATTTTACCTCAGTTAAGTCATCAAGGTGACCCCAACTGAGATGTCACAATGATAGTATATACCTTTGATAGCATGGCCAAGGCTTACTATTTATCTCTGCAGTCCTCCCAAAAACCATGAGAGGAAAACCTTGTTCCAAACTCCAACAATATTCAGTTCTGTAAAATATCAGGCTAATTCATCCCAGTCTTGTCAGTCACTTAAAAAAATGGGTAGAGAAGCTTCCACTGCCAAGAAAACCTATAGAGACAACACACGGAAATGTAATGAAATGTCTTGGAGGAGAAACAAGACTGTAGAGAAACCCCTGGATGAGAATGAAGACTTTAGGGGATGCAGAAGGAAATCTCAATACTACATGAAGTATACATAATATTAAATAATGAGGTATGACTGGCTTAACAATTTTAACAAACACAGTGTCCCAAGACATTTAAGTAGTTAATAATAGAGGAAGTGGACAGGAAACATTTGGGAAATTTTTACTAGTTTCACAAATTCTCTAAATCAAATTTATTCTATTGGCCTATGGAGATGACTCAGTCCACAAAATGCTTGTCTTGAAAGCCACAAAGACCTGAATGGACTCTACAATGCCTGTATAAAACTACTTCCCTAACCCTGGGGAGGTGGAGATAGGCAGGTATCTACACGTCACTGACAAGCCAGCCTAGCCAAATCCAGACATTCCAGACCAGTGAGAACTTGTCTAAAAAATCAATGTGGCTGAAAAATGATATCTGAGGTTGTTTTTTGATTGTTTTACACTCATCAAAAACACACATGTACATAAGGACAGATGAATGTATGTGCCCTCACAAGTATATACAACTGTACACACATGGACATACAAACACAAAATGAATAAATTGTCACTATTGGTACTTTGATTCTAACAAATACATCCTTCTAAAAAAGTATGATGTTCTTAATCAGGGAAATGGACACAAAGCATTTGGGCAAACTGTAATGTCTTCACAGTTTTTCTCTAACTCATAATCTATTATAAATTTAATGTTTAGGAGCTGTCAAAATGGCTCAGAAAATAAGGGTTATTATTGACAAACCTGATGACCTGAGTTTGAAGCAAGGGAGAACAGACCTCAACAAACTCTCCTCTGACCTTCACATGAACACTGTGGTATGCACGCACCTATACATATACATAAGTAAAACCACATAATTAAATTTATAGTTTATTTAAAGTTATTCTTATTTAGCTCTTTGTTGTCATTCGAGGATACATCCTCTGGTATCCTGCCATTCAGAGAAATGGAAACATTTGCATTTTAAATGTAAATTTAGAATTCTAGCAGCTACCTTATGAGTTAATAGTGTTCAAGATGCCAATTTTATGGCTTTGCTGGAACATCAAGTCCCTCACAACTGTGCAGAACTGTTCAACTTAGGACTGGCTGGCATATGCAAAAGATAGGACCAGCAAACTAACTATTGGAGATGCTGTTTGTTAGTTTTTTTCTACTAAAGCCAAATTGAGCCATAATAGACACAGATGCCCACCTAGTAATTATTTCTGAGTGTGTTAATGAGTGATGTTTTTAATATTGTTAGATAGAAACACCTAACACTGTGGGGAGTAGTTAAAATTTAGAATTATCTTTGTGCCCAGCAGTGCACTGTTTAGAGTAACAGAGAATAAATAAGGAAGGCTGTCTTCAGTAAGAAAATAAGTTAGGCATATTCAAAATGCCTCTGTTGTGGATGCTGCGTGGGCCTGGGTTATCCTATCTGCTCCCCACTTGGGAGCGTTGTGTCTGTGAATAAAGTGACTAATTGCATCAATATTACTCCCCCTTACGTCAATTTAAAACACTTATTTTTTTGTAAAATACAAGAATGAAATAATGTATTTAATTACAATGGGCAGTCTGAATGAAACCCTTCAAATAAATGCTATTTTTACTTATTTTGTTGAAAATTATTTAAAAAAACTTCTCTACCTTAATCAGGCTTCAGTAGCATCTGAACTAAGTTACTGAAAGGTGGAGGGTGTGCTGCCTTCTCCTTAGGAATAGTGACAATTTTTAAATAGGTTCAAGGTGCCTTTTTTCTTGCTAGAAACCTCTATGCTATTTATAAATTAGAATAAATCTATAAAATATATTTGTGTAGAAATTATTCTTCTGTATGTGAATTATCTGCATATTTTCAAAAATATTTTGTGTGTGGAAGGGGTGGCCCTGTATGTGTATGTGTGGATGCCAGGCAACAACCTAGACTGTCTACTTTGCTTTTGAGACAGGGTTGCTCATTTGTTTAGAAGTCATCGTAAAGACTAAGCTGACTGGTCCTTGAGCCCCTGGGACCCTCTCTGTGCCTCCCTAGTCCTGGGATTACAAGTATGTACCACCTCACTCATCATTTTTGTGTGTGGCTTATGAGAATTAAATTTAAGTACTCATGCAGGGAAGCAAATGCTTTACTAACTGAGCTACAGATACAGCTATAGCTATTATTTTTCTTATTATTTGTCGAAGAATTGGATCTTAGAAGGCTTTTGTAACTTCGCAAAGACCTATAAATACTAATTGACTGGCATGAAATTAAAACATAAGGTCTTATTTTATAGTCAACTTTCTCATTTCTTTTCTCTGCTAGCCTGAATTATGCCAGTTAAGTGTAACATTAGATGTAGTAAAAAAGCAAAGCTAGAAATTGAACAATTAGACTTCTTAGACAGTTACTTCCATTTGATTAACATGACAAATCACTAAGCACTTTCATGCATATGATTGTTCTCCTGAAAACTCCAAGATCTCCTTAAACACAGCAGAAAATAGAAGGGCATTTATAAGTGTTAGCCCCTCTCCAGGGTCATAGAGCCAATAAGGCAGAGAGCTAGGTAGGTCAGGTGCACGTGTGCTGCCTCCTGTTAGCACCTTGTCAGTCTTCGTGTGCATTCTTTGTTTTTTAAATTTTATTTATTTATTTTCTATGTGTATGAATGTACTGTCTGCATGTAGGTTTGTGCACTCGTGTCGTGCAATGCCCTGGAGGTCAGAAGAGGGTGTCGGATTCCCCTGGAACTGGAGTTCTCCTGGAATTGGAGTTACAGACGGTTCCCAGCTGCCATGTAGGTGCTGGGGATCGAACCCAGGTCCTCTGCAAGAGCAGTCAGCGCTCTTAACCGCTAGACTATCTCTTCAGCCCCCTGTGTGCATTCTTACCGAGGACATTTTTTTCTTTCACTTCTCTCTCTCTCTCTCTCTCTCTCTCTCTCTCTCTCTCTTTCTCTATCTCTGTGTGTGTTTGTGCATGTGTGCTTGTATGTGTGGAGGATGCATGTGTATGTCTGTGTGGTGCAAACATGTAGTGTATTTGTGTGTATGTGTGTGTGCATACTTACATTTTAAGTGGAAGCCGGATATCAGTGCCAGTGCCTTCTTCTATTGCTCTCATCTTATTATTGACACAGGAACTCTTACTGAACCTGCAGTTCACCAATTATGCTAGTTTGGTTGGCCAGCAAACTTCTGGGATCCTGCACTGTCCATCTGCCCAGCAGCTAGGGTTACAAGTACATAACATCATTCCCACTTTTTATGCATTCTGAAGTTGGAACTCACGTCCTCATGTTTGTCTAGTGAGCACCTCATCAACTGAGCTATTTTCCCAGCCCCAGATGTAGTGTCACCTGTCTGTCCAAAGGCTTGTGTACGCTTTGACAGCTCCATGCTCTAAATGTATTTTACACATATTTAGTTTAAATAAATCCTCCATTCCTCTAAGAAACTGAACATTAATTTTCAGATGCATCTCCCGTTTGTCCTCACACTCCAGGTACACTTGCTGCACATTATAGCACAATGTTTTGAAGTTGCTATCCATATTCACAACTTCAGTTTTATCAATTCAACATGACCTGGCCTCCACCCCATACCCAATGAAACTTTTCATTTATTATAACAACTCAAAAGGGTCTTATCCTGGTTTAAGCTTATTTTTTAATCATTTGTGGCACATGTGTGTTCGTGTGTATGCTCCTGTGAATGCAGGTGCCCATGGAGGCTAGAAGAGGGCATTTTATCACCTGAAACTGGAGTGACAGGTGGTTGCCAGCTGTATGGAATGGATGCTGGGGTCCAAACTCCAGACCTCTGGAAGAGCACGAAACTCTTAGCCAGCAAGCCATCTCTCCACTCACTGTTTTCAGGACCCTGGACAGTCCTCTCCTGTCATTTTCCTCTGTGCAGCCATGGCTCCCTGGGAGCTTTATTCCCCTTCCTTGTCTCTTCTTTCAATCTCCATCCAAATTAGAGCCTTCTCCAGTGCAAGACTGGGTTCCTCAATTGTTAGTATTGGGTCTTTTAAAAAAATTACAGGGTCTCTCCGTTGCTCCATTTAGTCTGGAACTCACCATGTACAACAGGCTGGCCTCAATTTCACAGACGTTCATTTGTCTCCACCTCCTAATTACTGGGATGCAAGGTCCATATCACTACTACAACCAGCTTGACTTTATTATGTCTCATTTTCAATTTGATTTTCATTTTCAGAATTAGATATGACATAATTTTCCTGACAGCTCCCCAAGGTATTTTTCTCCCCAGAATTTGGTGAGTTTCATGCAGTCAAGTCTCATTCTTCATGGAATTATTTTTTGGGAATTTTCATATTGTTTAACACCAACTCTGAGCTCATTCATAGACAAGTGCTGTGAAGTGGAACCTTTCAGTTTTAACCAACATGTGCCTTTTCCAGAGAGGTAGAATATGGGAGTGTTCTGTCCTCTTGTTTCATCTCTCATAAGCGTGGATTTTTTTTTTTGTTTCACACTATACTTTTCATGATTTTATTATTGTGATTTTGCTATTTAAAATTGGCCTATGAACAGTGCTAAAGATCTTCCTAATGTTCAAATGTGAAAGAAGACTGTGAAATGTTTTGAACAGATGTTTAAGCAGAAATACTCCAGATCATTTGACAGAACTGCAGCAAATGGCTAGCAAGAATCTATCTCTGTGTTTCCTTCAGGAACTACAGTTCAGCATTTCCTGATTCAGTAATTATGGTCTTTTGAACACATTATATGATTAATGTCACTCCACATTGTATTCTTCCTGCGAATGACATAAACTCATTGCTGACTTCAACAAAATGAGTAATTTGTGAGCTTGTGTATGTTCATCTATATATAGGTAGTTGTACTTGTGTGTCTCTCTGTGTGTGTTTGTGTGTGCATTAACATGTGAATGCCAGAGGACAACCTTGCATGATATTCCTTGATTATCTGAGATAGGATCTCTAACTAGATTAGAGCTAGTTAAGTAGACTAGGCTAGAGTCAGTTAGCCCATGGTCTGTTTTCAGCTTCTTGACATTGGGATAAAAAGTGTATCCCAGCACACCTGGCTTTTTTAAATTAATTTTTTAATTTATTTTTTTATGTGTATGAGTATACGGTCTGCATGTAGGTTTGTGCACCCGTGTTGTGCAATGCCATGCACATCTAGGATGTCCAATTTGGGTTCTCAGGCAATATCACAAGGACTGTACTGAGTCATTTTGCCAGACCCTTGAACAATTCTACCTACCATGCACATATCACTAAGCAGCATTCTGTCCTATATGTTTGAGCCATAGGTGTGATTTCAAACACAAAATTCATACATTTTCTCCTCTGGAGCATGCAGCATGAGCCCAATTGAATCAGGTTTTGGAGTTCATGAAGCAAAACACTTGGCTTCCTTACCCATCTTTTAAATAATTTTCTACAACTCTGAAGTCCTTGACATAATTTACAAACTCTGAACATAATGTACACAAAGTTTTACATTTGTCTGCATGTTTGTATTTGTGTGCAGGTTTACCCTCAAAAATTGCTTGTGTGGACATCAGAATACAACCTCACATGTTGGTCCTTGCCTTCCACCTTGTTTGAAACAGTCTCTTGTCGCTTCTTTGAGACAGTTTCTTATCACTTCTTTGGACATCAGGGTAGTGGGCATGTGGCCTTCCAGGGATTTCCTGTCTCCAGTTCCATCACCACATAGAGGAGCACTGGGATTAAAGACACTTGCTATTGCAGGGGCCTCTACATGGGTTGTGTGTATCAGGATTCTGGTCCTCATACTTACACAGCAAACACTTTATCCACTTAGCCATCACATTCTAATTGCAAACTATGTTCACTGCTATGGTTTCTGTTTCTCCACGTTCTCTATCCTCTAAACAAAGCTGTCTTAAATTCCTATCACCACTCATGGGAAATTCTCACAGAACTGGTCATGTGTGGGCTAACGCTTCATTCTATTCTGCTCATATGACCCCTTACACATAGTTTAAATATTATTCATGTCTGATAAATTATAATTTCATGCTAGCTACCTCTGTCTTCCACTAGATGGCAATTTTTTTTCTGGATCTGATGCTTCATTGAACAATCATTATCTGTCTAGGAGCCTAGAATGTAATAGGTTCTTACTGAATATTAACTGAAAAATGTTATTGTTATTTCAAAATAGGTTGTGCAAAGAGTATACAGATTTCAGAATTGGTCTAACTAGCTCTTGTTTGGGAGAAAGACTATCATAACTTGATACACAGCATTTATTTTCCTTGTCTGCCTTGGCTCTTATGTAGACCAACTACATGTCCTTCCTGCTGTGCTCACAAGACAGGCATGCCAAAACATGTGACAGCATCAATCTTTCATTCCATTAATCAAGGAAATGTTAAAATAAGTGAAGAGGTACAAAAAGGCAGTCATCCTTCTTCTCCTGATTGTTGGCTTCATCACCTAGCAACCCCATGTTGACCAGAGCTATACACAAAAGGATTATCACTGGAAGTTTGAGAGATGTCCAGGACTGGAATGTAAGACAGCTCTTTAAAACTTGATGTCCATTGTGGGATAAGGACCTGTTTGAAAAACTCCCCAGAAACTTTATTTTGGAAAGTTCTTTATCTGTTTTCTCCAAGTTTCTGAAAAATCTTTAGAGATAGTCTGGCCTGAGATGTTGAGTCATGTTCAACCAGCTGACCTGTAACCCAGGCTTCTGTCCAAGGAAGCACAGGATTTCTAAGTTTAATTTTCATCTCTGTGGACCCAGTTCAGTTGATAGAGTGCTTGCCCAACATTACTACATGGAGCCTTGTGTTCTATGTCCAGCACCACACAAATTGGGCATGATGGTACATACCTGTAATCTCAGCACTCAGGAGATTGAGCCAAGAGAATAAAAAATTAATTTCAACCTCTGCTATATGTTGAATTTGAGACCAGCTTCAGCTATATGAGAGCCTGTATCAAAATAAGTAAATAAATAAAATATAACTTTTTCTCTTCCAATCAAGAAAAGCATTCAAAACTGAATGAATGATAGTGTTATGATAGGAACAAACTCTCACACTAAAAAAAAGAATTCTTTCCCCAAACCTTAGAAATTAAGAACTTAATAGTTATAAAAGAATAAATAATAAAAAACTATTTAAACCATGAAGCATTTGTCTCTGGATTTTCTTGCTTAGATCCGTGTGCCTTTGGGCCTGTATCCAGTAGAACTGTGATGGTAGGACACTGACCTGGAGGATGAAAACCCGGGCCCTGTGTCTACACCCAGCTCTTCCCAGCACACTGCTCCTTTTGTTGGAATGTTTTGTTATTTTTCTTGGTGTTGTGCTATTTTGAAATTTACTTATTTTCAAATTCAGGATTATTTTCCAATTTTAACATTAAAAGAGTCACTTTCACTTCCCTCAAGCAAAATAACCCTTAATCTCCATAAAACCTAACTATGGTTCCAGTTTGTATGCCCTGTACCCAGAATCAGCAGTAGTTTCACCTATGTAGCTCCAGTCCAGTCCATCCCTATATTGCCCTATATTGTCCATCCCTATATTGCCCTATATTGTCCATCCCTATATTGCCGTATATTGTCCATCCCTATATTGCCCTATATTGTCCATGCCTATATTGTCCATGCCTTTGTACCATACTGGCTTTTGTAGACATTGGGATCTTGCCTTGCCTATCTTTTTTGTATCATTTCCTGTATATGGTCCATCTTGACTGAAAAAAAAAAGTCATGTGGGTCCCCTCAAGTTTACGTTCACTGTCTTTAATCTGTGCTAGTTTCTTCCCTTTTGTTCCTCAACTGTGTCGCCAGTTCCTGGGACACAGTGATGGGAGCTGTGTTTGATTCCCTGGGATCTTGACTGAGTTGTGCAATTGGAAGACACACCCACTGATCCTAGATTGGAATGCACCTGTTGAACCCACTTCAGTGAAATTTATGTGTCTTCATGTTTAAAGCACACTTCTATCAGAAAGCTATCTTGTCCCAATGATTAAAATGTTTATTAATATTTTTCTCTGTCTGATTCTGTAAAATATCAATTTATAGTCTGATATTTGGTAATTGGTGACTAGAAACAATGTCATTAGAGTTAATTCATAATATATGCTAAAATACTTTGAGCCTTTAGCTTTGGTTTGGGTTACATGGAACTGGTATTCTTGTAGATAGAAAATAACAGCTTCATTTAGTTCTGGCATAGCTCTGCTATAATGTTTTACATATATTATATCCTAAGCACATTTCACGCCCTCCTCACAAGACACATCAATACCCCCACATGTATGCTGCATAATAAGGGTTTGAAAAACCTCAGCAATGACTCAGGGCTGATGAGAGTTTAAAAGAATTTAATCTTAAACTGTCTTACTATAAAATATGCACATTTGACACCATGCAATATTGCCTTTAAGCTTTGAGTAAATAATGTGTCCTCTTTTTGCATGTTCAATGAAGCCTTGCAGAATTCTTTCAGTCTCTGAATAAATGTGAACTTGAAATAGAGTTGACTTGAAGTGATGAGCAGTACTGCATTGTCCTGTAGTTGAGCCAGTGGCTGTGCATGCCTTGTAATTCTTTCCACAAGGGAGGCCAGTCAAGGCAGTTCTGGAGGAAGAGTGTTCTATATGGAGATATGCCCTTGGCTTTGGCCTTTGTGTCACAGAAAAATCTTATTCATTCTTTTTAGAATCTTCCTGTTTAATTGTCAGTAATGAATTGAAGTCTGGTTTTATGCTCATTCTGAGGTTTAAATGAAACCTCAAATTTATATTTGAAATATTAAGTATTCCTAGAAATTTAATGTAAGACTGCCTTTCAGCTAGGGTTCTTTAAAGTTGGAAACAAACTTTTTTAACAGTTCTTAAGTTTGAGACATGTAAAATTTCTCTCTTTCTCTTTTTCTATTTCTTCAGTGTCCCTTTAGCACACCTAATTTTGATCAAAAGATTTTTAATAGTGTGCTATGAATACCCACAAAATTATGTACATGTATATATAATTTAACACAAACATGCTGAATGTATTATATATAATTATATGTAAGATATTATATATAATATATGATACAGCAACCTAGCTGGCCCATCTCCCATCTTGCAGAAGAAGAGCTTACTTTGTTGTATTTTCATGTGTTCTAGAAAAAATATCAGCTACACCTCAACAGCCTGGAGATACAGTGTAACAGTGGCAGCCAAGTGTCTATATTATATCCCAAAACTATTTGGCTATTAGCTCTCTCCTTGGAGGAATAACTCACAGCGGATGCCACAAGCTTATGTCCTCTAGTGGTTAGGCGATGTTATAAGCCACAATAAGAACTTGTCACCCTTTATAGAGAAACCACAGTTTGCGGATTAGCATACCATCCAAGCATCTGTGTCTATGCTCACAGCTTAGCTTGACACAATAAGAGGTACTGCTTAAATGCCTGTACATCCAATAGCTTGAGCTTTGTTAGTATGACTGAAAAGGGTATTACTGTGAAAGCTGTCAATCCGTGAAGGGAAACAAACTGAACAGACCAGAGTCCAAAATGACAACTCCAAAGAAATTAGACTGTTTTCTTTTCACCCACTTGTGCCCCTTTCCCAAAGCCTAGGGAACAAACTGCGGAAGAGGAGGCGTGGTAGATTGTAAGGGCTGTGGAGAAATAGGGGTGAATCATGAGACTATAGGAATATAGTCTGGACACCTGATTGATCAACATGCCTGTGCATACAAGCTTCTCCAACTGGACTATGGGAACCTTGGGTTGTTCAAAATTTGGACATAGATACTTGCAAAATGCACCAATTACTTAATTGTATGACATACTGAGTAACATCATTGTTATCTGCAAACAACTGTGTCATTGTATTGTAGAATCCCTTAAAAATAAAAAAAATTAAAAATTAAAAAAACAAAAAAAGAAAAACAGAAATCCACACTCAGGTCCTCATGCTTGTGTGGCAAGTGCTTTCTTTACTAACTGGGCTATCTCCCCAGCACTGAATGTGTGAATTTAGAATCAACTTTTTTAGCCACTGTCTCAGCATCCCCCCCCCCACACACTGCCAGGAGGTTAGATGGACAGAGTCACTGGGTGACTCTTCCTTTGTTGTAGCTGTAATAGTGATCATAATGTGTGGTAAAAGTACTTGCTGTGCAATGATTACAGCTGCTGCTCTGATCCTAGCATCCATGTCACAAGCTGGGCATCCCATAGAAACCTGAAACTTCAGTTCTAAGGGATCTGATGCTCTCTTCTGATCTTGACATGTTCACAGACACCTGCACCTGCACACACATTTGCAAACACATTCATGGAGAAACACACTCATTAATTATTAATTAATTAATTGGTATTTTTTTTAAAGAAAATTTAGTGATAACCTAAAATATTCAAAACTCAACCTATAATTCTGAGCCAGGATTTTTTTTTAATAAATGTATATTCTTTATTTAGAAAGACTATTATTAGACAATGAAAAGAAGACAGAACAACCAACTTCTTCAAAACAATGGAAAAAATGAAAGTTTAAAATGAAAACAATACTTTGACTTGCCATTAAGCCATTTTTATAGCATTATGCTTATTTGAAATGTGAAGATAAAGAATCTTTATAAAGTTCTAGAAGCAAAGATTCCCAATGGGAGATGAAAACACAATGGGTATAAAATAGTGCTCATTAAATATTTCAGGTTTGTTCTTTGTTTCTCTAGGGCATGTTTTACAGAAACAGTATAAAATAAGGCAGAGTCAGGGTTTTTTTTTTAAGGCAATGACATTCTTAGGGTCTCTCTGAGAAATCTTTATTTGCAGGGCTCCATTGAAAATGCTATCCGTTTTTATGACTATAGCCCTGTGACAGTGTTACCAAAGGCCACTAAACCAATAAAGCAAATATGGGTCTCCTTGAGTCAAGCAAGACTCCTCCGTCAGCACTAGTTACACCTCACCTGCCTGGAAATACTGTGTAGCAGAGGCAGCCATATGCCTGTATATCCCAAATCTAATTGGCTATTGGCTCTCTCCTTGGAGGAAAAACCCACGGCTGATGCCACAAGCTTACATCCTCTAATGGTTAGGAGATGTTATAAGCCACAGTAAGACCCTGTCATATTTAACAGAAAAAAATGTAATTCATGGATTAACATACCATCCAAACATCTGTGTCTATACCAAAGTAACCTACCATAATAATTAGTACTGTTTAAATACCTATATATCTAATTGCTTGTGCTTCATTAGTAGGATCGAAAGGTTATTCCTGGACAAACTGTCAGCCCATGAAAGGAAACAGCCAGAATTGACCAGAGTCCAAGACAACAGCTCCAGAGAAAGTAGACTGTTTTGCTTCTCATCCACCTGTGCCCCTTTTCTAGGCCTAGGGAACAATCTGCAGAAGAGGGGACATAGTAGAATGTAAGGGCTGTGATTGGGGTGAATGGTGAAACTGCAGCAATATTGTCTGGACACTTATTTGATCAACTTGATTGAACATACAAGCCCTCCCTGCTGGATGGTGGGACCCATGGGCTGTGTGCATTTGGGCACAACTGCTTGCAAATTGGTTTTGCATGAAGGATGCTTGTACTCATAAATTATCACTTATTGCTAAAAAATGAAAAAAAACTGAGAGAAAGATGCAGGACAGTTATGGCAGAATGCATGATCTAGGATGGGATGGGGTGGGGTGGGGGGAAGGGAAAGGGAAAGGGAAATATGCCTGAACTGAATTGGAAAATGATGTATGAAATACACAAAGCATCAATAAAAAAAAAAAAGAAAATGCTATCTGTTAATTTCCATATTAATTCCACAAAATTTGGGTAAGGATTTACTCAGGCCTCCAACTCTTAGCACCTTCTTCTCATGGGAACAGAGGGACGTTCCAACAGAAAATTGCAGCACAGCTTGGCTAATTGTCATTCCTATGCATAAATAGACTGTCTGAAAGAATTTTTCACTTCTCTTCTTGCCTATAGAATAGTCAATGAAATTCAGCATAGGTTCAGTCAACGTGTGATTTGTCTTTGCAGTCCCTGGGGGGAGAATCATTTTATATAATTAGAAATAAAAACTCCATCCCCAAACTCAAGTTGCTATATTGGATTTGAGGGGATTGTGCAGACACTATTTCATAAAAAACAATTATCTATTTTTGGAGGGGCTTAGGTGAAATACAAATAAATGATTTGTTTGCAAGGATCAAAATGTATCAAATTTTAGGGCAAGCAGAGCTTTATTTTAGCATTTTTTTATACAAAAGAGCTTACTAAGCAAATGAATATAATAAGGGGGACATTTATTTCAAACTAGGAAAGGAAAGTGAAACTGCCACACAACAGGAAAACAATTTGCATATGAATGTATGCTAATTAAAGGAAATATGTTATTCATTTCAGCAGTATTTGAGTCCTATGCTTTCAGAGTTCTTTTAAAATCAGTGGCCCCTGAGATCTCCTGAGACCAGATGAAGCACAGGAATGAAGGTAGGAACTGGGTGCTTCAGCAAGACTGATTGTTGATTCACTTAACCTATTCCATTAATCCAGTTGTTTTTGGCTTAATTGGCTTTTGTGGCTGTGGGGGTGGAGTTATCCTCCCAGCTGGTATTAAAGGTAGGGTTGTGTGAGTCCTGAGATCTGAGATCTCCTGAGACTAGTGGAAGCACAGGAAGGCAGGTAGGAACTGGATGCTTCAGCAAGGCTGATTGTTGATTGACTTAACCTAGTTAATCCATTAATCCAGTTGTCTTTGGCTTAATTGGCTTTTGTGGCTGTGGGGGCAGAGTTATCCTACCAGCTGGTCTTAAAGGTAGGGTTGTGTGAGTCTTGAGATCTGAGATCTCCTGAGACCAGCAGAAGAGCAGGAAGGCAGGTAGGAACTGGGTGCTTCAACAAGGCTGATTGTTGATTGATTTAACCCTCCCTCCTGCCAACTGGGATTACAAAGGCATCTGAAGGAGACAAGCAAAGCAAGCCTTCAAAAAAGTGAAGAGGCATTTAGGACTCACATTGGAATACAGGCAAGGAAAAGCCCATATGCCAGGAACACCAAGAAGAGACAACACGGGAAAGTGGCAGGATAACTCCACACCAAGCTCTACCAACCGTATGGAAGATTCCTACAGTGGGATCCCTCTGGGGATGCCCCAGGACACAGATATCAGAAACACAATTGGGAACACATTTAAAGAACTACAAGATTATAAAGAGCAAATCGAAGAACTGAGAAAAGAGAATGAAGAACTCAAGAAGGACCTAGAGAGAGAGAATGACAAACTCCAGAAGGAAGTAGAAACACTGAAAAGATCCCATGCTGAAAAAGATAAGGAAACCAACCATCAAGCAAAGAGCTACAGGAAGAGATTGAGAAGCTCCTAAAAGAAGTAGAAATACTAAAGAAATCAGAAGAGGAAATGAAAAAGGAAACCAAATACTCATTCAATCAAGAGGAAATGAATGGAAAAAGCCTCAGAAGCAGAATGGAGGAAGCAGAACAAAGAATATCAGACCTGGAACATAACACAGAACAACTAAAAACCTCAAGGAAAGATTATGAAAAATTTTAAAATACACAAAAGTGGAACAATCAGGAACTGTGAGACACTATGAAAAGATCAAACCTCTGCATCATAGGAATAGAGGAAGGAGAAGAATCCCAAGAGAATGGTATTGATCAGATCTTCAACAGAATAATAGATGAAAACTTCTCCAAACCAAAAAAAGATAAACCAATACAAATACAAGAAGCACATAAAACTCCAAACAGACACGATCAGAAAAGAAATTCACCATGCCACATCATAGTTAAAATGCTAGACACCCAAAGCAAAGACAAAATCCTTAAAGCCACAGAGAAAGACAGGAGACCTATAAGGGGAAAGCTTACAGAATTACAACTGACTTCTCAATGCAAACTATGAAAGCAAGAAGAACCTAGAGCAAAGCATTCCCAGTGTTAAAGGACAATAGATGCCAACCCAGGTTACTATACCCAGCAAAAATGTCAATTATAATTGAAAGAGAGAGAAAAAACTATTCAGAACATAAGCAGTTGAAATAATACAGGTCGGGAAAACCAACGCCTTCAGAGATATTACTTGAAGCAATTCAAAAGGTGCAGAAGAAAGAGAAACAACCACCAGACACCAAGAAAGAGAAAATCAATAAAGCATAACTTGCAGATGTAGAAATCCTAAACCCAACCACAAATGGATAATAAGGGCACAAAGTGAAGCAAGCACAAACCTATCTGAATATAACCTTAAGGTATTAATGGACTAAATGCCCAATCAAGACATTAGTACTGGTGAGTTAGATTAGGAAACAGAATCCATTGATATTTGCTGTCTAATAAGATAAACATCTTGCCAGGCCGGTGGCGGCACGCGCGTTAATGCCTTAGAGCAGGCGGGAGGCTAGAGAGCAGGTGGCGATCTTTGCGACGTTCTGACAACTGGCCAGCGCTGGTCACAGAGTGAGTTTCCTAGGACAGCTGGGATTACAGGGAGACACCTGTACCTCAATGGAGACCAAAAACAAAAAGAAAAAAAAACAAAAAAAGAAACAGCATTACTTAACTCTCAAGGACAGGCAACCACCTTAAAAGTGAAAGGATGGTGAAAAATATTCCAAGTGAAGCAAAGTGTACAAAAATAAAGCAGGGGTTGCTATTTAATATCAGAATAAAATAGACTTCAAATAATGAAATCAATAGAGACAAAGAAGCCATACATTTTTATAAAGGAACAATCACCAAGAGGATTCACAATTAGAAATTAAATGCCGCGAAACTCTTATGCAACAAACTTTATAAAGACAATATCCAGGACTACAAGTCACACACTAACCTCAGTACACTCAGTAGGGATTTCAATACCCCACTGATCCTTTGGAGTAGGTCAAAGGACAAAGATATAGAAAGGCAAAGTAAAAGTGACCAAATGTACCTATCAAGACCATCTACCAGAAGCTACATCCAAGACCAGATAGAATACATTTTCTTCTAGACGCCCATGGAACATTTCATCAAAATTGACAACATACTGGTGACACAAAGAAACTCCTACAGAATACAAAAAGATTGAAATAATGTCGTATGCATCTCATCAACACATGCAATAAACTCAACATCAAACGAGGATAAGCCACTGCCTACAAAAATAATGGAGACTCAAACAACACACTCTTGAATACAGAATGTGGTCAAGGAAAGATAAGAAAGAAAGCCATGACTGGAACTGAATGACAATTACAATACAACAACAACAACTAGGGAATATTTAAAGCAGCCTAAGAGGGGACCGCTTTCTAGCAGCCGGATACTTGGAAGAGGGGCGTGGTAGAAATGGAATGGGCGGCGATTGGGGTAAAGGTGATAATACAGCAATGTATCGGCCTCAATGTTGATTAACCTGATGAACTACACAACCCCCTCACCCCCGCTGGAGGTGGGGCTGTGGGTTTGTGGCCACAGCTGCAAAGGGTGTATACAATGAAGGAGTGCTTGTCTCAGGGATTACATTTAGCTACAAAATGGAAAAAAAAAACTGAGAGAGATATGCAGGACAGGTCAAGGTTGGCAGAATAGCATGATCTGCGTGGTGGGAGAAGGAGGTGGGGGTGGGGTGTTGAGGGCAGGGGGTACATATGCCTGAACTGAATTGGAAAAGATGAATGAAATCACAAGCATCAATAAAAAAAAAATGTTTGGAGAAAAAAAAAATTCAAAAAAAAAAAAAAAAAAAGAGGACGTTTATGCCCTGGGTGCTCATCGACAACATAAGAGAAGTAAGTGAATGATCTAATACTAAAGCTAAAAGCATTGAGAGACAACAATGCCCAAAAACGAAGGAAGAAAAAATACAACAAGCAAAAAAAATTATAGCAAATCATAGAAAAATAAAATAAAAATAGATCTAAGTTAGTGTCTGTTGAAGAGAATAAACAGATAGACACTTAGCCTGGTGTACAAAGAAAGACGGACAACTCCATCAATACATACATGATAAAGGAATTAACAACAGACAGGAAGATCCAAAAATCATTAGGACGGATAGTATCAAAACTATACTCGACAAGTTTGAAAACCTAAAGAAATGTAAGAGGAGTCGAATCCTGGGAATCACAGAAGTTAACCAAGAAGAAGATCAACAGCTTAAAACGACCAACTACAATAGAAATTGAAGATGTAAAAGAAACCGTCAACTAAAAAAGCCCGGCAACGGTGTTCATCACTAGCCAATCTATAAACCTTTCAAAAAGATCCTACAAAAATTATTCTAAACTGTTTAAAGATATGCAATCAGGGGAATTCCTCGCAAATTCAAATTCTTTGAAGCAGCATCGATTCTATACAAAACAGGCAAAGATACAACTAAAAAGAAACTATAGCCCCATCCCTCATGAACAGATACCAAAATTCAAACAGATAGGCATTGCATGAGACCCATCAAGAAGATATCAGCTATAGCCAGTTTTTTGAGTCATATGAGATTCAGGGATGTGTCAACATATGAAAATCAAAATAAACACCTCATAAAAACATAAATGGAATGAAAGACAAAAACACACACCATCATCTCAAATGTGATGCTGAAAATGCCTTTGACAAAATCACATCTCTTCATGCTTAAAGTCCTAGAAGGATTGATGGAGGGATCTTTCTCATGTATCAAAGCCATATACAGGTAACCCACAGCCATTATCATCCTAAATGGGAATGACAGAACATTCCCTTAAATGTAGGACTGGCAAGCTGCCCCTGCACCACTCCTCTTCACTGCAGTGCTTGAAACATTTTCTAGAGCAATAAGCATGAAAAAAATGAAGGAGTAAAAATTGGAAAAAGGAAGTCAATATCCCTATTTGCTGCTGATATGATTGTTTACTTAAAGGATGCTAAACTAGCCCACCAGAAAACCCTAGAAACTATTACAGATTCAGCAAAGTGGCAGGAACCAAAATTAACCTAAATAATAATCAATGGCTCTTTTCTTACACCAAAGGAGCAAAGCCACTGGAAGAAAGAATTCAAAGCGACCTTCCACTCACAATAGCCTTTTCAAAAAACAATTAAAATACTAGGAACAAGCCTAACTAAAGACACCAAAGATCCTACTACAACAACAACAAAGTTTTAAACCGTTTAAAGAAAGAAATGAAGAAGACAATCAGAAGATGGAAAAAATACCTCCCATGCTCATATTTGGGAAAATTAACATTGTAAAAATGTCCATTCTACTGAAACTCTTTATCAGACTTAAGCTAATTCCAATCAAAACCCCAAAAGTTTCTTCACAGGCCTTGGAAAAAAAAGCGTTAAATTCATTGGAAAGAAAAAGACCCAGAATAGCCAAAACAACCCTGAGTGAAAAAAGCTACACAGGGTTGGATCTGTTTATACCAGACTTAACAACTATACTACAGTGACTATAGTACATAGAAAAACACAGCTGGATACTGGCACAGAAACAGAACCTATTGACCAATGAACAAAACTGAAGATCAAAACCTGAGCACATACAAGTGCAGCCATCTCAATGTTGACAAGGGAGCCAAGAAGCCACATATAGAGAAGAAGACAGCAAATCTCTCAGCAAGTGGTGTTGGCAAACAATAGCACACACAACAAACAGAAAGGACAGGCATCAAAGGAACTGACTGAAACAGTGGACTACTGCTCAACAATGAGTCCACTTGCCTCATGGAGAATATTTGAGAAAGACTGAGAAAGAGATGAAATAGCATGTTTGGCAAATGCATGAGCTCTTGGGGGGGGGGGGATGAGGGACATGGTCTAGATTTGATAAAAAATATGTATAGAAAACTAAATAAATAAAAGGAATATGCAACATCAAAACCACTTAAAGATATCATCTTACTCCAATAAGACTGGCTAGGATCAAGAAACAAATGATACCAAGTGCGGAGAGGTTTTGTGGGAAAGTGGAACACTCACCACTGCTGGTGGCGAATGTAAACTCTACACCACTATCGATAAGTAGTGTGTAGAAACCTTGGAAGACTTAGATGAACTTGCCATTTTGACCCGCGCATAACCACTTCCTAGGCATTACCTCAAGACTCACACCACCACAGAGAATCACGAACAATGTTTATTTCAGCTCTCTTCACAGATACACGAGGGCTGGAACCAAACCCAAATGTCCCCTCAACTGATGAGTGGAAGAGAACAATGTGGTACATCTACACAATGCATTTCCTTATGCAGCAGTAAAGATAGACAACATCATGAGCGTTTGCAGGAAAATGGATGGAAGCTAGAGGACATCATGCTGACAGTGAAGTAACACGCAGTCCCAGATAAAACAAAAACAAGGAATGGTTTATCCCTCATCTGGTGGATGCTAGTGCCAATTACCTATTGTAAGTATTTCTTGTGCACGTGGCCCCTGGAGCTTTTGTCCAAAGCAGTTGGGAGTGATGCATATTGGAAACAACAACAGACAACAACAACAACAACAAATAAACAGAAAGGACTCATCAAAGAACTTGCCTATAAACAGTGAACTTCTGTTCAAAATAGTCAACTTTCACATGGAGAATATTGAGAAAGACTAGAATGGAATGAAAAACCATGTTTGGCAAATGCATGAGCCTCTGTCTGGTGGGGTGATAGGGTGGGGTGGACACGGCCTAGATTTGATAAAAAATAATAAAAGAAATCAAGGATCGAGGAATAAATAAATAAATAAATAAAATAAAAAATCAGTGCCTATAATTGTCGATGACTAAAAGTACATACAACCAACTCTTCTTGATAACATTTAAGTTACGAAATGATTGGTTCCATTTCTGTACTTGAGTCCTCGAATAATTAGATCTTTCTCCTTGTTATTATAACATCCCTCCAGAAGTACATGTTTTAAAAACAAATATTTTTTTTTTAATAAATAACCTCGCATGTTTATGAAATGGAAAAGTATTCCAAAATATTCTTTGCTAGTAAAATATTTGTGTATCTGTGGGTTGTAGATTGTTTTTTACACATTGTGGGTGTTTCATGTATAGTAGTGTATGTGTATGTGTTTATCATTCAGACTTTACATGCTTATCTTGGTGTATGTGTCTAATTTGCTTTCTCTGCTGTTTGATCAAAATACCTGACAGGTAAATCAGATTTTGAGAGTTTTATTTTGGCTTATTGTTTCAGAGGGAGAGTCTAAAATGTTGGGAAAGTTATAGCATGTTGGCCGATGCAGGAAGCTGTCTCATCAGGTTTTATCCACACACTAGAAACAGAGAGGGGAAAACAGATGAAGAGGGCTTTAGCTTTTAAAACCCTCAAAGCCCACCCCCAGGGCCATACTTACTCTATCAAGGTTGGGCAACAGCTAAAGGTTAAACACTCTCCCAGAGCAGCACCTTCCAAGTGCTGAGTGGCAGGAACCTGGGGAGGGGGGGCAAAGCACCACATTTCTGTCATGAAAAGGTCTAGAAGAGTCTGAAATTTACTAATTCCAAACCTCTTCAGATGCAAAACAATTTCTAGGAGAAGTTTCTTCTCTCCAGTTCCAGAGTCTTGTTACACACAGTGAATGATAGCGGCATACACCCAGCAAGAGAGCAGAGGCTTAGCAAACTGCCAAAGGATAAGGGAAGTAGGAAAACAGGACAGGTTGCAATTATGTAAAAGTAATTGGGGCGGAATTGGGTGAATGGTAAAACTTTACAACAATGATAGACTGGACACTCATTTTATCAACTTTGATTAACATCAAACAAGACCACCCCCCCCCCCGCTGGATGTTGGGACCCATATGAGCACTGTTGTGTGGGTTTGGGGACAACTAGCTCGAAATTGGTTTTACATGAAGGTATGCTTGTACCACAAGATTATCACTACTTTAAAAAAAAATTAAACAAAAACAAACAAACAACACAACAAAAGAGATAGGCGCAGAAAGAAAGTAATGCAGAATGCATGATCTGGGATGGGTAGGGGTGGGGTGGGGGAAGGAAGGAAGGGAATATATGCCTGCGGATCTGAATTGGAAAATGATGGTAGGAAACTCACAAAAATCAATCAAATAAAAAAAAATAAAAAAATGAAAAGTAATTGGGTAAAAAGACTATAGTGGACGCAATAATAAGCTGAGGGAATGTCTTCATCTCTGTGATGCTCCTTCTTATGNGCCATGTTTATTGCAGCTCTCTTCACAATAGCAAGGACCTGGAACCAACCCAAATGCCCCTCAACTGACGAGTGGATAGAGAAAATGTGGTACATCTACACAATGGAGTTCTATGCAGCAGTAAAGAAAGACGACATCATGAGCTTTGCAGGAAAATGGCTGGAGCTAGAGGACATCATGCTGAGTGAAGTAACACAGTCCCAGAAAAACAAACGAGGAATGGTATCCCTCATCTGTGGATGCTAGTGCCAATTACCTAGTTGTAAGTATTTCTTGTGCACGGCCCCTTGAGCTTTTGTCCAAAGCAGTTGGGAGTGATGCATATTGGAAACAACAACAACAACAACAACAACAACAATAACAGAAAGGACTGCATCAAAGAACTGCCTGAAACAGTGAACTTCTGTTCAAAATAGTCAACTTTCACATGGAGAATATTGAGAAAGACTGAGAAAGAGATGAAAAACATGTTTGGCAGAATGCATGAGCTCTGTTGGGTGGGGTGATAGGGTGGGGGGACACGGGCCTAGATTTGATAAAAAATAAATAAATAAATAAATAAATAAATAAATAAATAAAATAAAATCAGTGGCCTATAATTATATGACTAAAAGTAAATACAACCAACTTTCTTGATAACATTTAATGTTAAAATGATTGTCTTTCTGTACTTAGTCTCGAATAATTAGATCTTTCCTTTTATTAATAACATCCCTCCAGAAGTACATGTTTTAAAACCAAATATTTCTTTTTAAATAAATACCTCGCATGTTTATGAAATGGAAAGTTTCAAAATATTCTTTGCTAGTAAAATATTTGTGTATCTGTGTGTATATATGTGTGTACACATATGTGTGTTTTCATGTATATATGTATGTGTATGTGTATTAATCATTCAGACTTTACATGCTTATCTTGGTGTATGTTCTAATTTGCTTCTCTGCTGTTGTCATAAAACATCATGACCCAAAGGAACAAAACTTTATGTTGGCTTATTGTTTCAGAGGGAGAGTCTAAAATGTTGGGAAAGTTATAGCATGTTGGCCGATGCAGGAAGCTGTCTCATCAGGTTTTATCCACACACTAGAAACAGAGAGGGGAAAACAGATGAAGAGGGGCTTAGCTTTAAACCCTCAAAGCCCACCCCCAGGGCCATACTTACTCTTCAAGGTTGCAACATCTAAAGGTTAAACACTCTCCCAGAGCAGCACCTTCCAAGTGCTGAGTGGCAGGAACCTGGGGAGGGGGGGCAAAGCACCACATTTCTGTCATGAAAAGGTCTAGAAGAGTCTGAAATTTACTAATTCCAAACCTCTTCAGATGCAAAACAATTTCTAGGAGAAGTTTCTTCTCTCCAGTTCCAGAGTCTTGTTACACACAGTGAATGATAGCGGCATACACCCAGCAAGAGAGCAGAGGCTTAGCAAACTGCCAAAGGATAAGGGAAGGAACAGGACAGGTGCAATTATGTAAAAGTAATTGGGCGATTGGGGTGAATGGTGAAACTACAACAATATAGACTGGACACTCATTTGATCAACTTGATTGAACATACAAGACCACCCTCCCCCCCGCTGGATGGTGGGACCCATGAGCTGTGTGGGTTTGGGCACAACTGCTCGCAAATTGGTTTTACATGAAGGATGCTTGTACTCACAGATTATCACCTACTGTTAAAAAAAAATGAAAACAAAACAAACAAACAAACAAACAAAAGAGATAGGCGCAGAAAAGTTATGGCAGAATGCATGATCTGGGATGGGTAGGGGTGGGGTGGGGGGAAGGGAAGGGGATATATGCCTGGACTGAATTGGAAAATGATGTATGAAATACACAAAACATCAATAAAAAAAAATAAAAAAAATAAAAGTAATTGGGTAAAAGACATGTGGAAGCAATAATGCTGACGGGAATGTCTTCATCTCTGTGATGATCCTTCTTATGCTAGAAGAAAAGAGAAAACAAAAACCTGAGACCTAGGAAATTTGGGATGCCACAAGGAAAAAGCATAGCTTTTTAAAGCTAAAAAATAAAAATTCCGACATACCACAGACAGTAAAAATGTGACCGGTCCTGTCATGTGCAGAGTCCTCCAGCCATCATGGTCACTGTCTAGAGGACAATGAATATGGGTGCCACGCTCAGCATCCTAATTGGATGCTGTATCATTGCAGTTTTGGAAACTTGCAAGCAAAACTTGCAAGGACCATGGGCATTTTTTAGGACAACTCTTCCCAGTTTACAGTCATTTCTGTAAAACTATAAGTGCTATTAGGTATGTGGTAACTTTTGGAAGTTTCACAATGCAGGTAATTGAGTTGAAAAATCAGCAGTCCAGAAGTAAAGGGACTTGATTAAATTTGTTGAATCAGGTGTGTCTCAAACTAATTTGCGATTTCTGTATTTGTAGTATAATTAGTAACACCTTACAGACCTGTTTTCCTGGGAACCATAGTTTCAGAACTGCTGAGTTTGTAGTATGTATTAGAATCAGGTACACACAAAACCTGTTCTTGTGTTACAAATCAGCTATTCACGAGATTTCAAAAATAATGAGGTACTATTAACCATGCCAATAGATTTCCATTAACTAAAAACACACATGTTAAGTGGTTTCATGTTTTTCACTTTACACACACACATACATAGACACAATTCTTGTGTGGAGGTTCAGTCAATAAAGTACTTGCCCTACAGGCATGAGGGTCTGAATTTAGATCTGCACTTAATAAAAAACCAGGTGAGGCATAGAACAGTAATCCTAGTGTTGAGGGGACAGAAAGAGGAGGATCCTCCTCCTGGTGGCTTGCTAGCCAGCTAGTAGAATCCAAGCAGTGAGATCCAGTTTCAATGAGATACAGCATCTCAAAAAATAAGGTGGAGAATGATAAATAAAGACACCTGATATTTTTACTTCTGACTTCCACCCACATGTACATTCATGTGTTCACCTACATGAGCATGTATATATGCAATTACTATACACAAAAAGAAGAAAAAATAATGTCAATTAAGTCCATAAACATATAGCTAAAAATATGTCGTGAGAGGATTTTGTCAGGTAATTTTATCATAATATGTAGGTCATAGAATGAGTGCCCTTAGGTTGATTATGCAATTAATAGGAAATATATTATTGTAGGAAGAGTCTCATGAGATGCCTGGTAGACAGATATGTTGCTATTTATATATAAATATATTAATATATATGAGAGAAAAATCCTAAAATAATAAATACAAAATCTTTTATAAACCTAGAATATGAGCTGATAAATGACTAAGCAATTAAGAGCACTGCCTGCCTGCCTACTCTTGCAGAAGACATATATATGTATATATATATATATATATATATATATATATCTCCTAAAATAATACATAATCTTTTATAGACCTAGACTATGAGCTGACAGGTGACTAAGCAATTAAGACCACTGCCTTCCTGCTCTTGCAGAGGATGTGGGTTCAGTTACCAGTACCCACATGACAGTTAACAATCATTTGAAACTCCAATTCCAGGGAATCTGACATCTTCTTATGAACTCCATGGGCATTGCAGGACACACAGATGTACTTAGGCACATGCAATCAATACACTCATGCACATAAAATATAAATTTAAAAACTTCATTTAGAAAAGTTTCTATGATAAAAATCATCATTTAAGACAGTTGTTCACTGAAGTCTAGCTACAGTGAAGCATATGAACAGTTCTGTTATAAAACTGTATCTTGAAGATAGAGTCTGAAATACTGACTTTATTGATATAAACCAATGATTAAACTTTTTACATATAAATAGCTCAGTTTAAGTGACATACCCAGAAAAGCTAACACTGAACCTGTATACTCAATGAAAATAAGATATTTTGGAATTACCACGGGGCTAGAAGTTCTTCCTTCTGTAGTTCACAGGAAATATTGAATTGAGAACAGACAGCTTATCTGACATACACCTTTAAGGTCTAGAACAATCTAGTCTAGTCACCTGGGCATTCCTTGTCTTTTATGCAGAAGGGAAGATGAGGTACAAGCTGAAGAAATTGGGAGTTTGATGAGCCCTGTTATAAATATGAACACTGAGGAAAAACAGTTATCACTCTTTTATTGAAAGAGAAATCTACTTCAATTCTTATTCTTTGGCATTTGGGCACAAAAATGATCTCATTCTAGTAGTTTTGAAGTTTTGCTACATATATGATATTCCATGGTGTACCAGGCAGAGTACTGTAGAGAAACAAATCCAAGAGAATGAATATGCATTATATTCACTTATTGCGTGTGTCCATGTACACACGTGTGCACATCAGAGCATGACTTTTTTCTTTCTACCACATGGATCCCAGGATTAAAATCAGGTCACCTGCCTTCACAGAAAGTGCCTTTTTCTGCTGAGCCTTCTCAGGGGCCTTCAGTATATATTATAAAAGGGGATTTATTAATTTGGCTTACATAATAGGGTTTGGGTAGTAAAAAATGTCATCTTTGTACTGGGGAGGCTATGACCCACTAGTTCTTTAGTCCATGAAGCTGAATGCTTCAAAGTCTCATTTCCCTCCTGAAAGCCTGAATAGTTTCCGGAGAGGCACTGGAATTCAGTTCATATTAGAAGGCCAATGAAGTTGGATTCTGATGTCATTGAAAGATTGTAACGGCAGAAATAACAATGGTGGGACAGACAAAGTCACCAGCAAGAAGCAAAGTCAGGCTGGAAACAGACTGCTTTTCCTTTCTAGGTCTTGATGTCAGTGGAAAGTGCTGCCCACTCTTTTCTCTTACTTCATCCTTTCAGGAAACATCCTCATACACCTGCCCAGTTAGTTGTGTGTCTGTTGGTTGATTACAAGTCTTAATTGACAATATAGATTAACTACCACAGGTGGAGAAAAGACTTTTCTGTTCATCAACTCAGCAATATAATTCAACTATTTTTCGTGGAGTTGTCCTACTGAAAGATACAATATTATATGATATCATTAATAAAGCAGTGATGTGACCTGGCTGACCGAGTGCCAGTCTACATACATGGATCCCCGAGTACTATTTCCAGCATCAGGTAAACCAGTTGAGGTAGTTCATGTTTGCCATCTCTTATTTGGGAGATGGAGGTAAGAGTGTCAGATATTTGAGGTCACCCTGACATAGAAAAGTCAAGGCCAGCCTGGGATATATGAAACCTCACCTAAAAAAAGAATCTTAAGTCTATGAAGTCAGAAATCCATCATTTACCTTTCTGTCCACTTACTGCTACCAAGAAAGCACAAGGGTCCAGTAAAGCCCTTGAAACATGATTGGCATCCCCAAACGAAACCTTTTTAATTAGTCACTTGATTTTGTGCAATGAACCTTAATTTATTTACATACATTAATTCACTAATCAATGAATTTTTTCATTTATTTTCAGTTTAGTCTGTTTAGACACTAGATATTGGAACAAGGTTTAAAACAATGTGAAGTTTAAGTCCTGCATGGTGCCAAATGCTGTGCTCTTGATTGCTTTTGTTATCTCTGACAGCAAGGAGACCATGAGGAAACTGCCACTCGGGAAGCAGGCCTGGTGAATCGATACACTCTGTTATCATTTATTCCCAGATGCAATTCCTGCTTTGCTCTGTGTGCCAGACACTCTAACCTCCCCAAACTCCTGGAGAGGTTAATTAGTTTGCAGCTGGTCATAATTAGGAGCAAAAGTCACCCAAAAGATACTCCTAACCATCTTGACAGAAAGCTTATGCAGAGGTGAAGCTATGGGGTTGAGAAAATAAGTTTTAACCACAACTGAGGCATGGAAATGTGCACAAACCTGTATTAGACAGGGCACAGATGAAGGCAGGATCCCCCAGCCAGAGACATCTTGTAGGACCAGGCATAAGAAGCTGTGCCACAAAGTAACCAGTTTTCTCAAAATTACCATTGGGTGGTTACTCTGGACTATGTCCAGTCTTATCTACCTGCCCTTGCTAACAGAATTCAGAGGAATTACAATGAAAAACAGGGGTATCATCAGATTTTTCTGAGCAATAATAGCAGCTATTGCTAGTAACCAGTCCTTAACTATTCACCATGTGCTTAATAATAGTCTATTTCATCTCCACAGAAACAGTGAAAAGTAGATGAGAGACTCCTGTTTAGACATGTCTAGCAAAGGGGTCTGTATTACTGGTCTCTTTGCTGTGACAAAATGCTCAGCAAAGGCCACCTAAGGAAGAAGGGTTTATTTTGGATCATGATCCCAGACGACAATGCATCATGGTGTGGAAGTCAGGAAGGCAGGAATGTGAGGAAACTGGGCATACTGTATCTGCCTTCAGGAAGCAGGAGATGCATGCAGGTGCTTGGCCCACTTGCTCCTTTTTATCCAGTGCTTGAAATGATGCTGACCACAGTTAGGGTGGGACTGTCTTGCTCAGCACACCTTTCTGGGAGTGCTCTTATCAGTATTCCCAGAAAGGTTTTCACGATGGTTCTAAGTTACATTGAATTTACAATCAAGATTAAACATCATAAGGTCCAAGTCCCTCTGTGTCAGTGAACAAAAATAAATTCAGATCCATGACTTTTAGTATTCTTGTCCCCTCCACACTGGGTCTGAATCCATCAATCTGTATTCAATTTGTTTTCTAATAAATAATGGAAAGGAAAAATGGGTTTTCAGTGAGTGTCTCCTTTTAGCTCAAATTGATTCTTTTTAAAGAAATGTAGCATATAAACAAAGACAGGAAACTGTAGTCTACAGAGAAGGGTCAACCAGATTCATAAAGGGGAGGAATGATAAAGAATTTCATCTTGTTCTTAGAGACTGAGTCTAAAGTGGGCCACTCAAACCACGCCGAAGCACATATATCCAGAAGTGAGGGCAGACCCATGGCCCCCTCCTCAGGAATTTGGGTAGATCCCCATGATTAACAGACACCCTCAGAAACCCCTAAGGTAACCCCAAGTCTGCGTTCATCTTTTCTAAACATTCTTTGTGGGGTGTCCCATTTATTTCCAGGACTATCCCTGTTGAAAACACGTGCAGGAAAGCACACCCCATGGACACATATTAAGGTCCAAATACAGTGAGAGGTTTATTCCAAAATTTCTAGTTTATATAGACAGCATGACTCAACTCCCTGGGCCAAATCCAAAACTTTTTGTCTACGTCCCACCCCATGGGCAAGGCCAAGGAGGACCCATTGGTTTAGAATGCTACCACTCTTAAATAAATTTTCCCACAATTCTTCCTTTATTTGCTTATCCTGTTTTCACCTGTCTATTCCATTCAATGTCCCATTGACTATTTTATTTACCACTTTGCAAGTGTTAAGGGGATTTGGCACTTAGAAGCAACTCAATTTATAGATTAGTAAATAATGGAATAAATGAGTGAATGAAGAAAACACTTAGAAATGTGTATTTTTTATAAACAGAAAATCTAAATTTCAAAGCTTCAACAATTTGCATGTTACCCCACTTATAAATAATAGGACAATTATGAGCACAGAGGCATTTTTTTATCTTGATTTTACCAGTGAATACGTTCACTCAGGAAAGAAGAAACCCTTAGAAAATCTTGGTTTACATAACAGAAGTTATTACAAGTATTTGGACTCCCTGGAGTTTGATTAAAATGAATAATGTCAAAAAGTATGGGTTCATTCCAGCTCAATTTCATACACCTAGGATTGGTATAACCAGATCATGGCAGATTTATTTTCAGTTTTAAAGTATTCTTCACACTGCTTTCCACAGTGGTTTCACCAGTTTTCAGTCCTTCCAGCAGTGAATGGCTTATTCTTGCCAGCATTTGGTGTTGTTTGTTTTCTTTGTGTTAGCCCTTCTGACTAGGGAAAGTTGAAATTTTAACATAGTTTGGATTTACATTTCCCTAATTACTAATGATGCTAAGCACTTTTTAAATTGTTTCTTAGCTATTTTGTTTCTCCTTTTGAGGGCTCTTTGTTTCAGATCCATGGCTCATTCAGCCATTTGTTTTAGTGATTTTTTGTGTGATTTTTGTATATTCTGGATATTAATCCTCTGTCACACATAGATCTGGTAAAGATTTTCTCACATGCTGTGGGCTTTTGCTTTACTTGATCTGTTGTTTCATTTTATGAATAGAAGGTTTTTAGTTTGATGAGGTCAGCTTCCATAGTATCATAGGGTATTGTGTAAGTTGCTAAGGGGGAATTTCAATCAACAGTCCAACCCAGCTGTAAAGCCTCATAACCATAACAATGACCAGCATAGCAAACTACCCCTTTTGGTACAACAGTGGCACTTTTACACTGGAGGTAATCAACAGCTATCTAATTTCACCTATGATCTGAGAGAGAAGTCATATGTGGTACTATAAGCATAGCATGTGTATGGCCAGAGAGATCATAGATCCTAGATAAAAACCCAAGACTTTCACATCCCTAGACAATGTAATTTTTTACTGTATGCTAAATACGTATCCTTACATTTACAGACAAGTGTATCTGCCACCACTCATCAAAGGAGACTCTCTTTGAAATAGACTATTACAAAGTTCCACAACTGTTCAAATGCAGAGAAGTGTCTGTGAGAAGCCCAGCCTTAAATGGCACATCTTCAATGCAATCTTTATACCTAAGGTTCATGGAACATAGCAGAAAATGATGCAAAGAAAATATAAATACACCTCTCAACTCTCATCTACGAAGGTTCCTCATTCCACATATGATGTTTAACACAGAAAGCCAAAATGTGGAGCCTAAGACACTGCAGATTGCATGTTCCTGAGCAGGATTCCTATATTAAAGCTCAGCCATTCAGAACTTGGGTACAATTACAGAAGAAGATGTGGAAAGACCACAAGAGCCAGGAGTGGTGGATGACCACAAGGAAACAGTATTTCAGGCAACAAGAAACTTGCTCATATGAGCTTATAGCAATGGTGACTACACGCACATGATTAACGCAAACTCAAACTAGCAAAAACTGAAATCAGCCAAAAATCGCATGAAATCCGGGAAGGTCGGGGCTCTGGGGATGCTGATAACAGAGGGTTCTACATATGATCAAGATGTACAAAAAGTCAGTAATAAAAATAAACTAAGTAAATGAACAATTAATAAAAAGCAGAAAAAGTGTGGTCCAGGAGCTAGAGAGATAGCTCAATAGTTTAGAGGACTAGCTGCTCCTGCAGAGGACCCGGGCTGCATTCTGAGCGACTACATGGTGGCTAACAACTGCTCACAACTCTAATTCCTGAGTATCAGACACCACTTTCATTTGAAACTTAGAATAAAAAAAAAAAAACTTAACAAATTAAATTAAAATAAGGCAAAGTTAAAGGAAAACCCAAATAATCATCTTTATTCAATTGCTGGTAATTTTCAATTTATAAATTACTTACTGAATGATGACAACAAATTAAGAGTCATTGTCATTCTTTTTGCGTGTGTGGTATTTGTGTGGTAATTACGTGTATGGTGTGTGTGGAGGGATGTGGTACAGGCATATGAGTATGTGAGTGTCTGTGTGTGTGTGTGTGTGTGTGTGTGTGTGTGTGTGTTCCCATGAACATGCATGTGGAGGCCAAAGGGTCTTCCTCTATCACTGTCTGCCTTATTCATTTAAGAGAGGATCTCTCTTGAAATGGAAACTTACCTTTTCCACCACCTTGTTATACCAGTGAGATTCTAGAATCTGTCAACCTCTGCCTAGGTTTACAGACACTTTCAGCTCTGTCCGCACCCCTCACTATTTTGTGGTTGACAGAGATTCAAATACAGGTCTTCATGCTTTTACCCACTAAGACATGTCCACGGCCCCCAGACATTAGTGTTCAAAAGCTAGTAACTTGCTTTCGGGGTTGACACAGCACCATAGTTAACCTCATGCTCATTCATACTCATTTCTAATCTTTATCTAACTTGATTCTCATCAAGTGAATCCTGGAAGAAAAACCTGAATAAATAGGCAAATAAAGTAAGTGCATCACCAAACAGACTTTTATGTAATCACAACTTACACACTTATTCTGCAAAGCATATTTGACACTCCTATATTTGTCTTTGCTATAGAAAAGTAGCTTAATATGAGGATATTTTATGTCAGATAAATAAATAAACAAAAAGGAGTAAATAGGAACACACTAATTGAAATGGAATTGGGACAAATTTACACACTAAAAAGTAAAATAAAAACTCCCCTTAATATACTTCAGGGGAAATGAATGATAATTGGCTTTGGGGTATCATAGTCCCTGGAATAATAATAAAATAAAACAGTGGCATTTATAAGTAATACATTGTGGTATTCAGTACTTCATTTCTTTTCCAGTATTTTCAACTACAGATTTGGACATTGTAACTGGGGATGACAGATCATTGTGTTACCTAGGATTACACAGGAACAAAATAGCAAAGCGAATGATGGGAAAAAAGAACAGGCACTCTAATTAGAAATGCACATGAACTGCGTTTTTCTATCTATTGCAAATAAAGCCTCTATATAGTAGAATATTTTATCTCTTCCTATATGTGCCCAGGAGTGATAGGGCTGGGTTATTTGGCAGTTCTGTTGCTAATTTTTTTTGAAAACCCTCCAGACTGAAATCCAGAGTAGTTGTACTTGTTCACCCTCCATTTAATAATGTGCAAGAATTCCCCTTTCCCTACATTGCTACATCCCTACATTATTTGAGGCCTCACCCCTAGCTCAATAGCTATTGGTAGCTGATGGTTTCTGGGAAACAGACACTTTTGGGGTGGGTATGTCCAGGAGTAGAGAGCCCTTGCTGTAGTGCAAGGCCCCATCCCCATAGTACATGGGCAGCACCGACTGGACTCAGTGGGTTAAGAAAGTTAAAGCATATGAAGCTGGGAGGGATTTGTGTTTGGGCATCTAACAAAGAATTGAAATGTATGGTATCACTGAAAATCTCACTAGTAAGAGAAAGTTTTGGGGAGATGACTTTTTATGTATGGGCATCACCACTGCCTTGACCAGTCTCTCAGCTGAACACATGAGCAACAATTCAATCATAAACCATGCATTATTCCTCACACCGAATGTTTCAGAACATTACTGGAGCTGCTGGCTGCTTTGTTCACCATTCCTTCACATGTTAAATTAGTCATAAATTTTAGTGAGTAAGAACTACCTAGAATGCTTGGCATCTATTTGGGGAACCCTCTATATTCCCCTGGAGGAAGCCAGAGTGTAGTAGGGCAATATACAGAGATACTTTTACAATTGTTGAGCCATTAGTCACCCTCTGTATGTGGTGAGGTATCTTCCACCTAATATAAAAGAACAGAAACAATAAACAACTTCATGAGGAGCCTGAGAGATGGCCTAGTGGTTAAGAACACTGGCTGCTCTTGCAGAAGACTCAGGTTGACAGCAGCTACATGGTAGCTAACAACTGTCCATAGCTCCAGTTTCAGGGGTTCCAACACCCTTTTCTGATCACCAAAGGCATTGTATGACATGGCCATACTTAACATATCTGCAAGCATAACACTCATACATATAACATAAAAAATAATAAATAGAATAATTTTAAAACTTCACGAAAGAGTACACATCTGTGTTGACAGTTTATTTAAACTTATTTTTGGTTTATTTTAAATTTTAAAGTAATATTTTTGTGAAAGCATGCTATGTAGCTCCTGTAAGAAAGTCAGAAGACAACTTGGGGGAGTCAGGTTTCTCTCTCTGCAATGAGAGTTAGGGGAAAATCTCTGACCTTTGTATAGATTTGACATATTGTAACAAAAAATGACAAACATCTCCACATTCCAAGGTTTCAGTTCTATGAGCTTTAACAGTTGACCTTGTTAATCTATTTACAGTCTTTACTTCATCTTTAATAAAGGTGCATGTTTTAGGAACACTAGATTATTATGAACAGTCCAAAATTTTGGACTGAGTTCATGTAGATTTTCAACTTTGTTCTTTATACAAACTTTCTTTTAAACAGTTTTTTAAAAAATTTTATTGAATTTTTCTGTATTTCATACATAACTTCTCAACTGCAATTCTTAATTGCCTTTATACCCCTTTTTCCACTGATACCCTCCCACAACCCCTCCTCAGACTTCATACATTCCGTCATTTGTGCCAAATTATTCTCCCCAGCAGTTCCTCAGTGCCAGTTTATCCTCTGAGCTCTAGTCAGCCTAGCTGGAGTCCCTCTCTTATTAAAGACCACTTCTTCCTCACATGACCACCATCGGCTGCCAATATTTTGGCACCCAACTTTGGGTTATGATATCCATTTCTGCAGTGCTATGCTGGATTCTTGTCTGTTTGAGCTTGCATGCATGATGCCACAAATGCAGTAAGTTCCTATGAACAAGGTCCCAGGAGCTTGCAGGATTCATTTCCATATGGTCTTGCATCACCTCCCTGACTCTTACAATCTTTCCAACCTCTATTTTGTAATGTTCCCTGAGCTCTGGGCAAATGAAGCTGAATATAGACAACCTGTCTATTCTTGGCCTCCTGTTGCATGGGGGAGCTTCCTTAATGACAGTGAAGAGGTTAATTAATGTTCTTTTGGCCCATCGTTCTATGTGAGCCTTAGGTGTAGAGGTTGCATTGTAGATGTGTCACTTAAGCATGAGCAATTCACAGTATCTGCGTGTCCAGTTGTTAAACTCCATACTATTCTTCATCTGATACAAAAGAAGCTTCTTTATTGAGTGGTGTTTAGGATATTTGTCCGTAAACATATGTATAACTATTTTTCAGTTTGTAAGATGTTACCTTAGCCTAGACAACTTTGGGAATTTCTCCAAGATCTATGATCTCTCCAGCCATGTGTCTGGTTATGTTTACAGTACCATGTATGCATTTTCCCCCACTGAATGGGCTTTAAGTCTAATTAGTCAGCCATTCATTTCCCCCAGGATAAAAGTGCCACCATTACACTAATGTCCTATGCTGTGCCATACATTGATGTGGCTATTTGGACTTAAAGCTGGAGTTGGACCACTGAATCCTGTTCTCCCTAAATAGCTTGCATAGTGTTCCCCAAAACTATGAGAACTAGCCTTCAGGGGAGATGGTTTCCTGGTTAGTTCCAGCTCCATTGTTGAAGCATGGGAAATCACCACTGACCACACCATTTGAGAAGAAGGATTTCCCTTCCCCAGCAAACCCCATCTATGCCAGAATTTTAGGTGGCTTGATTTTGTGCAAGTTTTGTGCATGCAACACCAGTTGTGAGTTTATGAATGCAATGCATGTTCCAAAGACAGCACTTTATAGCACTCCTCCCTATCCTTTGAAATTCTTTCTCTATCTGGACTTATGAGGCTTGATAGAAATCCAGTGTTGAAAGAAAGGAGCAAGAATGCTTTGATTGTGGGGTTATTATTGTTGCTTTTCACCTATAAATGCCTTTTCTATGTGGTGTGCTGGAGAAAAAAATAATGTTTCTCAGAAATGCCTGTGTATACCTTATAGCTATGTAACTAGGAACACATTGCCAGACAACACAGTGCATTCCTTCAAGCTGTTGGTCAGAGTAGTCCACAATACTTCCCAAATAACACAGGGTATTGCTACAGACATTCATCATCTCCTGGAACTTGAAGGTAAGACCCTACTACTGAACACAGGTCATACTTAGGCCTCAGTACTTGAAGCAATGGATCAGGAACTGACCTGGAAACCTTCTACCTGAAGTTTACCTCTCATAGTTCTAGAGGATACTATGCACACTGTTAATGGAGAAAATCAATCAGTGATCTAGCCCATCCCTAAACCCTAATGAGCATAACAACTGGCACAAGAAAGTAACTCTATTGGTGCAAGAGTGGCACTATTACCTAAGCAGTGATCATCAACTATTAGATTGGACTTAAAGCCCTCTCATGGGTTTCACTGTACATATAGCTAAATAAATGTCACTGGAGAGATCATAGATCCTAGAGAAAATCCTTTCTCTGTCATATCTCTATACAAATGAAATTTCTTACTATATGCTAGACATGGATCTTTGTATTGACAGACAAATGTATTGTACACTAATCAAAGAAGCTTCTTTTTGCAAAAGATGAAGAATATTACCGAGTTCAACCACTGGTCACGCACAGAGAATATATGTCTGAGAGATGCCCAGTCCTAAATGACACAGCAGAACCAATATACCCAAGGCTCATGGAATACAGTGGAACAGGAGGTAAGGCTGGTTATACACTAATATATCCCTCAACTCTCACCAACAAAGCTTTCTCAGAACACAGAATGCAATGCACAGAAGCCCACAACTGGCCAAGTTTTAGAGAACAAGACTGCAGTGTGCTTGTCCCTGGATAGGGACAAAATGACCCGTGGCTCAGGGGTCATTTTGGAAGAGTGGGTGAAATGATTGCAAGAGCCAGGGTTAATGATTTACATAAGAAAACACAAGCTTTCAGGCCTCTGGGAACTTGTTAATGAACTTGTAACGATAGAAACAGTATGCACAAGACCCACGTTGGCTGAATAAGACAAAAACTTATGACAGAATAGGGGAAATGGGCAGTAGGCAACAACCCTAGCCTAAGAAATATTGGCAAATGCTGGGTGAGAGAGAGTACATCTTTAAGCGAGAAATTCTAGATAGGCCAAGTAGACTCCAGTGGATAAACTTGCACACCTGGTTACAAATGCTTGACTTGGAAGGACATAACATATATGACAAAATGCATGAAATCTGATGGGGATGTTCTATGGGGTGGTGCAGCTGGGGGAGGTTCTCTAAATTGGATTATGATCTATTGTATGAAATGCACAAAATAAATATTTAAAAATTAAAATGGAAACCTTTCTTTCTATCATTTATTACTTTTTGTCAAGAATGCATCTCATGTATTTCAGACTCTTGTGTACTACCTATATTAAGATTATCAGATGATTTTTATTTTTAAATAACGAGTTTTATCTTATTTCAGTTGTATATTAATGTCAACTTCATATTTCAAAGTTTTATTTTTTCTATTCTACATTGATTTATTGAAACTTGTGAGTTTATGAATGCAATAAATGCTAAGATTTAAAAAGAAACTTGTTTATGATGTTTATTAGTTTGTATATTTTGTTTAGAAGCTGTCATCTTTATGTCAACCCTTATTTGTAATTTTCCCATCTGTTCAGTTGATGTCATCACATCACTGGTCGTTTTAAACGTGGTCAGCAATGCTACATTATCTTCCTTGGTGATGACTTGCATTTCTTCTTTACCGTCTTAGCAGTATCAGATACTTGGACATGGGAATTTTTTTGCTTTATTTAGATTTAATATTTCTTTTTGTTTTGGATTTACCATTTCTTTTATGACTGCATGACCTAATACGTTGCTTCTTATATTAAATTTATTAGTAAGTGCACCCCATTTTTGATGCTTTCCTCAGTTTAGCTTGTAGCTAGTTTACGATTGACATCTAGAAGCACAGTAGATGATAAGACTTGCTTGTGTTCCATGTCATGCTAGTATCGCTCATTAGTTACATAATTTTTTAAATGTTATGCTTCATTTTTTTGTTTGTGTTCACACGTGTGTGAATGCAAGCACACGTCTGTGCCACAGTGTACTTGTGGAGATCAATGGATGTCTTACAGGGGCTGATTCTCTTCCTCTACCCTGTGGGTTTGGGGGATAGTATGCAGGCTCACAGACATTGGTGGGGGTGCCCTTAACTAGGTGAGCCATTTTGGTGGCCCCAGTTCTAATAACTTCAGAATGTATTCTTTATAATTTTCATGATATTTATTACAACTTTTATAGATAAAGATAGCTTTATTTCTTTAATTTAAAATAATGCTTATTTATTTATTAATTTTCACCTGCTATTTGCTCTGGATAAACTTTCCATAAATTATTGAATACCCACAGTGAGAGTGGAAATCTTGATTTTGATTTATGGAAAGATGATATAGTCTTCTTTGAATAAATATTAACTATGTTATCTGCTTTGTAACATGTAGTAAATAAATATTTAATATATGCTCAATACATACTTATGTATTTTCATTATAATCATATTTACAAATTACAGAAAGATTACAATGTTTTTTTTTCCAATTACTCATCCTAGTACCTATTATGGTACAGATATTTGTGAATAATGGTGATGCCATCACCATAATCATCATAATCATTCTCACTATTATCATCATTGTTATTCCACTTCTCTTCCTCTTCTTTGTCCTCTTTCTCCTCTTCCTTCAACACCTCTTCCTCATCATTATCATCCTATTATCATTGTCATTCTCTCATCTTCCTCTTCTTCCTCCTCTTCCTCCTCCTTCTGATCATCATCATTATCATCCTGTCACCATCATTATAATAATCCTCACCATCATCTTCATCATCTTCATCCTCATCACCATTATCATCTTTACTAAGGTCTCTGACAGGCTTAGCATATTAAATAAAATGATAACTGTCCTTGATTTCATGGAGTCACCAATATTCCCTCAGGATGGTAAATATGTTTTATTATGCTACCATATCTAAGGAAGGGATGCTTGTTTCTGTTGTTAAATCTTGAAGTGTTGCATTTGCCATCATCATAAATAACTGATGTGCCCAACTTGTCTTTTTTGTGATGGATAGTGAGGAGTAATAAGTATTTCAATGTAATGTACCAGATTTTTTTTTTAATTTAGCACAATTGTAGGGGTACCACTATGGGAACAATGACTCATGGTCTCAAAAATGACCATTGCTGTGACTGTGTCTCACCAAGCCAATGATTGCTTGGCACATGCATAGCAATGCTGTACACATGGCAATGGTACATGCGCAGAAGTGGGCAGGCTATTCCATTGTTCATTATGTATCATGTTTTCCTACAGGGCTATTTGGCTTCATACCTGTGAAGCCTCATTAACAGCACTTGTTACAAAAGATGCCAATTAACTCCATTTCAGTTTTGGAGAAATGAGTCAGATATTGATTATATCTGCAGTGGCTTCTTAAAATTCTCCCTCCTCCAATAACCACAACATATATTCTATTACTTTAGTGAATGAAGACTATTAAGTCTAACTGTAGAGAAGGTTATTGATTTCTGTGGTTCAATAGTGGATAGGAACATGTGCTTGCATTTTAACCACATGGATTATACTCTTTTTCAAACATCACCTTACATGACTGTGTGTGCACATTAGCACATTAGCTCAATTTTTGAGTTAACATCAAAAGACTGTTCTCTATATCTCCCCTCCTTTTGCTTTCTTTCTTTCTTTCCATTTTTATAAAAAAGCATTTTCTTCTATTTTTAAGATTTATTTTAATTTATTTATATGTATATGCATATGTGTGGGTATGTGTTCAGGTGCCAGAAGAGGCCCAAAGAAGGTATCATATTCCTTGGAGCTAGACTTACAGGTTGTTGTGAGCCAACCAATATTGGTACTGGGAACTGAATTTGGGGCCTCTAGAACAATTAGTATTCTTAACTGCTGAGCCATTTCTCCAGCCCCTGTTTTCCATTTTCATTCATTTTTAGTTCCACATGCTTTTATTTTAGAAAAAAAAAAAGCTTTACATAGTTGTAAGCTTTCCTCTTCAATTCACTGTGATTTAGAAATCCTAACTTCATGTCCTATTGATTCAAGAAATATTATCACATTGAATCATATCATTTGCAAAATGTCTGAGATCATCATGAATGAACCAGGAAGTAATGAGAAGTACTCCATCCTCCTGGGGGTGGGTCTCTGTGGTGCTGTGGATGAGAATGTTCCCCATAGACTCTAAGTAGTTGCTGGAACTGTTTTGAGGTCTGAGAAGGTATGGCTACGCTGGAAGAAGCACATCACTGGGGACTGGCTTATAGAGTTCTTAAGCCTTGTGGGATCTCCTCTTGCTCTCTGCTTCTTTGCCCTCTTGAAGATGTGAGTGCTTGTCTTCTCCCAATCCAGCCACCTCTGCCCCCATGCCTCCAGACCATGATGGACTCTTGCCCCTTAGTACTGTAAACTAAATAAACTCTTCCTTTCATAAGTTCCCTTGGTCATGGTGTTTTATCACAGCAACAGAAAAGTAACTAATACAGTCTTTTCCTGGCAACTGAGGTCCCTGAGATAGGACAGGTTTAGCTCTGCCCCTGGGAACATTTGGTCTCAGTGGAAGTGGTAGATATTCAAATAGCCATGTGTATTGGAATAAGTGTATCATATAAGCATGGGTTAAAACAGGAGGCAGAAAGAAGTATTCTACCCAATTACATAGGGGCTTCCTAGATTAGCATGTAGCTGAGTCATACAAGTAAATTGTATTCTGAGAAAGGAGTTAAAGACATATCACAGGAGCAGAGTCAACACTTAAAAGCACAAAATTACATGCCACTGTGTCTAGTTCTATGCAGTTTGGGAGATCAAATCGATGACTTTGTGTGTGCCAGTGAGTAGTCTGCCAACCAGGCTTTATCCCACTCCTCTCTGCTTTCTTCTTTTTCTTTTTTCTTTCCTTCTGGTGTCCTTCCCTCTCTTTACCTCTCCCTTTCTTTCTCTCCCTTTCTTTCTTTCTTTCTTTCTTTCTTTCTTTCTTTCTTTCTTTCTTTCTTTCTTTCTTTCTTTCTTTCTTTCTTTCTTTCTTTCTTCCTTCTTTCCTTCCTTCCTTCCTTCCTTCCTTCCTTCCTCCCTTCCTTCCTTTCTTTCTTTTTTCCTTATCTTTCTTCCTTTTTGTTCATACACCTTCCTTTCATTTTAGAATTAGACTTAGAAAGTAAGACTGCTTTCCTTGCTTACGTGAAATGAGAAAGAATGAGCTGCAGTACACTAACCTCTTAGTGTATACAAAGTTCGTGTGTGGCTGTAGCCAAACAAAAATCTACCACAGCTAATAATAACACTGGTATTTCCACTTGCTGCTTCTACATGTACATCATGAACACTACCTCCAGTCATCTACTGTAGACAATATGAATACACTGTATTTTGCATATGATGGGTCTGATGTTTAATGGGTTGCCAAAGCCATTCAGTGACTCACCAAAGGGACCAGGATTTCTTTTTGAATCTGCTAAGTCAAATTTCCTTTTTTTATCTGCCACATGCAATTGTTTAAGGAAAATTTTCTAGGTACCTAATTCTTGCTTTCTATAGGGGAACAAAATTGTGGTATAAGAAATAGTTCTGAAGAAAGTCTGTACTTAATATCTTTGTCTAAGAATGTCTATGACTTCTGATCTTTTGCAACAGGTTTCCAATTATATATGCATCTGAACCACATTCCTTGAAAATTGTAAACAATTTTTTGTCTTCTTGGAGTTTCTAGAGTTCATGGGGTCATTTCAATAAGGTTATGGTTGGTCTTATCCATGGTCTGTTGACAAGTTGTTTTCAGGCTTTTGGCAGCATTTTATTCAAAGAATTGAAGAAGCACGTTGTGGTGGTTTGAATAAGAAATGTTCCTCCTAGGCTCACATAATTCAAGTACCTTATCTGCATTGGAGGTACTCTTTAGGGAAGTCGTGGAATCTTTAGAAGTGTAGTCTTGCTGTAGGAAATACTTCCCAGGTTGAGCTTTGAGAGTTCATAGTCTGGCTCCACTTTTATTTTGTTTCTCCGCTACTTGTGAGTAGTTAAAGATGATGCTTCTCAGTTTCCAGCTCCTGCCGCCATGTCTATTACTCACAATCATGTCTTCCGGCCATGGTGGTCTTTCTGTGTGGAACCACAAGTCCAATAAACTCTTCCTTCTACAAGTTGCCTTGCCATGGTGGTTTATCACAGCAACAGAAAAGAAATTAATATGTGCACACTGAGTGCAAAGTGCCAAAGGAACTTTATTCCAAACCAAAGTGAGAGTATATATCAGATTCACTGTAAGGGAGAAGTGGGTTCTTTTTACTTAGAGTACTAAAAGTCCACTGGATATTGTTCATAGTCTGACTGGAGTTCCAGAGAAAAAGAAGTTGGTGGCTATGGAGGTAAGGTGGGCATTTCTCTGTTTTGACTGACACATTTAGATTAGGTAAGCCTTTACTCACTGTACATGTCCTTTCCCTTTGTGATTTTAATCATATGAATGTCCAGTTATGCTTAGGCTTAGGATGGTCAATAGATTTCCTCTAAAAGTCCATTTAGAACATTTAAGTTGGCTCTCTGAACATGCAATCAAAATTAGTTCAGGCTGGACCAGAATCCTGGCTTTTGTGCCTGAATATGTTCTGAACATATTTGAATGAGAACTTACCACAAAGAGGAGATATTAAAGGATTCTAAAGAAGGAGAGACTTGTGCCATTGTGTGCTGTGGGTTGTACATGTGGCTTGAAGTAGGTGAGGGGCCTAGAGTTTTGTTAGGAGGGGGTGTGTGTCCACACGCCAAGTGTGGTGCCATGTTGCTAGGTTAGTCATATCATAGTGTCTTGTCTCCTTGGGAAATCTGTGTGTTTATGTTCTGATATCTCTGTTGGTGCTTAACTACAGCTCACAGTTTCTTTGCCATCTGCTCTCACTCAACTAGGTCAGTGAATGCTTCACATTAGCTGTTTTGCTAATTTGGCTGCTGTTGCTGGTTTTCCATTTTAATGCAGTCTTCTGTGAGTATCAACACATTTTGACCATTTTATGAATATTAAGACAATCAGTCAGTCATAAACTCTTGTAATTTTCAAAGTATTTTCAGCTGATGTGAGAATAGAAATTGTAATTCAGGAAGATTGCTTAACTTCAGCATGAATTTTGAATTCAACAATGAATAAATAAAAATCATCAGTTATTTATAGGAATTCATTTAAATTATAATAATGATATTGAACCATAAGATGGCTGAGGAGGTAAAAGCCCTGACCACACAAGCCTGATATTCTGATTTCAGTCTCTGGAACCCACAATGGGAGGAGAAACCAACTCCTGAGATTTGTCTTCTGACCCTCACACACTTGCTGTGGCACCCACAGGCTTCTGTTCACACACATATTCATATGACATCACATTCATAATCATCACACACATCACGAATATACATACATATAGCATGCACAAATATAAACATCACACCCAAATGTATATACATACAAAAATTGTGATAAATAAAAATAAATTATAATATGATAGCTTATGGTCTGCCTCTATATACCAGCCAATTCATTTTATGGTTAATGTTTTATGGTTTTTAAGATGTGATAAATATGATCAATGGAAATCTCAAATCCAAGGATAGAGGTACACATATGTGCTAAAGGCTGCATTCGGTTGCCCAATGTAAAGTCAGTTTTAACCCATTTTTTTGCATCTGTCTGTGAGAACTCTGAGTGTGTGTGTGTGTGTGTGTGTGTGTGTGTGTGTGTGTGTGTGTGTGTTTACTTTCCTTACAAGACAGGCTTTTGGTTTGGTTCCTGGGTGGGCTCTTTCTGATCTTCAACCATCTGTTCGCCAGAGGGTTTTATTTGCCTCCTGCTTTCCCCTCCAGCCTCTCTTTCCCAATGGATTCTTTTTTTCATTACTATCTGCTTCACTCCTCACCTTTGCTGAGTTCCATTGAAGCTTGCTGGCTTCTCCTCCCAACTATTAGGGCAATGACCCTCAATGGTACTATGCAGGTTCGAACTGTACACTTTCTTCATGCTGTTAGAACACACTGCAGGAATGATGGTATTCCAAAGAAACACTTGTGCTCCTTCAGTTCCCTCTGACACTACGGGGACAATGTTCCTGAAGCTTTCCCAAGAATCTCATGCTGGGAGAAAGAAAAGCTGAAGTTTGGTGTCAGCCAGACATGACAATTGTCTCCTAGAAAAATGTCTCATTCAGTTTGGAACACTTGTAAGTCCTTCCTGAAGAGAGCTCAAAGTCAAGGCAAGGATGGATCAGAGATGGGCAGGGATGAAGATGGGCAGGGCCACACTTTGACCAAGACTGCTTAGTTAAACATACCTCACACTTTCTATTTAAACCTAAATCTGATGGTTGATCCCCCAAGATGGATTTCATGGGCTCATTAGATTGCTCCTTTTCCCCATTTCCTCAAGAATGGGATTGGCTCAAATTTCTTTTCTTTTTGGACTTTTGGAGACAAGATTTCCCTGTAGCTCTGGCTGTCCTAGAACTCACTTTGTAGACCAGACTAGTCTTGAACTCACAGAGATCTGCCTGCCTCTGCCTACCAAGTGCTTGCCTCAAATTTCTTTTTCAGGATTATTTATTATCCCACCCTGCCCTCGTGTTCTCTTCCACTGTAAAGTCCATTCCCACCTCAGAACATGCTAAGAGTGGATTTCCCTGTTAGTGGCACTTAATATTGTCTGTCAGCTGAATCCTGTTCCACATTGATGGAGAAGTGGTTCTGTGCTATGCACAGCCAGATGTGGCTTCAACCCTATCTTGAATGTCCATAGAATCCATATAATATCCCTCAAGCTATCTTATAGTTCCAACCTTCATTTATTAAACAATTCGGATTTTTGGTGACCGAAAACTTGGGTGTGAACATTTGTTTGTTCTTAAAAAATTAAAAAAGTAGTATCCATTATTCTCAGTAGTATCTAAAAATAATTTTATCTAAATATATCATTCTTATCACAAAACAAAGACCATATTCCTTTGATGAAAACACTTAAAATCTGAAAGGGTTTGTGTCCTTGTGAGTGTGTTTGTGTGTGTGTGTGTGTGTGTGTGTGTGTGTTCATGAACACCTATGTTTGTGCCTGGAGGCCTGAGAAGGATGACCAGTGTCCTGCTCATTCAGGGTCTCTCACTAAACCTAGACCTAGGCTGGCAATCCATAAGCCCCAGGGATCTACTTTTCCTGTATCTGCCACTCACAGTGCTGGGGTTACAGCCTTGTAAGGCCATGCCTACTTTGTTATATGGTGTTGAAGATTTGAACTCAGGTCCTCTTGCTTATGTGCAAATTCTGTTACTCCCCTAGCCATTTCCTACCAGCCCCCACTCCTGAGTAATTCTGAGGAGAATCTTTGTGGTATCTATAAATTTGATAAATCATTCAAAATCAATGTTCAGAATCCCCATGTTCACACATTTAATACTCACCCCTCTGTGAGCTTTTATGATATGTTTACTGATAATTTTTTATTTCAAATATTTTCTCTGCAATGAAAAGCAGAATGTTATGTTAGTCATCACCCTGGACTATTTCAGATAATAGTTTGAAAATTCTACTTCAAAATATCAATTTTTATTGTTTACATTTTTTACCCTGTGGCTTGATTTCGGTTTCCACTAAGCTCAGATTTGAAGAGAAAGCAAATGTTAGATATTCTGTGTCCCCAAAGTGAAAGCATAACCAGACAGTAAGTATTTCATCAACTGACATGTTTACAAAGGTATGCTCTATCAGAACAAAAAGAATTTCAGACATTTGGTAGCTCAGCACTCCCGGTAGTTTTGTCACAATGTAGGTCTAGACATCTCTTCCTCCCAGAAAACATGGTTTTCTTCCTGTTGTAGTGCATTGTCACAGTACCCTCTCTGTTTTCTCTCACTGTGCCCAACCAAATTTATATCCCTGATCCGACTCATGTACAGTGGTTTGATAAGTCTGTTCCATTCAAGGGCCACCTAGAAGCTAGATCTAAAAGAAGAGGACTCAAACTTGGCAAAACATCTCCTTGCCTGCTAATGCTGACAAACTGGTGTTTTAGAAAAGCATAGACTCCTGCAATCCCAAGAATACCGTGGTTTCAGGTGGACCTGGGTTTGAATTGTGGATGTGTGAAATTAAACATATCTCATGTGTTCTCAATGAAGATTAAATTAAATTGTGTGTGGAAAAGTCTTAGTTTGGCACAGTACAGAGCAGTAATACTAATAATAGTAATAATAATTGTAATAGTAATAATAATATCTATAGACATTCTTGCTTGAATTCCATTTCCTCTGATGTTGTTTGAAAGGAAGAATGTGTTCATTTGGATATGAATACCAGTACTTAAAATAATCTCTAGCATAATATGCATTATATAAAACTGTGAGGGTTTTTATTAGTTTTTTTTTGTTTGTTTGCTTGTTTTTGTTTATTTTGAGATAGGGTCTCCTGTCTCCCAGGCTGATCTCACATTTTCTATACCTAAACTACAAATCCTCCTGCCTCCATCTCCTGAGTTTTGGGATTATAGATTCAATAACCATGCATGGTTTAAACAGTAATAATGATACAACTCAGTGTCTAATACATATGAGAGACAAGTATTCTGTTAACTGAGCTATCTCCAGCTTCTCAAAATACATTATTAGCTACCTTGTTTTGCTTTGCGAGAGTGTCTCATGAAGTCCAGGCTACATTCAACCTCACTATGTTGCTGAGGTTGACCTTGAACTCCTGATTCTCCTCTTTCCACCTCTTCAGTGCTGAAATTACAGTCAGGTGCCACACCCAGCTTATGCTCCCTTGTTTGCCAGAAAATGTTAAACAAAATATTTAATGTGCAAAACACTTAGAAAAAAAAAGAGTTTTCCACTTGCTTTTACTCTTGTTCCTAAACGTAGTGCTGATGGTGACTTTGTTTTCATTTTCTCAGGTAGAGGGAGGCACAGTCTGTCCTGAACACAATAGCCCCGTACATATTAATAATAAGAAACCAATCAAACAGTCTCTTTCTCACTTGCAGATTTGTTTGGTATTCTAATCGCCATAGCACATCATGTCCTGAAAACATTTTGTTTTGCCAGTTCATAAATTCACCCTTAGTATGACAGTCAACATGTAGAGATTTTGCTGAGCCAAGAATTCTTTATTTTTTCATTTTAGTTCATTTAATTAAAGTTTTAAGTTTCTGGTATCTATAGTACTCTGAGAAACTGTATTTCATTTACACATAAAATATTACCTTTAAAAAATTAATGGTTAAGGCTGGGGATATGACTTACTGAATGAACATTATTTGCTGCACAAACATCAAGGCCTGAGTTTGATTCCCCAGAAACCATTAAAAGTTGGGAATAGCTAGAACATACCTGTAATCCCACCCCTAAGGTGGCAGAGGCAAGCATATCCCTGGAACTTGGTGGGTTGCCAGTTTAGCTGAATCACTAAGCTCCAGGTTAAATGAGAAGCCTCATCTCAAAATATAAGATGGAGAATGAATGAAGAAGCAAACTGATGCTAACCTCTGGCATCTACAGACACCTGCACACATAAAGCTGAACACCAGGATATATATATATATATATATAATTATAGAGATATGAGAGGAGAGAGGAAGAGAGAGAGAGGATGAGAAGAGAGAGAGAGAACAGTCCACAATGAGCATTGTAGGAGCAAGCCCTTCTTAGCAAACACAAATTCTAACTGTAGAGGATGTAAGTCTTGTGGCATCAGCCATGGTCTTCCTCCAAGGAGAGAGCCATAGCAATTAGATTTGGGATATAGCACATATTGGCTGCCACTGCTGCAGTATTTCCAAGGCAGATGTGTAGTGGTGCTGACGTGAGTCTTGCTTGACTCAAGAGACCTGTATTTGCTTTATTGGTTTAAGTGGCCTCTTGGTAACACTCTCTGTATTTCCATAGGCCATCTGTACACGTGCAAGTGTGGTCTCAATCATCTTTCCCATGTTAATCGTTGGTCTTCAGCAGCAGGGCCTTATCGCGTCTCTTCTTGCAGGTATCCCAGTTTAGAGGCAAGGAGCCTTTACCACCTTTTGTGGTGGGCCTTAGATCCCCTGGCCAACATCTCCTGGTAGAATAATCCATTACGGAGTCAAGCTCTGTATTGATATATTTTGCTTAAGCGCATAGTTAAGGACTTTAGAGGTTTATATTGGTTCTGAACAGGAGTAATCCTTTTACAGTTCTATGTCTATTAGTCAATTAATAGAAGGCAGTTTTACCAGTTTTACAAATTACCTCTATTATTTAAGTCCCAATTTACAGTTGGAGAACGACCCTCATCATCGTCCTATTGTCCTTGTTCTATGGGGGGGGCAAGAAAGTCTCTCATATCAAAACCTTTGTGGCACCTAGAAGCGTAAGTTCTAATTAATCTCATTATAAATAGTTGTTACTAGTAGGAGATATCATAAGCCACAGTAAGCGCTCTAATTTAACCAGAAAAATGTAGTTCTTGGATCAACATTTCATTCTAAACATATGTGTCTATCACAAAGTAACTACCATAACAAAAATTGTGCTTAAGAGACCTATATACTAATTGCCTTGTGCTTCATTAGTAAGATCGAAAGGTTATTCCTGGACAGACGTCCCCCCAAGGGCGCCCAGGAAGAAAAGAGAAAGAAAAAAAAAATCAAGACAAAAGCTCCAGAGAGAGTGGACTGTTCTGCTTCTATCCACCTGCTGCCCCGTTTTCTAAGCCCAGGAATAATCTGCGGAAGAGGGGCATGTGGTAGAATGTCAGGGCTGCAGATTGGGGTGAAGGGTGAAACTACAGCATTGTCGTGGACCCTCATTGATTAACCTGTTGAACAAACAACCCTCACACACGCTGGAGAGGTGGGGCTGTGGCGTGTTTGGACACAACAGCCTGCAAATTGGTTTTACATGAAGGATGCTTGTACTCATGGACTATCACTTTAGCTAAAAAATGGAAAAAAAAAAAACTGACGAGAGATATAGCCAGGACGGTCATGGCCAGAAAGCATGATCTGGGAGGGTGGGTGGGGGAGGAAGGAAGGGAGATATGCCTGAACTGAATTGGAAAATGATATGACGAAATACAAACATAAAAAAAAAGTGTTAATAAAAAAAAAAAAAAGAAACAAGGGCTGGGAGGGATGGCCTAGCGTTAAGAGCGGACGACCGCTCTTGCAGAGGACCCGGGTTCGATCCCCAGCACCCACAATTGGCGGCTGAGAACCGTCTGTGACTCCGTTTCAGGAGAACTCCAGTTCAAGGGAAACCGAGACCGTCTTCTATACTCCGCGGCATCGCACGACATGGGTGCACAGACCTGCATGCAGAAAACATTCATACACATAAATAATAAATAAATAAAAATTAAAAAAAAAAGAAACAAAAATTACTCAGCAGGCAGAGGCAAGTGGATCTCTGTGAGTTCAAGGCCAGCCTGGTCTACATAGTGAGGTCCAGGATATCTGGACCACTGTTTTGAAAAACTTTTGAAACCACTGTTTCAAAAAGACCCCCCAAAAGTAAAAAGTTAACAGTTAATATGAAAAATATTACATTGTCACAAAAATTACACATAATAACAAAATTGCTTAATCCAGTGCAGTTTAGAAAAGTTGGAAGAAAGAAAAATGGTAATTTCTACTCCTTTTCTTGATCACAGAAATCTGGTTAAATTCTGTAAATATTTCTATCTGGTAGTTACTATTGAAAACAGAAACACAAATTTATTTATTTATTTGTTTATTTTTCTCTTTTAATTCACTGAGCTATCTTGCTGGCACTATTATTCATTTTAAAATTTATATTTGTTTATTTTTTAAGGGATTCACAATATAACAGCACATTTGTTTTCAGATCACATTAACATTGCTCAGTTTGCCATACATTTAGGTAATTGGTGGTAGCATCAACAGATGAGGAATACCATTCATCGTTTGTTTTTCTGGAACTGTATTACTTCACTTAGAATGATATCTTTCAGCTCCATCATTTACTGCAAAGTTCAGATGTCATCTTTCTTTTTTTTTTTTTAATTTTTTTTATTAATTTTATTATATGTATGTGTATGAATGTACTGTCGCATGCAGGTTTGGTGCACCCGTGCCGTGCAATGCCACGAGGTCAGAAGAAGGGTGTCGGATTCTCCCCTGGAACTATGTTCTCCTGGAATTGGAGTTTCATAGACGGCTCGGGCCGCCATGTGGGTGCTGGGGATGAACCCAGGTCCTCTGCAAGAGCGTCGGCGCCCTAACTCTAGGCCATCTCTCCAGCCCCGATGTCATCTTTCTTTAACTGCTGCATACTACTCCATTCTGTAGATGGACCACATTTTATCTATCCAACGTTCAGTTGAGGGGCACTTGGTTGGTCCAGCTCCTTGCTAGCTATTGTGAAGAGAGCTGCAATAAATATGGCTGTGCATGTAATCTCTGCAGTAAGATGAGTCTGTGATACATGCAGATGAGTAGTATTGCTGGGTCAGGTGGCAAGTTCATTCCAAGTCTCCAAGGTTCTCCACACTGCTTTCCATAGTGGTATACAAGTTTATCATTCCCACCTGCAGTGGATGAGTGTTCCCCTTTCCCCACAACACTCTCCAGCACTTGGTATCATTTATTTCTTTTCCTAGCCAGTCTTATCAGAAGGTTACTAGGTGGTTATTTAATTCCTTAATTAAAATGTTGAACACTTTAAAAAAAAAAAAACTTAGGATTTTTTTTTTTTTTTTTTTTTTTTTGTGTTTTTTAAATGTATTTTGTACACAAGATTATCAAATCTAGACTTGTGTCCCCACCCAATCCCCACCCCCCAACCCCACCAGCCATGAGTCTGCCAAACATACTTTTCATCTCTTTCTCAGTCTTTCTTCTCAATTCTCCATGTGGAAGTTGACTGCTTTGAACAGAAGTCACTGTTTCAGTCAGTTCTTTGATGCAGTCCTTTCTGTTGTTGTTGTTGTTGTTTCCAATATGCACCACTCCCAACTGCTTAGACAAAAGTTCAAGGGGCCATGCGCACGCCTTTAATCCTAGTACTTGGGAGGTAGAGGCAGGCAGATCTTTGTGAGTTCAAGGCCAGCCTGGTCTACAGAGTGAGTTCCACGACAGCTGGGGCTACAGAGAGACCCTGTCTTGAAAAGACCAAAAAAAAAAACCCAAAAACAAAGATATACTTACAACTAGGTAATTGGCACTAGCATCCACGGATGAGGGATGCCATTCATCGTTTGTTTTTATGGAACTGTGTGACTTCACTTAGAATGATGTCTTCTAGCTCCAGCCATTTTCCTGCAAAGCTCATGATGTCATCTTTCTTTACTGCTGCATAGAACTCCATTGTGTCGATGTACCACATTTTCTCTATCCACTTGCCAGTCAAGGGGCATGTGGGTTGGTTCCAGCTCCTTACTATTGTGAAGAGAGTTGAAATAAACATGGCCATGCATGTATCTCTGCGGTGGGTGAGTCTTAAGTATACATGCCTAAGAGTGGTATGGCTGGGTTGGGTGGCAAGTTCATTCCAAGTCTTCCCAGGGTTCTCCACACTGCTTTCCATAGTGGCTGTACGAGTATACATTCCCACCAGCAGTGGAACGTTGAATGCTTTTTAAGATGTTTCTGCCAGCATTTCTCTCATTCCTCACTTGGGAAGTCTCTGTTCAGCTCTTTGCTCCATCTTTTGATTGGGTCATTAGTTTTTATTCTTCTTTGCTTTTTTGAGTAGCTTATATATTGTGAAAATCAATGCTTTGTCAGATGTATTGGTAGTGAATGTTTCCTCCTACTCTGTTGGATTTCTCTTCACTTCCTTGATTGTTTCTTTTGATGCAGAGAAGCTTTTGAGTTTAACGAGGTCCCATTTGTCAATTGTCAGCATTAATTCTTGTGCAGTTGCTGTCTGATTTAGGAAGTCTTTTCCTATGCCTATGTCTTGTAGTCTGCTGCCAACTTTTTCTTCTATCACCTTCAGAGTTTGGGTTTTCATGTTGAAGTCTTCGATCCATCTGGAGTTGACTTTTGTACAGGGTGAGAAGTAGTGGTTTAATTTCATTCTTCTACAAGTGGTGATCTAGTTTTGCCAGTACCACTTGCTGAAGATGCTGGCTTTCCTCCATTGTGTTTTCTTGGGCCCCTTGTCAAATATGAGGTGGCTGAAATCATATGTGCTAAAGATTGGATCTTCGGTTTTGTTCCATTGGTCAACAGGTCTGTTTTTGTGCCAGTACCAAGCTGTTTTTATGACTATAGCCCTGTAGTATAGTTTGAAATCTGGTATAGAGATTCCCCCTGTATTGCTCTTTTTGCTCAGGGATGCTTTAGCTATTCTGGGTCTTTTGTTTTTCCAAATGAAACTAAGGACTTTTTTTCTCAAGCCTGTGAAGAAACTCTTGGGGATTTTAATTGGGATTGCATTAAATCTGTACAAGAGTTTGGATAGAATGGACATTTTTATTATATTTATTTTCCCAATCCATGAGCATGAGAGGTTTTTCCATCTTCTGATGTCTTCTTCAATTTCCTTCTTCAGGGTTTTAAAACTTTTGTTGTAGAGATCTTTGGTGTCTTTGGTTATGTTTGCTCCTAGCTATTTCATTGTTTTGAGGCTATTGTGAGTAGGAAAGTCCCTTGAATTCCTTCTTCAGTTGCTTGTTGTTGGTATAAAGAAAGGCTATTGATTTTTCTAGGTTATTTTTGTATCCTGCCACTTTACTGAAGCTCTTAGTCATTTCTCGGAGTTTGCTGGTGGAGTTTTTAGCATCCCTTAAGTAAACAATCATATCATCAGCAAAAAGGGATAGCTTTACTTGTCTTTTCCAATTAATACTCCTTTAATTTCCTTTTCTTGCTTTATTGCCCTAGCAAGTGTTTCAAGCAGTATTTTGAAGAGGAGAGGTGATAAGGGGCAGCCTTACTGAGTTCCTACCTTTAAAGGGAATGCTTCTGTCCTTTCTCCATTTAGGATGATATTGGCTGTGGTTTTCCTGTATATGGCTTTGATTACATTGAAGCATGATCCCTCCAATCCAATTCTCTGTGGGACTTTAAGCATGAAGGGATGCTGGATTTTGTCAAAGGCTTTTTCCACGTCAATTGAGATCATGTGGTTTTTGTCTTTCAGTCCAATTATATGTTTTATATTATTTATTGATTTTCATATGTTGAACCATCTCTGCATCTCTAGTATATATCCAGTTTGGTCATGATGGATGATTTTCTTGATGTAGGTCTCTTTGTGGTTTTCAAGTATTTTGTTGAGAATTTTTGCATCTGTGTTCATTAATGAGATGGGTCTGTAGTTCTCCCTTTTGGTTGTATCTTTGCCTGGTTTTGGTTTTAGAGTGATGCTGGCTTCATAGAAGGAATTTGGGAGAATTCCCTCTTCATACTTCTGAACAATTTGAGTAATAATGATTGTAAGTCTTTTTAAAATGTTTTATCGAATTCTGCTGTGAAATCATTTAGGCCTAGGCTTTTTTTTTAATTGGGAGGTTTCTTATTACATCCTCAATTTCTTCATATATTATTGGTCTGTTTAAGATGTTGATCTCTTCTATAGGTGGTGATCCAGTATTGACGTGAGTTCAACAAGTGTCCAGCTTTGCCCAGACTCTGTCCACAGGATACATGGTGTTTTAGGACTTAGTAAAGGTAAATATGTGCATATTAAACAACATTGGTTTAAAGGCTGATAAAAACGGTAATGCATCTGAGTTAATTGGTGATATAAATTGCTGTTGTCCACATTAGCTTTAATTAAAAATTGTATAACAATTACTTTGGGATTGGTATAAACAAATGTTCTCTATAATTTTGCTGTCATATAGTATCACCTGGTAGCAATCTCTTTCACCTATAGGATGATTTAACTCAAAAATAAACTTTGTTTCCCAAGTTAATCACATACAGTAACCCAAAACAGCATGGGTGAACTTGATGAAATCTGTGCCTTGATTCCACCCTATAGGTATGTATAAAACAACTGCTTTTTTGAGACTCATGGGTCAAAAATAAAAACCTTAAATAAAAAAGGGGGATATAGATAGATATGAAAACTTTTTGTCAAAAAACCTTGCAACCCAAATCTTAAAACTAACTATGGGAAAGGATTTGTATGTTCCAACAGGCCAGAGTATCACCAACTTAATGGCTGAGAAAGAAAATGCAGCTTTGCAGTGAGTAGGATGTACCAGAAAGTGCCAGCAGAAGGATTGACTCCTCTGGGCATTGAAGGGAAGAAATGCCTCAGATTGCTGCAGACATCAGGCCCCTCTGTGGATCCTACTAGTAACAACTATTTTTAATGAATCCTAATGAAGCTTACCTTCTAGGTGCCGCAAAGGTTTTAATACAAGAGACTTTCTTAACCCCCCCCCATAGAATAAGGAGAAATATGATGATGATGAGGTCGTTCTCCAGCTGTAGATTGGAGCCAGCTGTTATAGAGGTATTCTCTTGTAAAATCGGTAAAACTGCCTTCTTTAATTGACTAATGGACATAGAAACTGTGAAAAGGATTATTCTCTATTCAGAACCAAATATAATGCTAAAGTCTCCTTAAGCTATGCACTTAAGCAAAATATATTAATACAGGAGCTCTGACATCAACAATGGATTATTCTACCAAGGAGATGTTGGCCAGGGGATCCAAGCCCCCACAAAAGGTAAAGGCTCCTTGCCTCCAAACTGGGATATCTGCAGGAAGAGAGGCGATAAGGCCCTGCTGTTGAAGACCTGATATAAACATGGGAAAGATGTATGGAGACCGCACTTGCAAGTATACAGATGGTCTCTGGAATGCCAGAGAGTGTTACCAAAGGCCACTAAACCAATAAAGCAAATATAGGTCTCCTTGAGTCAAGCAAGACTCCTCCGTCAGCACCAGCTACACCTCATCTGCCTGGAAATACTGTGCAGCAGTGGCAGCCATATGTCTGTATATCCCAAATCTAATTGGCTATTAGCTCTCTCCTTGGAGGAATAACCCACGGCTGATGCCACAAGCTTACATCCTCTAATGGTTAGGAGATGTTATAAACCACACGAAGACCCTGTCATACTTAACAGAAGAAAATGTAATTCATGGATTAACATACCATCCAAACATCTGTGTCTATACCAAAGTAACCTACCATAACAATTAGTACTGTTTAAATACCTATATATCTAATTGCGTGTGCTTCATTAGTAGGATCGAAAGGCTATATATTATACTGTTTAAATACCTATATATCTAATTGCATGTGCTTCATTAGTAGGATCGAAAGGTTATGCCTGGACAAGCTGGCAGCCCATGAAAGAAAACAGCCAGAATTGACTAGAGACCAAGACAACAGCTCCAGAGAAAGTAGACTGTTTTGCTTCTCATCCACCTGTGCCCCTTTTCTAAGCCTAGGGAACAATCTGCGGAAGAGGGGGCGTGGTAGAATGTAAGGGCTGCGATTGGGGTGAATGGTGAAACTACAACAATATAGACTGGACACTCATTTGATCAACTTGATTGAACATACAAGCCCCCCCCCCCTGCTGGATGGTGGGACTCATGAGCTGTGTGGGTTTGGGCACAACTGCTCGCAAATTGGTTTTACATGAAGGATGCTTGTACTCACAAATTATCACTTATTGTTAAAAAAATGAAAACAAAACAAAAAAACACAGAAAAACGCAGAAAAGTTACAGCAGAATGTATGATCTGGGATGGGTAGGGGTAGAGTGGGGGGAAGGGAAGGGGATATATGCCTGAACTGAATTGGAAAATGATGTATGAAATACACAAAGCATCAATAAAAAGAAAAAAAAATGTTGTTCTCTTCTTTGTTAAGTTTTTGGTGATTTCCAGGATTTCAGATATTCATCCATTTCTCATAGGCTTTCAAACTTAGTAGAGTATAGGTTTTTTAATTAATCACATATGATTGTCTGGATATTTTCATTTTCTGTTGTGATATTTCCCCTTTCATTATTGATTGTATCGATTTGGAGTTGTTCCTTCTTTCTTTTGGTTAACTGGGTAGAGGTCTGTCTATCTTGTTCATTCTCTCAAAGAACCAACTTTTGGATTTGTTCCTTTTTTTTGTATTGTTTTCTTTGCTTCTATTTCATTGATTTCTGCTCTGATTTTTGTTATTTCTTCCTGTCTGTTGAGTTCAGGGTTCATTCATTGTTGTCTCTCAAGTGTTTATAGCTGCATTGTTATATTAGTCACTTGTGCTGTTTCTGTTTTTTTTTTGTTTGTTTGTTTGTTGGGAAAAAAAAAGAGTTTATTTTATCTTACATCTCCCAGGTCAGTTCATCACTGAGGAAGGCCACGGGAGGAACCTGAAGGCACTGAAGCACAGGCCATGGAGGACTGCTCTTACTGGCTTGCTCTTCTGGCCTGTGCTAAGCCTGCTTTCATTTATTTATTTATTTATTTATTTATTTATTTAATATATATTTTGTATAAGATTATCAAATCTAGACCCGTGTTCCCAACCTTATGCCCCCACCCCACCAGAGCTCATGTATTCTGCCAAACATGCTTTTCTTTTTATTTATTTATTTATTTATTTTTTTTTTTTCATTTTTTTATTGATGCTTTGTGTATTTCATACATCATTATCCAATTCAGTTCAGGCATATTCCCCCTTCCCTTCCCCCACATCCCACCCTACCCCATCCCAGATCACGCATTCTGCCATGACTGTCCTGCCTCTTTCTCTCAGTTTTTTTTTCCATTTTTTAGCAATAGGTGTTAATTTATGAGTACAAGCATCCTTCATGCAAAACCAATCTACAAGCAGCTGTGCCCAAACCCACACAGCCCCTTGGTCCCACCATCCAGCAGGGGGGGCTTGTATGTTCAATCAAGTTGATCAAATGAGTGTCCAGGCTACATTGCTGTAGGTTCATGGTTCACCCCAATCACAGCCCTTACATTCTACCACACCCCCTCTTCCACAGATTTTTCCCTAGACTTAGACAAGGGGCACAGGTGGACGAGAAGCAAAACAATCTACTTTTCTGGAGCTGCTGTCTTGGGCTCTGGTCACTTCTGGCTGTTTTTTTTTTTTTTTTTTTTTTTTTTTTCATGGGGCTGACAGTTTGTCCAGGAATAACCTTTCAATCTTGCAAAGTTCATGATGTTGTCCCTCTTTACCACAGCATAGAACTCCATTGTATACATGTACCACATTTTCTGTATCCACTCGTCAGTTGAGGGGTACCTGGGCTGGTTCCAGGTTTTGCTATTGTGAACAGAGCTGCAATAAACATAGCTGTGCATGTATCTCTGTAGTAAGATGAGTCTTGTGGGTATATACCCAGGAGTGGTATGACTGGGTCAAATGGCAGGCTGATTTTGAGTCTTCTAAGGGTTCTCTTTCTGTTTTTCTAATGTAGGCACCCAGGGCTATAAACTTCTCTCTTAGGACTGCTTTTAAAGTATCCCATAGGTTTTGTTGTGTTGTATTATCATTGTCATTCAGTTCCAGGTATTCTTTTATTTCTTTCTTTATTTCTTCCTTCACCCATTCATTATTCAGGAGTGTGTTGTTAAGTCTCCACGTGTTCTTATAGATAGTAGGGCTTATCCTGGTGTTGATATTAAGCTTTATTGCACTGTGGTCTGATAGAATGCATGAAATTATTTCAATCTTTTAGTATTTGTGGAGGTTTCTTCAGTGTTCTAGTATGTGGTCGATTTTGGAGACTGTTCTATGTAGTGCTGAGTAGAAATTGTATTCTCTGTTATTAGGGTGGAATATTTGGTAGATGTCTGTGAGGTCAGTTTGGTGTATCATATCATTCAGTTTAGGTGTCTCTCTGTTTATTCTTTGTCAATTTGACCTGTCCAAAGTGCTCAGTGGGGTACTGAAGTCCCCAACTATGAATGTACTGGGGTTAGTCTGTGCCTTGAGGTCCTGGAGAATTGTCTTTATAAAATTTGATGCACCAGAGTTTGGTGTATATATATTCATGATTGTGAAATCTTCATGTTCAATTATTCCTTTGATAAAAATGTAATCACCTTCTTTGTGTCTCCTGATTTCTTTTACGTTGAAGTCCATTTTGTCTGTCTATTAAAATAGCAACACCTGCTTTCTTTTTGGCACCATTTGTTTGGAATATTTTTTCCATCTTTTCACTTTAAGGTGGTGCCTATCCTTGAAGGTAAGATCTGTTTCTTATAGACAGCATGTAGATGGGTTCTGTTTCCTAATCCAATCTCCCAGTCTATGTCTTTTGATTTGGGAGCTTAGTCCATTAATATTTAAGGTTATAACTGAAAGATGTGTGTTGCTTCCTTTCACTTTATTATCCATTTGCATTTTTGTCTAGGTTTATCCTTCTGCAGTTATGCTTTTATTAATTTCTCTTTCTAAGTACTTGGGGATAGTTGGTCCTTTCTTACATCCTTTGAATTGCTTCAAGCATTCTATGAAGGATTGGTTTTCTGGACATGTATTCTATCATCTTGTTTATGTCATGGAAGATTTTTCTCTTTCCTTCAGCTATAATTGATATTTTAGCTGGGTATAGTAACCTGGATTGGAAGCTATAGTCCTTTAACACTGGGAATGCTTTGCTCCGCATTGCTCTTGCTTCATACCTTGCACTGAGTAGTCAGTTGTAATTCTGATGTAACTTACTGTTTTTCTCTTGTGGCTTTCAGAATTTTGTCCTTGTTTTGGGCATCTAGCATTTTAACTATGATATACCATGGGAAGTTTCTTTTCTGATCTTGTCTGTTTGGAGTTCTATGTACTTCTTGTATTTGTATTGGTTTGACTTTTTTTAGTTTGGAGAAATTTTCAACTATTTTTCTGTTGAAGATCTGATCAATACCATTCTCTTGGGATTCTTTTCTTTCCTCTATCCCTATGATGCAGAAGTTTGATCTTTTCATAGTGTCCCATATTTCCTGGTTGTTCCATTTTTGTGTATTTAAAAATTTTTCATAATCTTTACTTAAGTTTTTTAGTTGTTCTGTGTTATCTTCCATGTTTGATATTCTTTGTTCTACTTCCTCCATTCTTTATCTGAGGCTTTTTCCATTCCTTTCCTCTTGATTTCCTTTTTCTTTTCATCTTGTGATTTCTTTAGTCATTCCACTTCCTTTTGGAGCTTCTCAAACTCTTCCTGTAGTTCTTTGCTTAGCTCATTGGTTTTCTTTTCTATTTCAACATGGGCTCTTTTCAGTGTTTCCACTTTCTTCCAGAGTTTGTCATTTTCTTCCCCTAGTTCTTTCTGGCATACGTCACTCTCTCTCTCTCTAGGTCCTTCTTGAGTTTTTCATTCTCTCTCCTTAGTACTCTGACTTGTTCTTTATATTCTTTGATTTCTTTGAATATGTCTCCAATTGTTCCTTTAAGATCTGTGTCCTGGGCCATCCCCAGGGGGATCCCACTGTAGGAATCTCCCACAGGGTTGGTAGAGCTTGGTGTGGAATTATCCTGCGTCTTTCCCATGTTGTCCCTTTATCGTGTCCCTGGCATGTGGGTTTCTCTTCACCTCTTTTCCAATGCGAATCCTGAATGCTTCTTCACTGTGTTGAAGGCTTGCTTTGCTTGCCTCCTTCAGATGCCTTTGTTGTTTGTTTGTTTGGTTTGGTTTTCTCCTTGCTTATGGAGTGTCGACTTGTCTAACTTTTAGCTTTCTGTTGGAAGTATAACTCACTCTTCCCTTTCTGTTCTGAAGGTTCTCCACTTGGACACTCCCTCAGCAGTTACTGCTGGGGGGTAGAGGGTGGGATATGCCTGTTTAGCCCATGCCCTGGTACTCTGTTCTTCAGGTGGTCCTGGGAAATCCCCATCTAAAATCTGTGCACTCAAGTCTCACAGTAGCAACAGGCCCACCTCTTATACTAGCTAGCAGGGAGATTCTGCCCCCACAAGACAATGATTGAATTATCTAACAGACATATGAGATGCTTATCCAACAACCCAGTGATAGAATTATCAATACACCTGGCTGAAGCACCTGGCTCCTACCTGTGCTTCAGGTGGTCCTGGGAAATCCCTGATCTAAGCTCTGTGCACTCAGAAACACAAATTCTTAGTTTATTTATTTAAGATTCATTTATTCAATGTTATATTTAATTTAATTGTCAATTTGACAGGTTGTAGAATCACCAAAGATACAGACCTCTGGGAACATCCATAAAGGAGTGTCTAGACTCAAATTTGTGTCTACAAATGCCTTTCACAGCTCCCTTTAGTCCATCCACTGAAGCCTGGTTAACTTGCCAAGATTCACACTTTTATAAATTTTATTTAATTTTTTGTGTGTATGAATGTATTGTCTGCACGTAGGTTTATGCACCCGTGTAGTGCAATGCTGTGGAGGTCAGAAGAGGGTGAATGCTGTGGAGGTCAGAAGAGGGTGAATGCTGTGGAGGTCAGAAGAGGGTGTCAGGTTCCCCTGGAACTGGAGTTAAAGACGGTTCTCAGCTGCCATGTGGGAGCTGGGGATCAAAACTGGGTCCTCTCCAAGAACAGTTGGTGCTCTTAATCGCTTGGCCAGCTCTCCAGCCCAATTCACTCTTTTAAAAGAGACTCACTATTCCTTCCCAGCATCCATTTGTTTCCAATAGTTCTTCAGCTAAGGTTGGAGTTTCCTACTCACTTCTCCATGTCTGTAGTGGGATTTTTTTCTGCTTTAAGCTTAGGTGGGACTTGTGTATACTATCAACATTACTGTTAGTTCCTCTGAGTATCTTCCCTCCTGTCCGGACAACTCTGTTTCCCCATGGTCCCCCAATCCCTGTGGCTTTACAGTCTTTCCGCCCCCTCTTCCATGATGATCCCTTAGCATTGGAAGGCAGAAGCTTGATACAGATGCCCAGTTCAGGGATGCATGCTCTGCAGTCCCATACTCCCTGCATTGTTGTCAGTGTATTTGTATTGTTTACCATATGCTGCATAAGGAATCTTCTCTGCTGAGAGTTGAGAGATATTTAAATCTATGTGTACAACAATATCAGCAGGAGCCATGTTAATACTATATGTAACTAACTAGATAATAGTATTATGCTGTCCCTTATTTCCTGTGTACTGTTTAGCCTCAGGTTTCTATGCCTGATATCAATGTCAGCAATGGCACTGTTATGAAACTTACCTTAAATCCAATTAGAAAGGGATTGGTGAATTCCATAATATTTGTACCACCATTGTACCAGATGTCCTGTCTTGCCAGTACAGCTGTTGAAGGACAAAGAATTCAAACCTGGGTAAGGTTAATGATTACTTTTTTCTTTCTGGTAATTTGCATAACACTTTGCACACTGTGAAAGCTAGTCAGTAGAGATGGAACTTTGTAGTTAGTTCCAACTGGATTTCTTCTTCACCCACCATTGCCTTCCAGCTCTTGTATGTAGTGTCTTTGGCAATACAGTCTTACCATCAGTTTCTGGTGGGTAATCAAGATCTGGGGCAGTGGCTGGTATTGTTTGAGCATCTATGGCCAACAGATTCAGAAGATTTTATCCATTGTTGGCAAAGTGTAGAGTAGGGGCAATGTCCTCGATGATAAAATAGCCTCTTTTAATCTCCTCTTATGTATATGTTTATACTTTGTGATTTATGTAGTGGTAGGTTTTCATATGTCTTTTTCTAAAGACGGTTAATGTTAGTTATTTCTCCCCATATTCTTTCCTCTAATAAAAAAATAAAATAAAACAAGATGTCACAAAGATATTCGCCCTTTCAAGTATTTGAACAATTGTCACTGACAACACTGCCCTTGTCAGATTACCCCTTGTACTTATTTTAATCCAAATTTGTACTAGTTTGTTTTGTGTGTATGCATGTATTCATGACTATGCATATCTACGTATGCTAAGCATATAACTACGGTTTTAGGCTGACTTTGCAATTTGCATTTTGTTTTCTGTTCTCAGTGAGTTTGATCTGATGACTCTGTGGCTGAAGCACCCCTAACACATGGCATTATGTCTGACAGGGCCTTCCCAATGGTCTTCAGAACTAGCTACAATGCTTGATGTCTAGTTATCACCTTGTTCTGAAGAAGAAGAGTCAGTTCTATATGTGTTCCTCAATTTTTTCCTTTCTGCTCCCTTATAAAACGTGTTTGGGATATTGAAGATATGGTTCAGCCAATGAAGTGCATATCATGCACTCATGAGCACCAGAATTCCATTTTGGACACCCATGTAAATATTCAGGTGTGGCAGCATGGTCTTTTAATCCCAGTGCTGGAGAGGTGGAGACAGGAGGACCCCTGGGGCTGCTGGCTAGACAATGTAGCCTAATCAGCAAGCTCCGGGTTCATTGAGAGACCCTGTCCCACAAACCAAAGTGGAGACCTACTGAGGAAGACACAGAAAATTGACTTATCATCTCCACACACATATGCGTGCACATGCTTATATATTTGCTCACACACACACATACAGACACATACTCACAATTAAAAACGAAGTTTTGTTTAAATTAATCCATACATGTAGATTTCAATTGAGCAGTTTCTAAAAATTTGCATTGAATGTTATGTGGCTGCTGGGCCACTGGGGACTGTATGGCCATCCTGCCATCTGGGTTGCCTTCCTCACACTGAAGGCCTTCTTCAACTTGGAGAACAAAATATAGGCAGACTCAGAGTAACCATTTTGTAAACTCATTATGAGAGGGACTTAATAGTATTCATGTGTCTCATGAGTATTTTTTAACATATCAAAGGAAATTTGAGAGTTCTATCACTTGGCATAAACTTCTGAGCTGGGGCTGGAGAGATTGCTTAGTGCTTCAGAGCATTCACTCCTCTTGCAGAGGACCCAGGTTTGATTCCCAACACCTACACTGCGGCTAACAACTGTCCATAACTCCAGTTCCAAGGAAATCCAAAGCTTTCTTCTTTCTTACTCTGGCACTGCATGACATGGGCACACTCAGATACATGTAGGAATTATAGGCATACACTTAAATAAGAGAAAGTACTGGGCTAAGGATATGATTCAGTGAGTAAAGAGCTTGTTACACATTCATCAGGAATTCAGAACCCACATAACTTCAGACATTACTGTGTACATCTGTAATCCCAGTGCTCCTATGGAAAAATGGGAGACAGATGGAAGAGTCTCTTTCAGGTCAGGGGCCAGCCTGCCTGTTATAACAAACAATAAACAGTAAAAGAACTAGTCTCAAAGAAAGTAGACAGCAAGGAAGCACATCCGAGGTGATCACATGATAATACATGGTGTGACACACATTTATCTGGAGAGAGAGAGAGAGAGAGAGAGAGAGAGAGAGAGAGAGAGAATATATTTTAAAAAGAATGTATTTAAAATCTGAAAATAATCTAGTCAAGAAGGGAAGACCAATGGATTGTCAATTCCTTATCAGTAAAATAATAATTTACACTTGATTTCTCTCAAGGACCCAGGTTAAATTCTGAGTGTTCATGTATAATAGAGACCTCTTCCACTCAATATGTTATTTTTAATTGTTTCCAACTTGACATTTGAGGACAGCAGTTTCTGTCCCACCTTAAGTCAACATGACATCAGAATCTGAAAAAAAGATGAACAGGTGTTTATTTGAAACATTGTTTATACAAAGCTACCAAACAAAATGTTTTGATGGATTCTGTTACAAATGTGACAGACTCAGCCACTCAACTCAGATAATAGATTTTCACCAAACCGATCATGTGGCATTAGTTTAATTGAGCTGGAAAGTCAAACCCAACACAGACAATCTAGCTCTCAGCTAGAAAACAATGAGAACGTCTTATCTGATTCCACTTTTCTGGCAAGCCTAACTTCCAATTAAGGTGACTAAGCTGACAAACACAGGCTTCTGTCATCACAGAAGACAAGACAGTGTAGAGTATTATTAGACAAACCTTGACTCAAATCCCAGCTCCATCTCTTCTCAGCTGTGTGACTAAAGCACCTGCATGCTTAAATCTTACCTATGGATTGACATTAAAAACAACCAGTAATTGTGTACTGTCACAATGAATAGATTTTATATATATTCCTTAGGAACATACAAATTATATAAGTTTTTCCTGTTCTATCTTTTTCACTTATTTTTTAAAGGTTTATTTTGTTTTTAAAAGATTTGATTTTCTTAATTTCAGTTCTGGGGAGATAGCTCAGTGGTCAAGAGCACTTGCTGCTCTTACCAGTTCCAGGTTCAGATCTCATCCATTAGGTAGCTGTTAACAGTCAATAACACAGGCTCCAGGGGATACAAAGCTTCCCCTGGCCTCCATGCACATTGCATATCTGGGTGCACTTACATTTATTCTGGCAAAATACCTGTACATGTAAAATAAATTATTTTTTAAAAGTTTAAATACCACAGCCTTTCAACCGTCCAATATGGACTGAAGACTCATGTCTCTCCTAGAATCCTCCAAACCTTAAGTGCCAGATGGAGATGCTGAGACATCCAGTTGTGGACTGAGCTACTACTGGAGTTTCAGCCTCTTCAGAGTATAGGCAGCAATTGTTGGACTACCCAGGCTGTATCACAGAGGCTAGTACAGGAAGACCAAGACAGCATGCTGTGTTTACTGGAATTTGTTTGGTGACCATGGGAAAGGAAGACCCCAGTGTGGAGCACAAGGGCAGAACTGATGGTTGTTTGAGCTTGCCAAGGAGGAGACATCAAGCACTTCCTTAGAAAAACATGACATCTTTCAGCCTGATAAAGAGAAAAAAGGAAATCATAAGCTGAAGATGCTAAAAACCTGTGACTCATAATCTTCATATATGTGTGGCATGCACATATGCATATTTTGGAGTGATGCAAATTGGAAGGAACAACAATAACAACAAGGCTGGGTCAAAGAACTGACTGAAACTGTGAACTTCTGCCTGAAACAGTAAACTTCTGCACTGAAAATTTTGAAAGAGACTGAGAAAAAGATGAAAAACATGTATTGTAGAATGCATGAACTCTGGTGTTGTTGGGGTAAAGGAAGGGGTAATGGGTCTAAATTTGATTGAGAAATATTGTATGGAATGCACAATGCTTCAATAAAAATTGGCTAAAAATAGTTCAAGTGCGCCGGGCGTTGTGGCGCACGCCTTTAATCCTAGCACTTGGGAGGCAGAGGCAGGCGGATCTTTGTGAGTTCAAGGCCAGCCTGGTCTACAGAGTGAGTTCCAGGACAGCTGGGCTTACAGGGAGACCCTGTCTCGAAAAGACAAAAAAAAAAAAAATAGTTCAAGTGCATAAGTGTTTGCTTGCACAAATATATACATGTGTGTATGTATGTGTGTATGTATGTATGAGTGTGTTTGTGTGTGTGTTGTATGCAAAACATGTGTATTCCTGGTTCTGGCAGATGGCAGAAGACAGTGTTGGATCCTCTGGAACTATAATACAGACTGTAGTTTTCAGCTGCCATGTGGTGCTGGAAAATAAACCCAGGTTTGAAAATAAACCACATGGCAAGAGCAGTAATCCCTCTTGACTTCTGAGATTCTGAGCCATCTATCCAGCCCTGCTTTTGACTTCTTCATTTTCTGTTAACATTTACTCTTTCAAGATACATGAAAAATCATTACTTGGTATATATAACTCATCTTGAATTTGTATGCTTAGAAATTATAGAAAATAAATTGGCTTGCCCTGACTGTCCTACTTATCTATTCCTCCCACTGGACTGAACTTTTCAGAAGGGAGAATGAACCTTGGTATGGTGGTTTGAATGAGTGTCCCCCATAGGCTCTAGGTATTCAGACGTTTGTCTCCAGTTGGTGGCGCTGTTTTTGGAGGTCTTGGGGTGTGTGGCCGTGCTGGAGGAAGTGTGTCACTGGGGGCAGGCTTAGTGAGTTTTAACAAGCCTCGTGGTCTACAGTCACCCTCTCTTTGCTTCCTGTGCTCATTGCGAGATGTGACCCTCGGTTTGCTGCTCCAGTCTCCAGCCGCCATGCCTCCTGCCACAATGGACTATAATTCCCTGGAACCACCAATCGTAAGCTCAAATAAACTCTTCCTTTTATAAGTTCCTTGGTCATGGTGCTTTATCACAGCAACAGAAAAGTGACTACTACAGTAAGTAATTTGGTACCGAGAGTGGGGTGTTGGCTGTGAAGAAAGAACCTGACCATGTGGGTGTTTGCAGAAATGTGGAAGACTTTGGAAATTTGGGCTAGAGAAGCTGTTGAATTTTGTAAGCAGAGCTTAAGGGGGCACATTTTAGTAGAAGCCTGGAAGAAAGCATGGCTGCAAAAGATGTGGTTCCAGGGGAAAATAAAGTCTTAGGCAGCAACCGGGATATTTTGATAAAGAGTCTGGCAGCAGTTTGCCCACAGCCCAGATGCTTGCCTGATGCTAAGTTGAAAAGTGGTGGACTGATGTCTTTGGCGGAGGATATTTCAAGACAGCCTAATGTACAAATGGTGGCATGGCTTTTAATGGTGAATATTGTGCAGCTCTACAATGAAGAAGAACAAATGGGGCAGAAAGAAATGCATAATGTACAGTTTGGATCTGATAACTTCACTAGGAAGATTAAAGGTGGGGCCAAGGCTTGTGAAGGAGAGTTTCCTTTTGATAAGGAGATTAAAGTGATTAAGGAAGGCCTCTAGATTTACAAGCAAACAAAAGAATCAGTACCTTCAGGGCAAGACCACACCCAGCTAATCCTCCAACAAGTCCAGGGCAGAGAAAAGTTGCAAAGGTTGTTGCAATAGGCCAGGGTCCATCCCAAAATTGCAGCCAAACTCGGCAGTTTCATTCACGTGGTGCTGGCTTTAGAGGCATGAAGTTTGCAAGAGTGAAGGGGTCATCAGTTCTTCCTCCACGGTTTCAGAGAGGTGCCAAGGTCAGGCAGAGTACAGCAGTGGTGTCCCTGCATAAAGTAGGCCCTGATAGGCCATTGCATGAAGCTGTAAATGTGAAGCCTGGTTGGCAGCAGAGACCCCAAGAAGACATTCGAGATGCCAGACCTGTGAGATATTTGCTAAGGAGAGCTGCATACAGAGAGTGTTACCAGCCTAAAAAAGAGATGTATGTTGCAAGCAAAGCTGGAAGAGCTGAGCAATCTAAGCCCTTTGGAAGTCAAGTCCCAGAAGCATGTGGAGCTACTGGACTTGGTGTTTGCCCTGCTGGTTTTCAGTCTTGTTTTGGTCCAGTATTTCCTCACTATGCCTCTATTCCTCCCTTTTTGAATGGGAATATGTATCTGGTTCCACTGTACATTGGGAGTATGTAATTTGTCTTTTGATTTTACAGGAGCTTACAGTTTAAGAGATTGGCCTGAGTCTCAGAAGAGACTTTGGACTGTGGACTTTTGAATGGCATTGAAACTGGTAAAGAGTATGGGGACTTTTAAGGTTGGACTAAATGCATTTTGCATTTTATATGGTCAGAAGCCTATGGGGGCCAGGGAGTGGAATGTGGTGTTTTGGATGAGTGTCTCCCATAGGCTCTAGGTATTCAGACATTTGTCTCCATTTGGTAGTGCTGTTTTTGGAGGTCTTGGAGGGTGTGGCTGTGCTAGAGGAAGTGTGTCACTGGGGGTGGGCTTAGTAAGTTTAACAAGCCTCGTGGTCTACAGTTGCCCTCTCTTGCTTCCTGTGTTTATTGTGAGATGTGACCCTCGGTTTACTGCTCCAGTCTCCAGCCACCATGCCTCCCGCCACAATGTACTCTGATTCCCTGGAACCGTGAATTGTAAGCTCAAATAAACTCTTCCTTTTATAAGTTCCTTGGTCATGGTGCTTTATCACAGCAACAGAAAAGTGAATAATACACTTGGTATACAGTAAAAACCCTTTGTGGATCTGGGAGACAACTCAGTCAGTAACATGCTTGCCATGCATGGATTAGGAAATATTTTGTTTCCCTAGCATACATGTGAAAAGCCAGCTGTGACAGGGCATGTGTCTCTAATCCCCATGCTGGGAGGTGGAACTGGGAGTATCCCTGATGTTCACTGGTAGCTTTCCTAGCTGAATTGGTGATCTCCAAGTTCCATGAGAGATTCAGTCTCAAAAATTAAGGTGATGAGTGTTTGAGGAAGCCACCTGTACTCTGACACACAAACACACAGACATACACAGATATACCCATAGGTACTCAGATTTATCTGCATATGCAAACCCATGCATATACACACTCCAACACTTCCCAAGTTATCACCACCCTGCAAATCTTTCTAAATGCACCTTGACTTTGTGAATGCAGTCAGTACAATTATTCTTCCAGGCCCAGGCAATGGACTGACGGTTCATTCAACAGCCCATTCCTGGCACTAAGCAATCTAGGTACTTAAACTTTAAAATCCAGTATTTTTACTTGATTAATTTTAAAATCTAGAAAATTTAACTTTTTAAACTTCAGTATTTTCAAGGAATTTTTTTCCCTCCAACTGTGGTAGGAAAGTCAGCATTTGTCTACAGAGAGAGGCATTGAGATTAATGTGTGGAATAAACCAGTTTTCAGAGAAAAACTGGAAACCCTTCCCTATCTGAGCATCATACCACAAACAGAACATGGTAAGGAAAAGTCTGGGATTATAAATACAAGGCGCCTTTAATCCTAGCACTTGGGAGGCAGAGGCAGGCAGATCTTTGTGAGTTCAAGGCCAGCCTGGTCTACAGAGTGAGTTCCAGGACAGCTGGGGCTACAGGGAGACCCTGTCTCAAAAAGACCAAAAAAAAAAAATAAAATAAATAAATAAATAAATACAAGGCAGATGGGTGCTATGTAAATAACCTCAAGAGAGTACATACAAACTGGGAGAGCTACTCAAGTTTCTTTTCCCAGCTCACTTGCACAGTTCCAGCCTCACAGTACCTTCTCTCATCCCTAGTAATCTTACTTATTTCTATTACCAAGATGAGTCCCTGGTCCAGTTTATTGTTTCTGAGACACAAGAACTTGGACATCTCAGGAGCTGTGCTCTCTCCTCTACCCCATACAAGTAATGCAAGGAGGTATTCTCCACACCAAAAGTAGTCTCATAATATCCTTAAAAGTTCACTATCTCCATGACAGTATTCTCTGTTTTCCTAAACCTTTGCACAGAGAAAGCAAGCCTAAGAGTTTCAGAATTTTATTGCCTTCAGTTTTATAGCTGTCGGTTGATGAAAAAAAAACAACAACACCAAAACATAGCAGCTTCAGCCTTGGGCATCCCTGAATTCTACAGTTTATGAGATTGAGGAATTCATGAGAGCCTCAGTTCAAGTAACATGGCTCAAGGTCTTTCATGAGATTCTTGTTGGGATGTCAATCAAAGCTGAATGAAGGGTGGTGGGATTTAGCCTCAAAGAGCTGTTGGGAGAATATAGTCTTTACTGGATAGGCCCTGTCATATAGATGACATGACAGCTGGCTTTCTCCACAGCATGCTTGTGATCCGAGAGGCCAGACAATGAAAGAGAGAATAAAATGAATTCTGTGATCATTAGTATTGACTGTCTACCTGAAAAGATACAGAATCAGCCAGCAGTAGAGCCTTGAGCCTGTGAGGCAATTTCTAGATTTGGGTTAATTGAAGTGGGAATACCCAAGTTTATGTGAGTGACACTATTCTGTGGATGGAGGTCCTGGACTGAATGAAAAGGAGAAAGGGAGCTGAGTACCAGCACTCATCTTTCTCTGTGAATCAACGTGACCAGCTGTTCAGAGTCCTGCTGCCAAGCCTTCCCACATGATTGACTGCACCCTCAGCCTGAGAGCCAAATGAACATTCTTTCCTTAAATTGCTTTTGTCAGACATTATGTCACAACAAAGAGAAAAGTAACTAATATAAACTCCATGGACTTCATAACCGACTTTTGGAGTTTCTCTGCATTATTTGTGCCGTACTTAAGTAAACTGTAGAGACCCATACTCTAGGAGAAGATTAAGCATCACTGTGAAGGGTCTGGGGTGTAGTACTCCATTCACTTTTATAGATAGCTAAGTTTCTCAAATATTTTTACTTTTCTTTCTTATTTGTTTTTCTTTATTTTTCATTATATTTATTTATAGGTGTCTGTGTGTGTGTGTGTGTGTGTGTGTGTGTGTCTTTGTGTGTACACACATGCACATGCACCATGGCATACGTCATGTGTGAAGAACAAAACTTGGGGGAGTCTGTTGTCTTATTCCACTATGTGGGTCCTTGGGATGGAACTCACATCCTCAGTTTTGGCAGTAAGAACATTTACTCACTGATCCTGCTTTCCCAGACCTTTCAGAGACCTTATATCTACATATATGTACAGGGATTATGAATCTAAAGTTTCTTGCTTATGAGATCCTTTTCCATGTAACATCCTTGATGTTTCACATCTACTGTTTTCCATATTTCTAGATCCTTTTACCTGTAGTGTCTGCAATGGTACTAAATGATTGTAATTGAATTAAATGAACTAATATTTTATAAGTCTAAGGAAAATTCACAATTTCGTAGATAAGGATATGGGCTGCTATTTTAAGTGGAAATTCAAAATATAAGTTTTATAAGTGATATTTAAATTTTATGCACATTTTATTGAGTTTTTGCAGTTCATATATCTTAATCTAACTAAGACCTCCTCATCCATGCTCCCCCCAAACCCTTCCACCTGAGTTCATGCATTATGTTATATATGTTAAGACCTATTCAGTCAAACATTTGTACCCAGATGTCCCTTGGTGCAAGTTTATCCACTGGAATCTAGACATCTTAGCTACAGTCACTCCCTTAAATGATTTATTTTTATTCATTTTTATTCATATGTATGAGTATGCATGTGTGTGTGTGTGTGTGTGTGTGTCTGCATGTCTGTGTGTCTGTGTCTGTGTCTGTGTCTGTGTGTACCATGTACATGTAAATGGCTACAATGGTCAGAAGAGGCCATTAAGGATCAGATACCCTGAACCTAGAGCTGCAGGCTATTGCCAGCTGCCAAACGTGGGTGCTGGGAAATGAACCCTGCCTCTCTGGAAGAGCATCAAGCACGTTCAGTACTGAGCTATCTTTCCAGCCCCAAACACAAGCTCTTACTGGAAAAAGAATTGCAAACACATTTTTCTTTTTATTTATAATGCTTTTATTGATGTTTTGTGTATTTCAGACATCATTTCTCAGTTCAGTTTAGACATATTCCCCTTTCCCTTTCCCCCACCCAACACCAGATCATGCACTCTGCCATAACTATCTTGCATCTTTCTCTCAGTCTTTTTTATGCTTAGAAATTCAAATTTTCCTCCTTTAATTTTATATTATTCTAAAATATGCTTATATACTTTCGACTCATATAAAGTAATTACAGAGTTTGAAAGTAAGTGGTGGATCCATTCTAGAGCCTGTTAAGATATTTACATTATAACCACATAGTTGTTTTCAGATAAACAGAAATATAACAATAATGTTGATCAGCTTGCCTTTCATCTGGGGATTTGGTGTTAGGATCCACAAATGAAGGAGACCGTTCACCTCTTGTTTTTCTGGGACTGTGTTACTTCATTTAGCATAATGGCTTCTAGTTCCATCCATTTACCTGCAAAGTTCATGATGTCATCTTTCTTTACCAATGAATAAAACTCCATTGTGTAAATGTACCACATTTTTGTCATCCACTCCTCTGTTGAGGAGCATTTGGGTTGGTTCCAGCTCTTCTCTATTGTGAAGAGAGCTGCAATAAACATGGATGTGCATGCATTTTTGCGGTAGGATAAGTCCTGTGGGTATATACCCAGGACTGGTATGGCTGGGTCAGGTGGTAGGCTCATTTTGAGTCTTTTAAGGGTTCTCCACACTGCTTTTCATAATAGTTGTATAAGTTTACAACCATTCCTACCAGCAGTGGATGAGTGTTCCCCTTTCCCTTCAACCTCTCCAGCATCCGTTGTTTTTTTGTTTTCTTCTATCACCTTTAGGATTTCAGGCTTTACATTGAGATCTTTGATCCACTTGGAGTTGATTTTTGTACAGGGTGAGAGGTAGGGGTTTAATTTTGTTCTTCTGCAAATGGTGATCCAGTTTTACCAACATTTGCTAAAGATTCTATCCTCTCCATTGAGGGTTTTTGCCCCTTTGTCAAATATGAGGTGGCTGAAATTGTATGAGCTCGAGTTTGGATCTTCAATTTTATTCCATTGGTCAATGGTTCTGTTTTTGTGCCATTACCAGGCTTTTTTATGACTATGGCCCTGTAATATAGCTTGAAGTCTGGTAGAACAATTCCCCCTGTATTACATTTTTCACTCAGGGTTGCTTTATCTATTCAGGATCTCACTTTTAAAATAAATTGCTAACCTGAATTAAGAAGTCAGCTATAAAACTGTCCCATTGACGTAAAAATCTGCATACCTTGCTAAATGCCCACCACCCACTCTCTTTGAAGTACAGGCAAGTTAGTGAGGGAGTGGAAGCAGCAAGTCTACCCAGCCCTGATAGTACCTGAAGTTGTCCTTGAGCCCTTGCATAGGCAAAGGCTTGGGTTATGCATGTCAGAACATTTTTTTTCTGGATTTATACTGCATTTTCTATGGACTGTTATTTTACAGCTTGTTTTTAAAATAATTTTTGAAGATAATGAGCTTTCCTCCCCCCCCCTTTTTAATCATGCCCATGTCTTAATTTGACATCCTCTAAGGTAAGTGTCTTTTAAAAAATCCTTTCTCCCTTTCTCCTACTTTGCTTAAATCAGTTAAAACATTTTAAGGACTGGAAAGATGGCTCAACCTTAATAGCTCTTATTGTTCTGATAGAGGATCAGAGTTTAGTGCTCAGTACTCATGTTAGATGGGTTACAGATGCCTGTAATTCCAGGTACAAGGCATCTGACACCCTCTTCTGACCTCTGTGGGCACCCATACATTTTTGTGCATACTCACATTTAGACACACAGAGAGACACTCAAACACACAAATTAAAAACTTTTAAAGTCTTTACAATTTTTTTCTTAACATTCGTTGTAATTGTGGGGCTGGAGAGATGACTCAGAGGTTAAGAGCGCTGATTGCTCTTGAGGAAGACCTAGGTTCGAATACCAATATCCACATAGTGGCTAATAAGCTTCCATAACTCCAGTTCTAGGGGATCATACTCCTTGTGGGGTTTTTTTTTTGTAAATATAATATAATATAATATAATATAATATAATATAATATAATATAATATAAAAAGGCCTTTGTTTCAAAAATAACAAAAATAGCCAAATAAGTTATGCTGATCAGATTACTAGGCTATCTGAGCTTCAAATTCCTGATCTGGGAAATAATTATACAGATTGTTTTTTATATTATCATTCTGAGATTAATGGCTACAACATAACTATTTGCTCTAAATATCCACACAGTTTCTAACAAAAATGTTGAATACATTTACCTGTTAACTGAAAAAAATATGTTTATATGAGGCTCTGTTGTAGTAAATAGTCAAAAGACACATATAAGTGTTTAGTGATCCAAATATATCCTTGCCGTTGAGATGCTGCCTCTTAGGCTCTAGCTTTACCTTCCTATCTTCCAAGTTTGAAGTCTGTTTGAGGGATTTTCTGACAGCCATTCATCTTCTTAAAACTTATTCTGTGTCTCTGCTCTTTCTGCCTTAGTTAAAATATTAATCATTATTGAGAATTTACAGCAGTGACCTCCACTGGACCAAAGTGGAATTAGGCTTCTCTGAGCCTTCTTTTCAGCTAAGCATCTATCCTGGCCAGTTCCATAGACTGCCCTTAACCACAGCTGCATTTAACTCTTGAGTGGGGACACTCTATCCTAAGTGTCTAGACTGCTTCCTTTTAGTGAGTCTTTGTTCACTGACCTCCTTGATCTGCTCCTTAGCTATAAATCCCCAAAGCAAATACTTTCTTTTCTGTGGGTGGAATTGGGTTCAGGTCTTTACTTACATCTATGTAACTGAATCACTTGGAAACAAAAATGTCTTGCCAGTTTTCATCCAGTCTGATTTGATTTAAGGCCACCTTCACAAAGATGGAGCCTATGTCTGGTACTGTTTTCAGGGCCAAGAAACCTGGTTAGATAGGCCACTGTTCATAGGAGAGAACCTATTACTATTACTCTGCTAAATGGACAGTGTACTAAACTGACTCCCGATGACTTACTGTTACACCCGCAGTATACTCAGTTCTCACCAGAGAAACTTCATACAGCAGATGCTGACTGACACAGAGACCCATAACTAGTCAATGTAGAAAATAAGAGATTGAAAAGCACCGAGCCTGACGAGAGACACTCCACTTGCTCTCTCCTCAGGGCTCAGTGATCATTTCAAACGGGATAGAAAGATTGTATGAGTCCCAAGTGGAAAATTGTGTTTTCCAGACACAACAGGACAGTGTTACATATGACCCCACAGTGCTGTGAGGGCAGCCACAATACCTGTGCAAAATCAAGCAGGACGGAATTCCAGCACAGATGAGGGAGGTGGGCAGGAAGCTGCAATCCTAGCTAAGGAACTATTGACAATTGATGGCTGTTGGGAGAAGGTGTCGGTTTTCTTAAAAGTTGTGAATGCAGGGTAGGTTGCCTGCACTCTAGAAGATGAATTCATACTCAAGAACATTTGGAGAACAAAAGTTAGGCCTTAATAAAAATAATAGAGGACATGAAATGAGGATGGACAGGGAGGTGGAGGTGGAGGTGAATCTGAGAGGAGATGGGGACAGTGAGAAAGAGGTCTAAATGCACCTACCCCAAAATAAGCACAAAGTCTTAACCAGCTTTAACAAGCAACTGGTTCAAACTATGATCATGTTTTAATTTTTTCAATGCATATTTATATTGAAGTTTTGTGAATTTCATACATTTTAAATATATTTAGATCCCCTCCCCTATCTGAACCCCCCAAAAGCCCACCCACTCATTTTCTTGCATTCTATCACATATGTTAAGCCCTATTGAGGAAAGTTTGTGTATTAAGATGTCTCTTGGTGTGAGTTCATCCATTGTGTTGTCAGTCTGTCTGGAATCACTCTTTTAACGAAGATCAAGTCTCCCTCACCAAGCAACGATCAGCTGCCAGTAGTTACAGGGCTAACGTTGGGGTCTGCTGCCCATTTCCCCAGTTCTCTGCTTATATTTATCTGTCTGAGTTTGCATGCTGTCACCATTGCAATAAGTTCATATGAGCAAGTTCCCAGAAGCCTATAAGACTGTTTATGGTCATGCACCCCCCTGGCTCTTGTAAGATTGTAGTCTTTCCACCTCCTGTTCCCTGTTGGTCCTGAGCCCTAGGGCTGGGTAAAGTATAATATAGGAGTCCTATCCAGGGACACACACTCTGCAGTCTCTTATTCTCTATGTTGGACAGTTGCGGCCTTCTGTTGCATGAGGAAGCTGTGGTGACAGTGGAAAGATCCATTAGTGTTCCCTTTAACCCCTGCTCTACTATGTTCTATGAGTCTTAGGTGTAAAGTTTCCACTATAGATTTGTACCCCTTAAGGTTTGACATGTCACACACACTTATATTTACAGATAAGTATATCAGTCACCATTCATCAAAAAACCTTGTTTTTGGAACAGATGTAGACTATCCCAGAGTTCCACAGCTGGTCATACACAAAACTATAATCTACTTTAAAAGAAAAAGTGTTTATTTTGACTGATAAAACTTTCTGAATCATAACACTTTATTGTTGAACTGGATTCTCTCCATCTCCAAATAGTGTCCATATTCTCTGGGCTGCCAACGAATCTCTAGGAAGAATAGATTACTAAGATTTTGCTTGTCATAAGACATTGGGACATTCTGAGCTTTGGGACTGTGATTCATCAGGAATATAAAGAATGATAATTATTATGGAAATATCGTTGAAAATGAAATCCTCAAACACACAAAACTTCTCTGTGAAGGTGGAAGTAAACATGAGAGAAAGCAGTTTTACAGTAGCAGATGAAGTACTCATTCCTAGAATTCCAATAAGGAGATGACAAATAGAAAAAGAAATCTCAGTTTTGCACAGTTAGATAGAGGGCAATTACTAGGGTAGATCTGCCATTATGAGTCAGGGGCAAACTGAGGAAGGCCAGGGTCCTATAGTTCTTCCCCCAACCCAAGAGACAGGTTGCTGGCCCCTCACCTAATAATGCTATTTCTAAGCCATTCTATTGTGTCCTCACCATTCTTGAGCTTTGAGACTGGCATTCTTAGCCATAAAACATATTTGTATCCACTCAAAAAAGACAAAGATTTTGAAGGAAAAGAGAGAAGCCTCAAGAGTCAGGCTTCTCCTAGAGAACTGACAGGCAGTTAACAAATCTAAGCAGCAAGGGATTCACGGGAAGGTCCACTCAAGTCTGAGGATTGACATAAAATGAACAGCTGCTAGGTGTCAGTATCTCACAAGACCTCACCCCTCACAGAGGATCTCTATGTAGTTAAGGGTTGCTGGGGTGGGGAAGAGAGGCATTTCTATCAGTAGTGTACCCACTTGTGAGTTGTCCATATTCCTGTAAATAACCCTAATTAACCCTTTTAAACTCATTGACAGAGAGAGAGAGAGAATGATTAAAATAAATTATATGCATGTATGAAAATATCATAATGAAACCCTTAATTTTGAAAAATAAATATATAACAGTAAATGCTTTTATTAAAAAAATAAACAAGAGAACAATCTTTATTTCAACAGTGAGAATAAGTCTCTTATTTTTAATTCACATTTGCTTTTACTTTATACCATAAAAGCACTGGAAAGTATTGTGGTCAATCAGCAACTTAGATCCTCAGAGAATAAAAAAAAGTAAGTCAAGCTACAAAGTTGATAATAACAACAGCAAGATTTTACTACATATCACTGTGTCCTGGTAAGCTGGTCTTTTACTGAAATCCTTAGTATCCAAACTTCAGGATAGCACTATGATTTTGACAAATCCAATTTTGATTACTGTTTAGATGTTCTTGTTCTGTATGTGCCTGCACCTGTGTGTATGTGCCTCCACCTGTGTGTATGTACCTGTGCTTATTTTTTTTTTATTTTTTATTTTATTTTTTTTTGTCTTTTTGAGACAGGGTTTCCCTGTAGCCCCAGCTGTCCTGGAACTCACTCTGTAGACCAGGCTGGCCTTGAACTCACAAAGATCCGCCTGCCTCTGCCTCCCGAAGTGCTAGGGTTAAAGGCGTGCGCCACCACGCCCGGCGTACCTGTGCTTATATGTATGTGTGTGTGCCTGTCTGTTTGTGTGTGTCTGTCTCTGTGCCTTCTATGCCTGTACCTCTCTTTCTCCCCGCCCCGTGTGTGTGTGTGTGTGTGTGTGTGTGTGTGCGTGCGCACGTGCACCTCTGTGTGTTTCTATCAGTTTGTGTGTAGGAAGTTTTCTGATAAAGAAAGATAAAGATAATGCCTTGAAGTTTCACACTTACCCTAAAGAATACTTCTCCAAACCTTTGAAAAAGTCTCCTCAAAATAAGCAGGATTCCAACCTGTTCATTTGACTAAAGTGCCTACCATTTTGCTATTTTCATTTGAGAATTCATCACTGTAAAATATATTTCTACATAAACATTTTCCTTCGTAAAGCATTTCAGATTGGCTAAGGAACTATTTCCTTTAAATTCTAAACACATCTCCTTGTAAAATAGTAGCAAATGTATGCATTCTAATGAATAAACTAAAAGCCAGAGGACCAGAAATGAAGCTAAGAATTAATTGGATTTTTTTACTCACCTCTGATAAATCCCTTGGGTTCCACAGGTAGTGACAAAAGATATATTTGCTTTTATCAAGAAAAATAATGGGATTAACAGCTAAACTAAGTCTTTAATCTTTGTAGATAAAGTGAGATACATACTCAAGAAATATACTAGGTAGGCCTAAATTGCCAGAGAGAAAGAAATAGATGGAGAGAGAGAGGTGTGCAACAGTCTTGAAGTACTAGATTGCTTATTGGGAAAATAAAATCAACTATAAACACATTTGCATAGCTAAGGAGAATTTCTATCCTGGCTGCAAGGTGTAATTTTGAAGTTGGTTATCTAAGGCAAATAATTGGCATGTATAATGAGTGTCTTAATTTGTGTTCTTTTATTTCTGCCCCTTTGATTGGAATTTGATGCATTGCTTTTTTTTTATTCTTCCACACATATTAATTTAGTTATAAAAAGAAATGACATTAACCACTTCTCTGATATTAATGAGAAAACTGAATCCACTTATATTTTCTTCAAATTATTTTCTCAGGCACTATTTTTATTTTCCACTTCAAACTGTGTATTTAAGTACAAGGCACCCTAATAGCTTTGAGCAGACATGGAGCTGCCTGAAATACTATGTTTTTTAATAGATGTCTTATCATCACTGATTTTAAGTGATGAAAACAACTAAGAAAACACTGGTTTTTGAGCACAACATGGTTGTTCTGATCTGGCATTCATAGCACATGATCTGCACAAGATTGGGTCTCCTACAGCTGGTCAAGGAAGGGGAAGGAATCAAGGAGCCATCTCTCAGCCTGAGCATCTATAGGTAATTAATAGGCACAGGAGGGAAAAGAGGTATTTTATTCAGGGGTGTAGCCACTTGTAAGTTGCCTATGCTGTAAACAAACATCACCCTTGCTCATGTACACAAACAATGAAAATGAATATGCACAAAAAGAAAAAAAAGACGTGAAAGAGGGACTAGCTGGGAACAATGATCAGATCAGAGAGAATGGGATGGGAAAAAGGGAACATAATTTTTCAAGAAGGAAAGATACTGATAAAGCTAATGAAAGAAAAATTTGTAGAACATCTTTACAAGTAAAAGCAAGCATATTCAGAAAGTTATATAGGCAAAGGATTTTTAAAAGAATTCTAACTAGGCTGCCCATTATATGGAAACAATAATGTAAACATTAAACATAAAATGTTATCATTAAACAAAAATGATAGCATGTAAATATTTTAGGAGAATAAATACAAAGATGGTTCAATAAGAGAAATTCATCATCAACTCCCATGTGAAGGAATGCCTAGTTCTGATAAGAGAAAAAATATTCTCTTTCTTAAGCGTAGCCTTTAGTGACACAAGAGTATTTGCCAAAGATGCAATTTTACTTCAGAAGCACTCTGCCTTTTGTGTGTATAACTATGCAATACACAACACACTGAGCAAAGATACTATTGGGCAAAGATTTTATTTTCATGGAAACCTTTAATCATGATTTTGGTAATATATTTTATTTAAGTACATATATTATATACGTTATAAATTATATAAATTAAGTAGGAGGACTTGCGTTTGGATACTGGGAACCTACATAAAAATTTAGGTATGCCCATGGCTGTATAGGGCAGTAATCCCAGCACTAGGAGTCAGAGACACAAGGATCCCAGAGCCTCTCTGACCATCCAGCCTAGAAGAATCTGTAAGCTCCAGGTTCAGTGAGACAATTTGTCTCAAAGTCTAAGGTGGAGATCAACATTGAGCCACTATAAGCATAATCATACATATTCATGCATAAACGCAAACACACATACACACATAGGCACACAGATTATGTACACACAAATATACTGTACACACAATAAAATAAAACAAAAACATTAGATTAAATTTAGTTTTACATATATCTATATATCTATATATCTATATATCTATATCTTTGCGGTAGGATGGTCTTTTGGGTATATACCCAGGAGTGGTATGACTGGGTCAGGTGGTAGGCTCATTCTGAGTCTTTTAAGTGTTCTCCACACTGCCTTCCATAGTGGTTGAACAAGTTTACATTCCCACCAGCAGTGGATGAGTGTTCCCCTTTCCTCACAACCTCTCCAGCATCTGTTGTCTTTCATTTTCTTGGTCTTTGCTAGTCATATTGGAGTGAGATGATATCTGAAAATGATTTTAATTTGCATTTCCTTAATTATTAATGATGTTGAACACTTTTTAAGATGTTTCTGGCTTCTTTTTCCACAAGTCACATCTGCCCTTGACCTCTTGTCTTCTCAGCTAGATCCTCCCTTCAAGTTCAACGCAAAGGCCTATGCTACAGAATGCTCTTGATGTGGACACGGCAGACAGAACTGCAGGACTACATTTTTCTTGCTGCAAATGTGTGCCAAGGCCAGTTCTTGATTTCATTTCTTGGCTTGCATGCTTTAGCTCTGAGTTTTCAATATAAGAGCAGCCAAGCAGTACGACATGATTGGCATTTTTTTTTAATTAGGAATTCTGTCTAGGGTAGATTTGTAATCTACTAGCATTGAAAAGCTGGACCCTGAACACATGGGGCAGATAATCAACTAGGACTTTCAGTATCTAATGTAGGATGAGCCTCACACAGGTCTTCTACATACAGCTTCACCTCCAGTTTTCAACAGAGAACATCAAGTTCTGTCTTCCTTTGATGGTCCAATTCCCTCCAGTCAGGTACTGAGCCAAGAAGTTAGACTGTCCACCTCCTTCTTTCCCAGTGCAAGATCTTTCCTTTGTTTCAAGAAGGAAAGAAAGAAACCAAATAGCAATTGTTGAATTTTACTGAATGAGTTGAAGACTATATATTTTTTTGACTGTTTAATTCCATGTTAAGATCACTGTCTTCCTTGATTTGGGCTTTCTATCTAACTCCCATGGCTTTTTAAATTTTTATTATTTTATTCATTGGGGGAATGACTTTTCTGAAAATGATTCTTGTAACAAGCCTTTACAAATTGAACTTTTGCATAACATTGTAACAAATTAATCATATGCTTTGAGAACATTTAGAATGATGCATTCAATCTGTTTATGTACTTTATACTTAGCTTGATTAATGTTAACTGATCTTTAAGAAAAACAATGTAATCCAGTTGTAGTTAACTCTCACAAGCTAAACTGAACATGTAGCTTTAATTTTAGACCATGGTCTATAATTCTCCTTAAACAATGTTCCTGGCTAAGAACATATTGTGGTGTGTGTGTGTGTGTGTGTGTGTGTGTGTGTGTGTGTGTGGTGTGCACATGCATATGTGGGTAGCACTCTTAGGAATGCCATCTACTTACTTTAAGAGAATGTCTCTCGTTGGCCTAGAGCTCACCAATTAGGGTAGGGTGGCTGCCAGCAAACCACAGGTACTCTCCCATATCTGATCCCCCAGCCCTGGGAATTCAAGCCAATGCTCCTATGCCTGGCATTTTTACACAGGTTCTGAATATTGAACTCAGCTCCACCTGCAGGCACTTTACCAATGATTTGTCTCTCAGCCCTTCATTTTATTTTGTAATTCTATTTTTGTGACATGGTCTCAAAGCTCTCAGCTTTCTGCCAGGTGTGGTGGCACACGGCTTTAATCCTAGCATTTGGGAGGCAGAGGCAGACGGATCTCTGTGAGTTCAAGGCCAGCCTGATCTACAGAGTGAGTTCCAGGACAGCCAGAGCTACAGGGAGACCCTGTCTCAAAAAGACAGAAAAGAAAAATAAAGCCTCTCAGGTTTCTTTAAATTCACTAAATAGTCTAGGATAACCTTGAACTCCTGATCCTCCTGCCTCCACCTGCTCAGTGCTAATTCTTTAAGTGTACTCCACCATCTGCACTATGTGCAGTGAGAAGCTGTGAATCCAGAGCTTTCTTCCCATTAGATAAACACTCTAACAACTGAGTCACTCCTCAGCCATGGCTGGCTTATTTAGAGTGCTATGCATGTGTATGAGTTTCAATGTGGTCTAGTGACTTTGCTAATTAGAAGGCATCACTAATGTTCTGTGCTTACCTATGATGTTTTTTCAGAAAGGGATTTCTTTCAAAAATTTGATTTAACTCATTTTGACTTTGACCTTGGAAACTGCATTTACTCTTGTTTATCTGTTCTTTGCTAAAGAGGAAAAAAAAGTTTCAAAGGACCTCATTTCCCACAGCACATAGTCTCTACAATAATATATTATATATAAATAATATATATACTCATTAGGGTTTGGTGTCTTTGTGCTCACTTTAATTAGACCTAATTAGTCCCTCCACATAGACAAATAATAAAGAAAGGAAAATGGATACTTTAGTCTGAGGGACTATGCTTTGTAAAGACTCAGCAGTCTTCATCTTTCCATGGGAGATTTTTATTTTATTTTATTGTTTTTGGTCTTTTTTTATTTATTTTTGTATGTGTATGAATGTACTGTCTGCATGTAGGTTTGTGCACCCGTGTCGTGCAATGCAACGGAGGTCAGAAGAGGGTCTCAGATTTCCCTGGACCTGGAGTTCTCCTGGAATTGGAGTTACAGATGGTTCTTAGCTTCCATGTGGGTGCTGGGGATTGAACCCGGGTCCTCTGCATGAGAAGTCGGTGCTCTTAACCGCTAGGCCATCTCTCCAGCTGTTTTTGGTCTTTTTGAGACAGGGTCTCCCTGTAGTCCCAGCTGTCCTGGAACTCGCTCTGCAGACCAGGCTGGTCTTGAACTCACAAAGATCTGCCTGCCTCTGCCTCCCAAGTTCTAGGATTAAAGGCGTGTGCCACTATGCCCAGCAGGAGATTTTTTTTTAATTATAAGCATTCAGAATATTTGTTTAAAGTAGACTGTGAGATTTGAAGCACATGTTCACCAAAAAAACTTCACTATTGCAAATGTTGCAGGTATTTTTTTCCAAAACACATATAAACTCATGTAAACACTCTCCTCAAACATTAGCTAACTTGAAAAGAACTGTTGAAAATTCTTCATTAGTGGGGAGACAGAAACAGGGGATCCTCACAGCAAGCTGGCTAGCTATACCATCTGAAGCATGGTGAAATTCAGGCTCAGTGAGAGACTCTGCCTCATATAAAATGGAAAGCAATCCAGGAAGACACTTGACCTCAGCTTTGGGTATCCACATGCATAGCCACCCATGTTTATGTGCACTTCATACACACAGGCATCTCCACCTATACAGAAGCACAAGTATGCATCACCAACACACTGATATACACACAGAATTCATAACTTAAATACTCTCCTAGTTTATTTTTCTGTTCCTGTGGCCAAACACTGACAAAAAGCAAGTTGGAGAAGAAAGAGTTTATTGCCTCTTACATTTCTAACCATCAGTTGATCATTGAGGAAATGCATGGCAGGAACTCAAGGCAGGAACCTGGAGATAGGTACTGAATCCAAAACCATGGAGGGATGCTGCTTGCTGGCTGTTTCCCCTGGCTTTCTAAGCTACTTTCTTACATAGTCCAGGCCCAATGTCTCAGAAATGGCACCACCCAGAGTTTGCTGGCCCTTCTATATCAATTAATAGTTAAGAGAATGCCTCACAGATATGGTCAAAAGGCCAGTCTGATGGAGGAATTTCCTCAATTGATGTTCTCTCTTCCTTGGTGACTCTAGTTCCTGTCAAGTTGTCAAAAAGTAAACAAGATAACTGACCTCTTGTCTACCTGACACACAAACACATTACTGTAAGCCATTTGATTTCTTGTCCCCAAGATCTCATAATAACTTGAGAATGAAAAACACAGTCCTACTTTCAAAAGATGGGTAGTCTTTAAAAAGTTCAAACACTTTAAAAATACAATGATTCTTTAAAATATCTGAAGTCTCTTAACTATGGGCTCTTATGAAAAAATAAGGTAAATTCGTTTAGAAAGAGAAGAACCTGGCACACTTTAACAAAGCCAAATCCAGGAGCATATGCCAGTGTCAGGCATCTGGAGCACAATCCCCATCTTCTGGCTTTAAAGGGCTTGGGCAGATCCATTTCTCCAACTCCACCGTCCCCAGCCTCACAACTCTTCTCTTAGGCTCAGGTCAGCTCCACTCCACCCCTGCTGCTGTCCTTGATGGGTGTTGCATTGTCCTGATATCTCCAATATTATGGGGTCTGCACTGTAACTGAGATTGCACCTTCAGTGGCCTGTCCTAAACTCCAATGGTACCAGGCTTCAGCTTTTTTATCCATGACCACTACACCTTTTATATCACCAAAACCAGTGCCAAGTGGGAGATTCTTACACATTATCAAGTTTGAATGCCAGCTTAAGTTGCATCTTTGGTGGGCTCTTCTGGACCATGGCTTCTAAGAGCTGACCCTAAAGAAACACTTATCAGAAGATTTCACTTCAATGATGCTGGTTTCTTAATAATCACAGCTGATTTTTCAGCCCCATCCATTCAACATTCACTGTCTCAGCAAAACACATGTGTTCACTCCATAGATTCTTAGTTCACAATATCACAAAACAGCCCAGATAAAGTTTTCGAAGGACTCTCAAACTTTTTTCTGAGATTCATAAACCAGCCTTCTATAATATGTATTTCTCTAAATAAATCTTATCTCCCATGTTCCATATACAGATTATTCATCTCTGAGCATGAAATGGGTTTTTGAGCCTAAATTTCCAAATGCTAACATAGTTCTCCCTAAAAACAACATAGTCAGGTCCATCACATAAATATCCCACTATCCTGTCACAAATTTCTACTCTACTTTACTTTCTGTTGTGATAAAACAGTCACAAAACTACCAAATTGGGGAAGAAAGGGTTTATTGTACCTTCCACTTCAAGTGACTCACCACTGAGGGAAGGTAGGACAATCAAGGCAGAACATGGGGACAGGAATTGAACCAGAATCCACAGAGGAATGCAGCTTAATACATTTTTTACCCTGGCTTTGTCATCTACTTTCCTTATACAGTCCAGGCCCACCTGCTCAGCAATAGCACCACTCACAGTGGGCTGAACCCTCTTAGATCAAATAGTAATTAAGGAACTGCCTCACAGACATGGTCAAGGCCAACTCCATGGAGGAACTTCCTCAACTGAGGTTCCCTCTCTCCAAATGACTCCAGTTTGTGTCAAGTTGACAAAAACTAACCAACACACACATAGACACACACACTAATATTACCTACAAACATAAACAAACATATAATACCTAAATATGCACATACACACACGTACAAAAATAGTTTTGAACACTATTCTTAGTCACACGGCTCAGAAATGTGTTCTTCTTTTAACAAAATGTTATACTTCATTCCATTTTTCCCATCCATCTGGAAGGTTTTAAAAATTATAGTAAAAATTAGATTTTTTTTGTGGTTCACACATTCACTCATTTTAAATATTTTATTGGAAACAGATAATGACTCCAACTTGTGGAGTAGAGTGGGGCAGCTGCTGCATTGCTGTGGCCTTTGTGGAGCTCCTATCCTTATGTTTGTGTTTAATCACCTTAACTCTGTATGACTGAAATCCTCTAATAAGATGCAAGATATCTCCATCTCCCAGGATAATTGAGTAGCGTTTCTCTATTTTGTTTTTCTTTTTTCCTTCATGCTACTAAACCTTGTCTCTGAATTTTACTGCTATTTCCCACTATAATTTCAGAAAACATTCTGTTAAATACTTAAGTTTAATCAGTATCTTGTCAATTCTGGGATATGCTTTCTTTCTTCTGAGCAGTGCACCTGCATGTCTAGGTGACTATGTTATATATGTAAAACCTCTTTGGATTTAAGGCTATAAACTAACATGTGTAAATCTGGAAGGAGTAAATGAAATGTGTATTCCAGAGGAATAAAATCCATTTTTTCCTGTTATTCATATTTTTCCTTCTAGATTACTGGGTTTTCTTCCAATGAGTATTCCTTGCTGCTTCCCTGAACCATTGGTTTATTGTTTCAGTACTCAGCCAGATGTATGATTTCATTGAAAGATGTTATAATAAGCATTCTTAAAGTTCAGATCACTCCACAGCCTGGGGGGGCAGTAAAGTAAGCCTAATTTATAAATATTTTAATTCTGAATCTCTGCTTTGTAATCTTGGACAAGCCAAAAATTAGTTCTGAATTTCTAATTCTCTGACAAGACTTGCACATAAGATCTGGATGGTTAATTTTGACTGTGGACTTGACACAAGGTAGAATTACCAGGGAAAGGACCCTCAGTGAAAAATTATAAAGAGTCCTGTGAAGAAACAACCATAGTATTTTCTTAATTCAATTAATTGAGGAGGGAACACCCACCCTGAACCTGTGCTTTAACATTTCATGGGATGGACCCTAGACTGAAAAAAAGGAGAATGATCTGAAAACAAGCATAGTTGCATTCATTCTCTCTCAGAGCTTCTGTGTGGATGTGACTAGCTGCTTCTAGGTCCCACCACCTTGACTTTCTTGCAATTATAGAGCATAAACTGTAATTGGGAGCCAAGTAAACACTTTCTCTGGTAAGTTTCTTTTGTCAGAATATTGTATCCTAGGAACAAGAATTAAAACTAAGAAAATATCTAAGGAAAACTTTTTTTCAGTCACTGGAGATGTTAAGAAGAATGAACAAGACAACTTCCAGAAATAAACACTAAAAATTGGAAAACTGCCTGAAAGCCAACATNGAGGGGAAAAGAAGGGGAGGGGGAACGCAACGGCGTAAGCACCACACCAAAAGAAAAACAGAGGGACCCGGCAGGGATGGCCTGTACGGCAAGGGACGTGGGGAGATCAGAGGTGGGGTTACGGGGTGGGTGGCGGCGGGTGGAGACAGGCGCTCCCGAGAGCCCCAGCGGGCCCGGGAACGCACGGTGTACCAGGCCGGGCGCAAGCGCAGAGAGATTGAGCAAGCAGGGCAAAAGGGGACTTAGGCGCGACGGGAACAACAGGCAATACAAGGAGAGCAAAGCGAAGGGAGAGTGAGGACGCGGTAAAAGGAAGAATTGTGGGGCAACAAGGAAAAGATGGAGGAGCGACCGCTACCAGAGGAAAGCGCACGGGTCCCAAGGCCCAATGCGATACTGAGCAGGCGGTGGCTAAAGGAGCAGGGGGCCTTGGTAAAAGGACGGACCGCAGGGACCCGAAAACTGGGGGGGGGGAAGGGAGAGAAGGAACAGGGTGGAGCAAAGCACAAGCGCAGAAGGGAAGCAATAGCAGAGCGGAGGCTCGGACGAAGGGAATGCGTCGAATGTATAAGGGAAAACAGGTAGGGGAACAGCGCACGGGGATGGGCGAGGACGCAGGAGAGAGAGAGATATAAGGCAGAATATCTATATATATGATAGAGTATGATATATATATATATATATATAATGAGTAATAGAAAAATAAATATGTTGAGAGTTTCAAATAAATGTTTTACATATTAAATTAGAAAATTAAATTAGTCAGAGCATAAGATCTGCATCTTGAGTCAATTATGAGCTTGTGCTTTGCTCATACAAATGTTAATTCTCTAACCTTTCAAAACACCCAGGCATTTCAGGGTACTGATGTTCAGTTAATTTTCAATAGGAACAATGATCATTTAGCAAGAATGATCAGTTTAGCAATTGGCCTTGGGACAAGTGAGTTTTCATATGGTAGAGGTAGAATTCTAAACTTTTCATGGTGAACACAATTCTCCTTTTACAGAGTCCTCCAAGTACCTTCGCTTTGCTATCCTTGTAGTGCATGTTGTCAGTAGTGTCATAAGTAACCTTTTGACCTGACTCTGATCAATCTATCTGAGATTGAGGCCAGCCTGGTCTACACAGTGAGTTCCGGGCCAGCTGGGGCTATAGGGAGAGACTGTCTCAAAAAGAAGCAAACAAAAAGTAACCCCAAATCTGATCAAAGTCACTTTGCCAGTACAGGAAATAAATGCAGGTCAAATATTGGTTTACTTTGGTAGTGGTGCTTAGAAGTTGAGTTACCCCATAAAATTTATATTTCCAGAATTCCTATGGGCCATAACCACATGTAAATGAAGCTTCAATTGCCACCATATGTATTAATATCAACTACACTTTGAAATTGTGGATGAAATGGGAGAATTAAATCTTTATTGAATTTTTGTCCATTTGTATTCACAGACAAATGCTGCTCTCAGCCTTAATCTGACAAGATTTTCTTTTCCCAATAATGGCCGTGAATTAAGAAATTCATGGCTCTACAAGGTGCTGAAAATAACTGACATTTGACCCTAAGCAAGGCAAATACACCACCATCTCTAAGGAACAGGGACGACTGCAGAAGAAGGGGTGAAAAAAAGGAGATCTAGATGTTAGAGTGACAGAGATGGCCTTAAAATGGCATCTTCTGGGTAAGATATAAGAAATAGAATCACTGTCTCAAACTAGGTGCGCTTGCTGGCACTGGGTGTGCATAAGAATGGACCAGGCCACATTCAGTCAAGGATGGAAAATCTTGTCTTTCATTGTTGATCTACTGGCTACATACTCAGGGAAGTGGGAACTTATTATGTTCAATTGTTTTCCCACAATTAGCCCCAATAAATCCAATGATTAATTCAAACCAATGGCTACACAGAGGTTCCTGGTTAAACTTAGTGGGTCACAAAATAAATTAAAACTACATGAATTTGTAAAAAGGACTAGTAGGGAGAAGGGGCTTGATAAGGATGAGAGGAAGATGGAAAGGGTAATCTATAGACATTATAAAAATGTAAGAAATTCTCAAAAACAAGCTTAATAAGAAAAAATTAAAATGTTAACCCTGTCTCAAAAAGACCAAAAAATGTTAAATTTCTAAATTGAGAAAATAACATAAGTAACAAAGATAAGACCTAGGATAGCTGAAGACAGTGTGAGTCTTGTCCTCTAGCTGCAGAGGTGAGGATGTTATGGCTTTGCATCCCTTTTCAAACACTTCTTCCTGTGTGGTGAAACCACCTATTTTTTAAGTATTCTTTTTTTAATTTTATTTATTTTTGTATGTATATGAATGTACTGTCTGCATGTAGGTTTGTGCACCTGTGATGAAGGTTTGTGCATCTGTGTCGTGCAATGCCGCGGAGGTCAGAAGAGGGTGTCGGATTCCCCTGGAACTGGAGTTAAAGACGGTTCTCAGCCGCCATGTGGGTGCTGGGGATTGAACCCGGGTCCTCTACAAGAGCAGTCGGCGCTCTTAACTGCTAGGCCATCTCTCCAGCCCCGAAACCACCTATTTTAAATCACCCAGACTCTCATCTCTTATAAGCAATGGCAACTTTTCCAAACGTTCATCCAAAAATAGTTCTTTTTCACTCTGTGCCTGATTTTTCTTGGCCATCAACCACACACGCCTTTGGAGGAGGTGTGATTCTTAAGTTGTCCCACATTGAAGTCATGTTTATAGGACAGTGCCAGGGGCATGTTGCTTCTCTGATGAACCAGAGTCCAGCTGTGCTCCCCAGTAGGGAAAAGGTCAGCCCTTCCCAAGCCTCTCCAATTCCAAACTTACTTCTCAGCTTTCACATACCGGAGGACTGGGTTGTTGCTTGTGGCTTTTGTTTTTGTTTCCTTTTAAGCTACGTTTGGCCCAGACTCTAACCAAGGAAGACAAAGTGATGATAAAAGACTGTTCACCAATGTTCCTTTATGTGATACGAAATGGCCTCAGTTACACTCCATTTGTTCTGGATCATGCAATATTCAGATTCTGCACAGCAAGATGGAGCACTAGGCCCGACACTCTACCAGAATCTATTAATATTAATAGTCTGAATAATAGGGATAAAAGCCATCTGGAATGGTGCTTGTAACCTAGTTTCTCAGGTTCTTCTTTGGAGGATGTACTCCCAGATGTCTCTTTATGGAACATTATTTTCCTTTGTATCAAGTTACTATTTTAATTTGAAATAGGCATGCAGGGATTTTATTCCTTAAAGACTATTTTCCATCTTGAAATTAATTGGTATGAGTCCTGGTATAGTAACAATTTTGTGGAAAAAAAAAAACAAAATTTTAAGTGTTTCCTAGTTAAGAATCAGCAAACACAGGCATACCATTCAATGGTTTCATGATGATGATTATGATGATGCCTATGCATCTATGTATCTGTGTCTGGTATATGTGAAGGCCAGAAGAGGACAACAAGTATCCTGCTCTATTATTTTCCACATTATTCTCTTTAGACATAGTTTGTCAGGAGAGTAAGCTGATAAGGAGCTAGCCCAAGTGATCCCCCTGGCTTTGTCCCCAACAGCACTGGGTGTCTTCCATCAGTGCTGAGGATTATAACTCAGGTCCTCATGCCCAAAGCCCATCACCCTTGCCTCAAATAGTATTATTTTTGCTTACATATCCCTTGTGTAGAGGAAAAACTTAAAGGAGCACGTCAATGGCATGAAACAAACATTTTCTAAAGTGAAGTTATTGTTGACTAAGAAAAATGACCAGAGAGCCAGATGTGGTGGTCCTTCCTCACTCTTCATGACTACATGGTCAGTATTCATTGATGAGCTGCAAATTGTCATGAGGTCCTATCTTAAAAGCATGAAGAGCAAGCATGCAGTAATTCTAACTCATTGTTATTTACCAAATTTTCTTTGTACTTCTGAATTTTTTTATCTTCATTAGTCTTCTTCCATTTGACTTCTATTAGCAATATATTCGAAAGACAAGTTTACTCTGTTTTATGCCAGCCAGAGCCCAGTACTTAGTAGATGCCAGGTACTGCTGTTAATAAAAATGTCAATAACCACTTTCAGCCTTACCCTCAGTCTGTAGGATTGAGTGATGTGTCTTATGTTCTTGTGCTTGTCCTCCACCAACCTTTCTTCTACAAACTGCTGTTATATTTATGATGCCTCTAATTACAAAGTTCTGAAGTTATCCAAGTGCAGTTCCTTCTTGAGCAGAATTAATCTTTATGAAGGCTGCGATTGCTACATATATGTATTATGTAGTGAATAATGCATTAAGTTACTAAAATAAAAAATAAGTTGTGACAATATCTTGTGATGAAGCACTTCTAAATTCCTCACAGCTCTCTGGAATTGGCTAAGAGCTGTGCAGTGATAGAACAAAGACAACCCACATTAGGTTGATATGGTTTTTGAACTGATAATTTTGCAAGTATAAATCCTGACCTTCAGTCACCTAATTCCTAATTCCATCAGCTTCTCTGCAGTTGCACCAGGGTCTAAGCTTGGGGCCTCACTGCTCTCTTGAACCAGAATGCTCTAGCTTTCTAAGTGATATCTCCATTTTCCTTTCCACTTCAGATACGTCTATCTACAGCTGACAAGTGATATTATATCTGAGATTTTTCCTTAACACACTGTCTTAAGTAGCCTGCAGGGCCTTACTCCCTAACCTCTTCTCCAGGGTCCATGTTCCAAACTTGCTATGCTATAGGTATTTCAAATATATATAAGGTAACTTTCAAATTTCACAGGCACTCACTTATGGTTTCTTTTTTCTGTCTTGCCAGAGTTCCATTTATCCTTTGCTAACATGATCAAGTGTAATAATTTCTATTTAGACTACAGAAGATTATCCTCTGCAGTAGATTCATGAATTAGATACATTCCTGTTCCCTCTGACCATGTTCTGGGAGCAATTGTCTCATTTCCAGGCAACCTACTTACATATTTTGAGTACAGTGTCTTTCACCATCAACATCATTGCATATAGCTCAATGCCTTCCACATGATGTCCAGTGATTCCACTAATTTCCCCTGGTGCTCCTGTTTTTGACATGTTTTTTGATGTTTGTTATTGTTGCAACAATAATTCTGAGACTCACTCATTTTAAATGGAGAAATCAGAAAAAAAATTCCTTAGAGATCATAGTAGTTCTTTTTTAAAAAAACTATTTTTAAAGTTTTAAATATTTTATTTGTGTGTGTGTGTGTGTGTGTGTGTGTGTGTGTCTGTATAAGTATATGCCAACTGTGTGCAGATGCCTAAAGTGGCCAGAATATGGTGTCAGATTCTCTGGAGCTGGAGTTACAGGTATTTGAGAGCTGCCTCTTTAGATGCTGAGAACTGAACCTGGGTCCTCTGGAAGAGCAGCAAGTTCTCTTGACGACTAATGCAGCTCCCAAACCCTGTAAATAGAATTTCAATGGATCATAAACACTTTATTAAAAATGAAAAGAATGTATGTTTTAATGGTGAATTATAAAGAAAAATATGAGATGATTATGGATTCAAGAAAATGGAGAGGCTCTGAAAGGAAGCTTCTTTACTGGAAACTTCCTATTGACCCTCCCAACAGCATCAACAAACCATTATCACCAATGATCCTACTAACTAGGAAATGTGATTATAACATTCTTTTTTGTTATAGTGATTCATAGCACTATTGCAACATTTGTCTGTTTAGTTCATAATAGTATAATAAAGCATATTCCAGGAATGAAAGAGATAATATATGCATGTGCCTGAGTTCTAAAGCCAATTGCTCTATTGAAGAAGAGATCTAGGGGCTGAGGAGATAAATCAGGTGGTAAACTGCCACACAAACATGAATACCTAGGTATAGGTCTGTGGTACATAGGTGAGCAGCAGGATGTGGAGGAAGGCTTCTGTAACCTCAGTGCTGGGGACGGGGTGTGCAGAAACAGGCAGATCCTTAGCTCATTAACCAGCCAGCCTAGTAGAATCAATGATGTACAGTTCAGTGAGAGACTGTCTCTAAAAAGGAGACAGTGATCAATAAAGGCCCTGTGACATCAATCTTTGGTGTCTGTCATGTACACACACACACACACACACACACACACACACACACACACACACACAGTACCAGGACTTAACTGTTTGTTAGGATACAAGAACCTAAGTTGGATATATAGCATAGGAACCTCATATTAACTATTAGGGTGAATGGTTTAACTCAGCAATTGTGTCTGGAGAAGGAAACCAGAGTAGAATAGGGTAAGTGTATTTGTTGGGTTATTTCACTAAAAATATTGACTGACATTATACTAGTGGGCATTCTTAACCATGAAAGAATTCAGGAAATGTATCAAATCTACATATTATATTTTGCAGGAGTGTCTTCAGTGAGCTAACTAGACTATTATGTCTCTTTACAAAAAGAATGAAACCAATAAAACTTTGAAGTCTGGAAACAGATTTCAGATTTAGTCAAAGGTAGGTTATCATTATAAATTGGATTGACAGCACTCCTGTAAGAGTTGCCATGTGACAGATTTCTTTTCAGTGTATTGTCAGAACAGAATGCAATCTTTTTTTAAAAAAAAAGTTGACAGATTTCTTCTCCCTGACTAGGAATTGGAATGTAACAACTTCTACTTAGTGGCTACCAGGGAACACACAGTTAACCACATATGGTGTTCGAGAGATAATTTATTTTTCCTTTTCCATATCTGATTAAAAAATCCATTCTAGTTTTATTAGCTTTATTATTTATGACTCTTATTTCATCCTGCTTCAAAACTTTTCAGAAAAAAGATGTGGAATATGAATAAATAAATAATAAGGTGTGCTTCAAATATAAATGTGACAAGAAAAAGTTCACAGATCCTAAAAGAGTCATTGTTTAGCAGCAGAAAGCTAAATACAGTGGTGAGAAAATTCCCCATCATCATGGAGTGAAAGCAACATCTGTCTAAAAATGAGCTGGCATAGAGTTGAATATACTGTGTGCTCAGATGGAGTTGTGTTGGATTTGGGAAGGACAGGGTGATCTTAAAAAGAGAAAAAAATAAAACAAGAAGAAAATATAAAGCACTACGACACTGGATGATAAATCTTCCATTAAAGAATCAGAAAAGGGGCTGGAGAGATAGCCTAGCAGTTAAGAGCACTGGTGGATAAGAACCATCTCTAACTCCAATTCCAGGAGAACTCCAGTTCCAGGGGAATCCGAGACCCTCTTCTGACTTCAGCGGCATTGCACAAGATGGGTGCACAAACATACATGCAGATAGTACACTCATACACATACAAAAATAAATAAAATAAAAAAAATCAGAAAATACTTGATAACTTCTGTAAATTATACAGAAAGAGAAGGAAGAGCAGGAGACACCTGTAGAAATGAGAGTGAACAAAAAGTAGAAGTGGGAGTGAAGAGAGAAAAATAAATAAAGGGAAAGCAGGTGAACAGGATGGCTGTGGATCGATGACATAGGATGGCTGTGGATCGATGACATAGGATAGCTGTGGATCGATGATCTAGGATGGCCAGCAAGGGCGGGGGGAGCAATTTGATTAATGGCGAAGTTACAGTTTTCAGCCCAGAATGGGCATGCTGCTGTGTGTGCCAGGTGGATTTGCACATGTGGGGAATGCCGAGGTCCAAGGCTGATGTCAGGTGCCTTTCCTAATTGCTTTTCCAGTGTATTTTGGAAGTACTTTATTGGTGTTTAAGTTATTTTTTAAAAATTACATTTTAGTATGTGTTGCTTGTGTGTGTATGTGTGTGTGTGTGTGTGTGTGTGTGTGTGTGTGTGTGTTTATACACATATATGCTATGATATTTGTGAAGGTCAAAGGACCACCTGGATGAGTCTGTTCTTTTCTTTCATCATGTGAATCACAGGATCAAACCCAGGTCATGAGGCTTGTTGGGAACCACCTCCACCCACTGAAGCATCTCATTGGCCCACTACCTGATTTTTGTGACAAAGTCTCCCACCGAACTTGGAGCCCATCAGTTATGCTAGACAGGCTGCCCTGAAAGCCTCAGAGATCCTCCCGTCTCCACCTCACACATTCTGATATTATAGACACATACCACTGTGTCCAGCTTTTCCACATTAGTGCTAGGGATCTGAACTTTGGTCCTCCTGTTTCCACAGCAAATACTTTAGTCACTGACTCAATGCTCCAGCTTCTGGTACATCACTTTATAGTGAAATACAAGGTACAAAGGCAAAATCCTGAGATAGAAAATGAATTCTATTTTACAGAATTCTTTCTGACCATTTTATCAGCTTCCTATCTCTGCAGTCTACTCCTGTGTTCTATACTACCAAACAGAGGGGTCTTGGCAGGAATACTTTAGTGCCTGATGATCTTCATAGAACACCATTCATTATTGTTAATTCAAGAAGCATTCAAATTAGTTGTCATTAATGGAGTTACTTTACTTGATGCTACAGCAAATTACCTGACAAAGGAAGGAAAGGATAGTTTTGCACAGAGTCTGAGGAACAGTCCACACTTCATGACAGAGTGATAGAGAAAGGACAGCAGCAGGAGCAAGAGGCAATTGGTCTGTCAGGAAGCATGGAGGGAGGGATGAATGCTGGTGCTCAGCTCACTTTCTCCTTTTAACCTAGTCCAGGATCCCAGCCTACAGAATGGGGCCACTCATACTTAGGATGCACATTCCCAATTTAATTTACCCCCAAAACATATTGAATTTATTTTGTGTATGGGTTGTAGGAGGGGCATATGCTTGCCAGGGCTTGAGTGTGAAGATCTTTGCAGGAGTCAGTTCTCCTCCTCTCGATCATGTGGTTCTCAGAGATGGAACATTGATCATAAGGCTTGGTAGCAAGCACTCATAATTACTGGGTCATCTCACCGGCTCCTTTCTCCTCTTCTGAGAAAAGAAACATGACAAAGAGGCAAAGCAATGCAAGCAATATGCTAACTGGCTGATTTGGTAATTACACAATTTGTTTATGTAGAGAAATTCATACTCTAACCCCTTTAATAGGGATGATTACCATGCATTAATTCAAAAAACATAACCGTCTGAAAATATAGGACAAACACATGGACCCCTGCTTGTGTTTTTACAACTGCAAAGCTCATTCTTTTCCATCATAAATGCTGATTAATCACCAATCCCAGTTCACCTATATTATTAACTTTTATTTATCAAGACACTTGTGATATTCTGAAATTTGGATCAAAGCTGCTTCTTCTTATTTTCCAAGAATATATTTTTTAGCTTGCTTAGGTTGTTAAAGTCCCCATAATTTAGACATTATGTGCCATATGGTGGGTTCATACTGCTCTGAGAAACTTAATTTTTTATATTTCTGACATTTTATTTTCAACTTGTCAATTTTATTGTGCCATTAGTACTAGCAGTCTTTTTTTAACATTTATTTTAAAAAGAGCCCCTTAGTTTCAGGTGATCCAGAATAGCATATATATCATGTATTTCGGTTGAAAATAAAGCCTTAGACACAAGCACACTGCTGTTCTGCCTAGGAAAGATTTCCCCATAAATCAGTTCTACTGGCATTTTCTTTATTAATGAGAAATAACAGGCTGGAAGTTGAATCTTTTCTTATTCGTGATGGATTTGGAAATATTTTTTCCATAATGGCATACACCTGACCTAGCTGCTTTACTGATTCTCTTCTGTGGTCAACTGTACAGAAGGTGACTTGGCAAAGAAAAAATAGCCTCCTGCAGCATACATGGGAAAGGGAAGTGGTACAGCAAGGAGAGGAGTAACCATTCAGGTAACTGTGTTCTGGTGCATGTGGATGCCAGAGAGCTAAGACCATAGACCTCTGCCAGACATACCAGACAACAGGTTTGTGTGAGTGGGTATGTGTGTGTGTGTGTGTGTGTGTGTGTGTGTGTGTGTGTGTGTGTGAAGAAGCCAGAGGAAAACTTTGGTGTTATTCCTTAGGTGTCATACATTTGTTTCTTATTTCCTGAAGTAGGGTCTGTTCATTTGCCTGGAGCTCAAGAATTTTACAAGGCTGCCCAATGAGCCAGAGATCTTCCTTTCTCAGCTTTCCTAATGCTGGGCTTATAAGTGTGCACTACCACCATGATTTTTTTAAATTTGATGAATTCATACATTTGTGTGTGTGTGTGTGTGTGTGTGTGTGTTGGTCTGTCTGTCTGTTGAGAACACAAGAGGGTGTCCAATCTCCTGGAACCAGAGGTGCAGGCAACTTGAGTTTCATGACATGGATGCTGGGAACCAAACTCTTGTCCAATGGGAAAGAAGGAAGCACTCTTACCTGCTGAGCAATCTCTCGAGTCCAATAATGTCTTTTTCTCATGGATACTGCAGGATCAAACTCAGGTCCTCATAATTAAAATATAAGCACTTCACCAATGAGCTATCAGGAGAGCTCCAATCAACAAGTTTTAACTAAGAATATAAAATATGAAGAGGAAACTAGTCTACCAGAAAATATTGTCCCAGACCCAGTGAAAGGCAGTTTCTTCACCTGTGGACTCAGGGGAGAACTTGTGGTAGTAGGTTTTCTCCTTCCAGTATGTGGATAATGTGCCTCAAACTCAGGTTGTCAAGATTGGCAGTAAGTGCTTTTACACACTGAGCCATAAGTGGACATTTAATTAAAAAATGTTTATTATTTATTGATGTCTATGTTTATGCCTATGTGAGTTTAGATTCACTAAGTCTGTGGGTATCTGCATAGACTAGAAGAGGTCATCAGATCTCCTGGAGCTGGAGTTATAGGTCGTTGTAAGCAGCCTGATATATGTGCTGTCAATTGAAACTGAATCTTCTGCAAGAGCAGTAAATACTCTTAACTGCTGCATAGAACTCCATTGTGTAGATGTACCACATTTTCTCTATCCACTCGTCAGTTGAGGGGCATTTGGGTTGGTTCCAGCTCCTTGCTATTGAGAAGAGAGCTGAAATAAACATGGCCGTTTATTTATCTCTATGGTTGTATGAGTCTTATGGGTACATGCGTAGGAGTGGTATGGCTGGGTCGGGTGGCAGTTCATTCCAAGTCTTCCAAGGGTTCTCCACACTGCTTTCCATAGTGGCTGTATGAGTTTACATTCCCACCAGCAGTGGATGAGTGTTCCTCTTTCCCCACAACGGCACCAGCACTTGGTATCATTTGTTTTCTTGATCCTAGCCAGTCTTATTGGAGTAAGATGATATCTAAAAGTGGTTTTGTTTTGCATTTCCTTAATGATTAGTGAAGTCGAATACTTCCTTTTAATTCTCAATCCCACAGAGTGGGAGGAAACCTTCACTGCAGAAACATCTGACAAAGCATTGATTTCCAGAATATATAAACTACTCAAAAAACAAAGAAGAAAGAAAACAAATGATCCACTCAATACATGGAGCAAAGAGCTGAACAGAGACTTCACAAGTGAGGAATTAGAGATGGCTGAGAAACACCTTAAGAAGTGTTCCATGTCACTAATCATTAAGGAAATGCAAATCCAAACCACTTTATGATATCATCTTACTCCAATAAGATTGGCTAGGTTCAAGAAAACAAATGATATCAAGAGCAGGAGAGGTTGTGGGGAAAGGGGAACACTCATCCACTGCTGGTGGGAATGTAAACTCATGCAACCACTATGGAAAGCAGTGTGGAGAATCCTTGGGAGACTTGGAATGAACTTCCCACCCGACCCAGCCATACCACACCTCCAAGACTCACCCCACCGCAGAGATACATGCATGACCATGTTTATTTCAGCTCTCTTCACAATAGCAAAGAGCTGGAACCAACCCGAATGCCCCTCAACTGATGAGTGGATAGAGAAAATGTGGTACATGTACACAATGGAGGTCTATGCAGCAGTAAAGAAAGACAACATCATGAGCTTTGCAGGAAAATGGCTGGAGCTAGAGGACATCATGCTGAGTGAAGTAACATAGTCCCAGAAAAACAAATGACAAATGGTATCCCTCATTTGTGGATGCTAGTAACAATTACCCAGTTGTAAGTATTTCCTGTGCATGGCCCCTTGAGCTTTTGTCCAAAGCAGTTGGGATTGATGCATATTGGAAACAACAACAACAACAACAACAACAACAACAATAGAAAGGACTGCATCAAAGAACTGACTGAAACAGTGAACTTCTGCTCAAAACAGTCAACTTCCACATGGAGAATATTGAGAAAGACTGAGAAGGAGATGAATATCATTTTTGGCAGAATGCATGAGCTCTGGTGGCATGGGGGGATAGGGGGACACGGGTCTAGATTTGATAAAAAAAATATATATAATAAAAAAGTAAATAAATAAAAAAGAAATAAAAATTAAAAAGAATAAAACATTAAAAAAAACATACAAACAAAAATTTTATATTACTCCAAAATACGCATTTATACCTCCACATATATACCAAAATGACAGAGTATATAAGGATTTGGTGCTAGTATCCATAAATTAGGAACACCTTATATTATTTGCTTTTCTGTGACTGTTACTTTACTTACCATAAGGGCTTCTAGTTCCATCAATTTACTTGCAAATTTCATGATATCGTCTCTCTTTACTGCTGCATAGAACACCATTTTGTAGATGTAATACATTGTCATTATCTACTTATCATTGTGGAACATGTGGGTTGCTTCCAGCTCTTCTTTATTGTGCAAAGAGCTACAATAAACATGGTTGTGCATGTTTGTCTGCAATAGGATGAGTCTGGTTGGTATATACCCAGGAGTGGTATGACTGAGTTAGGTGGTAGGTTCATTTTGAGTCCTTTAAGAGTTCTCCACATTGTTTTACATAAAGTTTGTACAAGTTTACATTCCCACCAGCAGTGTATGAGTGTCCCCTTTTCCCATGACCTCTCCAGCATCTGGAATCATTTGTTTTCTTGATCATAGGTAGTCTTTCAGGGTAAGATAAAATCTTAAAGTGGTTTTAATTTGCATTTCCTTAATTATTAGTCATGCTGTATACTTTTTAAGATGTTTGTTAGCCATTTTTTCTTCTTCATTTGTAAAGCCTCTGTTCAACTCTTTACTCCATCTTTGGATTGTGTCATTTGTTTTGTTGCTCCTTTATTTTTTGAGTAATTTATATAATCTGGATGTTAATCCTCTGTCAGAGGTGGTCACTGGTGAAGGGTTCCTCCCACACTGTGGGTTTTCTCCTCACTTCTTTGATCGTTTCTTTCACTGTAGAGTAACTTTTTAGTTTAATGAGGTCTCAATTGTTGATTGTTGATCTTATTTCCTACAGAACTGCTGTCTGATTTAGAAAGTCTTTTCCTACCTGTAGGTTATTCCCAAAGTTTTCTTCTATAATTTTCAGATTTTTAGGCTTCACATGTAGGCCTTTGATCCATTTGGAATTGATTTTTGTACATGGTGAAAAGTAGGGGTTTAGTTTTATTCTTCTACAAGTGGTGATCCAGTTTTCCCAGCACCTTTTGCTGAAGATACTGTCATTCCTCCATTGAGTCTTCTTGGCCCTTTTATTAAACATGAGGTGGATGAACTGCATGTACTCGTTTAGATTTCCAATTTTGTTTCATTGATCTTCAGGTCTGTTTTTGTGCCAGTACCACACCATTTTTTTATGACTATAGCCATGTAATATAGTTTGAAGTCTGGTGTAGTAATCACCCCTGTGTTGTTCTTTTTGCTCAGGGTTTCTTTGGCTGTCTGGGGTCTTTTGTTTTTCCATGTGAATTTTAGGATGTCTTTTTCTAAGTCTGTGAAGAAATCCTGGGAAATTTAATTGAGATTGCATTGAATCTATATATTACTTGGGGTAGAGTGGTAATTTTTATTATATTAAGTCTTCCAATCCATGAGTGTGTGAGGTCAGTCCATCTTCTGGTGTCTTCTTGAATCTCCTTCTTCAAGAATTTAAAATTTTCATTGCAGAGAACTTTAGTGTCTTTGGTCAGGTTGGTTCCTTTTTTTTTGAAGCTGTGGTGAATGGAAAGTTTTCCCTGTATCCCTTCTCCAATCCTTTGTTTTTGGCATAAAGGAAAGCTACTGATGCTAATTTTTCTAGATTAATTTTGTAACTTGCCACTTTACTGAATCTGTTCATCATTTCTAGAAGTTTTCTGGTGGAATTTTTGGTGGGATCCTTACATATGCTATCATGTCATCTGAAAAAAGGGATAGGTTGATGTCTTTTCCAATTATTACTACTTTAATTTCCTTCTTTTGTCTTATTGCTCTAGCCAGAGTTTCAAGCACTGTATTGAAAAGGAGTGGAGATAGGGGGCAGCCTTGCCAGGTTCCTCATTTGAAGGGGAATGCCTGTAATTTTTCTTCATTTAGAATGATGTTGGCTGTGGGATTGTTATATATGGCTTTAATTATGTTGAGGAATGTTTCTTCCAGTTCAATTAGCTCTAGTACATTAAGCATGAAGGTGTGTTGAATTTCACTAAAGTCCTTTTCTGCATCAATTGTGAGGACCACTTGGGTTTTCTCTCAGTCTGTTTAGTTTATGACATTCATTGATTTATGTTTTTGACCCTTTCCTGCATCTCTAGTATGAAACCAACTTGATCATGGTGGATGACCTTTTTGATGTGTGCCTGTATGCAGTTAGCAAGTATTTTTTGAAAATTTTTGCATCTATGTTTATTAAAGAAACGTGTATATAGTTTTCTCTTTTTGCTTGTGTCTTTGCCTGGTTTTGGTACTAGAGGGATGCTGGCTTCATAGAAAGAATTTGCGAGATTCCACTCTGTTTCTATCCTTTTGAATAATTTGAGTAACAGTGGTTGTGGTTCCTCTTTCAATGTTTCATAGAATTTTCCAGTAAATCCACCAGGGCTTTTTTTTTTTAATTTGGGATGTTGGTGGCACATGCCTTTAAACCCAGCACTTGGGAGGAAGAGGCAGGTGGATCTCTGTGAGTTCAAAGCCAGCCTGATCTACATAGAGAGCTGCAGGCCAGCTAGAACTAAAGGGAGACCCTGGCTCAAAAAGGCAAAAAAAAAGAAAATATATTCTTTGTTGCTTGAGTGGAATATTCAGTAAATGTCTGCTAGGTCCATTTGATGTATCATATTGTTCAGTTCAAATGTCTTTCTGTTTATTCTTTGTCTGGTTGACCTTTCTAATGGGCACAGTGGGGCACTGAATTCCCCTAATATTAGTGTATTGTGGATAATATATGTCTTAAAGTCCTGTAAAATTGTATTTATGAAGTTTGATGCTCCAGAATTTCATGCATATGTATTCATAATCATGAATTTTCATGGTTAATTGACGAAGACATAGTGACCCTATTTATAGGTATAAGCAGGCCACCTGTGGCTGCATTGTCTTAAATTGCCTGCCTGTCTTTTGCACCTGATACTGCCCTTAAGTTTAAAATGCTCCTGACACATCTTGTGAGATAAGCTTGTGATACAGAACTTGTGATATTTACAGAGTGTGATGCAGGAGGTCTGGGAGTGGGCCTTGAGAGATGATACCATTATGTCTATATGAAGGATGGACTGTATACAACAAATTGAATCTTCATTGCCACCTGACAAGATACCCAGATTCGTTATTTCCACATGTGTGTAAGCTTAAACCTATCGGGCTTGTGTTTGAGTGTTGAATACTAGCAGTGGCTGGGGAGATCTTACCAGGTCCCAGCCTCTAAAGTCCAGCATCAGACCCAGTAACTCTATGACTTGTGAGAGTGGTATGTCAGTGTAGGCAAGAAAAGACTGCGGGGATCTGATCAAGCATTACTTTGAGAGGTCAGAAAAGACTGAGGAGAGCTAAGCAAGCATCAGTCTGAGAGATGCAGGAGTGGAATCAATAGTTCCCTCTCTGGTGTAGGTGTTAATGGGTGGGCTAGAGAAAGGTTATCAACCAGTAGCTTATAAGGTTAGCAGATAGCCAGAGAGGGCTGTTCTTTTTCCATTTCCCCTTAATCCAACAGATGGGGGTTGCATCTCCGCGTGCAGGGGAGTGCAAAGGACACCTCTTCATATCTTCTTATTAAATTTAAATTGAAGTCTGTATTGTCTTATATAAAGATAACAATTCCTGCTTGCTTCTTAGTAGCATTTGCTTGGAATACTTTTCTTCATCCTTTGACGTTATGATACTGCCTGTCCTTGAAGTTGAGATGGGTTTCTTATAGACAATAAAAAGAGGGCTTCTCCTCTTACCACAGAGATACATGCACAGCTATATTTATTGCAGCTCTGTTTACAATAGCAAAAAGCTGGAACCAAACCAAATGCCCCTCAACTGACGAGTGGATAGAGAAAATGTGGTACATCTACACAATGGAGTTCTATGCAGCAGTAAAGAAAGACAACATCATGGACTTTGCCAGTAAATGGATGGAACTAGAAGATATTATGTTAAATGAAGTAACATGGTCCCAGAAAAAACAAATGACAAATGGTATCCCTCATCTATGGATGCTAGCGCCAATAACCCAGTTGTAAATATTTCTTCTGGAGAGTGATGCATATTGGAAAGAACAACAACAATACCAACAACAGAACTGACTGAAATGGTGAATTGATGTGAGTTTAACAGGTATCCAAATTTGCCCAAACTTTGTCTACATATTATATGGTATTTTAGGACGTAGTAAAAGTAAAAATGTCTGTATTATACAACATTGGTTAAAAGGTTTTAATTAAAATGGTAATACATTTAAGTTAATTGGAAATATAAATTGTTGTCCACATTTGTTTTACTTAAAATTTGTATAAACAACATCCTTGGGATTAATGTATACAAATATTCTCTATAATTTTTGTGTTGTACAGAATCATCTTGTAACATTTTCTTTTACTTGTAGAATTATTTAACTTAAGGAATTAAGTTTGCTTCCCAAATTAACAACATACAGTCAGTGATAAACAGCTTGGGTAAATTTAATGAAAATTTACACCTTGATTCCTGCCTATAGTTATGTGTACTACAACTGCCCTTTTTGAGATTCATGGGTCAAAAATCAAAAACCTAAAATAAAAAAGTGGGGATAGAGTTATATATTAAACCTTTTGTCAATTTTTTCAGTGTAAATATTAAAACTAACTATGGAAAAGATTGGCATATTCCCACAGGTCAAAACTTCGCCAAATTAATGGTTGAAAAAGAAAAGAAACAGAATTGCGTTGTGCAGGATGCACCAAGAAATACCAGCAGAGAAATTGGCCCATCTAAACATTAAAAGGAAGAAAAGCCTTAGAATGCAATAGGCATCAAACATCTCTGTGTATCCTATTTGTAAAAACTGTTTACAAGGTGTCCTAATGAACTTTACCTTCCAGGTGGCACAAAGTTTTAATATGAGAGATTTTCTTACCTCCTTTTCACAGAACAAAGAAAATAATGATGGTAATGAAGTCATTCTGTAACTGTAAATTAGAGCTGACTGTTATAGAGGTAATCTCTTATTTTTTTTAATGGTGCAATAATTTAGTTGAGACATCAAGAAAGTGAAACAATAATAGTACAGCCCTTCAGCGAAGCAATTTAACAGTTTTACAGCAAAGCGAAGTTAATATTAATTTTCAAGTCTGAGGATTCCATTCTTTTTTTTTTGCATTTTATTTTATTTTATTTATTTATTTATTTATTTATTTTAATTTTTTTTTATTTTTAAGGGATTCTACAATACAATGACACAGTTGTTTGCAGATAACAATGATGTTACTCAGTATGTCATACAATTAAGTAATTGGTGCATTTTGCAAGTATCTATGTCCAAATTTTGAACAACCCAAGGTTCCCATAGTCCAGTTGGAGAAGCTTGTATGCACAGGCATGTTGATCAATCAGGTGTCCAGACTATATTCCTATAGTCTCATGATTCACCCCTATCTCTCCACAGCCCTTACAATCTACCACGCCTCCTCTTCCGCAGTTTGTTCCCTAGGCTTTGGGAAAGGGGCACAAATGGGTGAGAAGAAAACAGTCTAATTTCTTTGGAGTTGTCATTTTGGACTCTGGTCTGTTCAGTTTGTTTCTCTTCACGGATTGACAGCTTTCACAGTGATACCCTTTTCAGTCATACTAACAAAGCTCAAGCTATTGGATGTACAGGCATTTAAGCAGTACCACTTATTGTGTCAAGCTAAGCTGTGAGCATAGACACAGATGCTTGGATGGTATGCTAATCCGCAAACTGTGGTTTCTCTATAAAGGGTGACAAGTTCTTATTGTGGCTTATAACATCGCCTAACCACTAGAGGACATAAGCTTGTGGCATCCGCTGTGAGTTATTCCTCCAAGGAGAGAGCTAATAGCCAAATAGTTTTGGGATATAATATAGACACTTGGCTGCCACTGTTGCACTGTATCTCCAGGCTGTTGAGGTGTAGCTGATATTTTCGGAGGAGTCTTGTTTGTCTCAGGGAGACCAATATTTTGCTGTATTGCTGTAGTGGCCTTTGGTAACGCTCTCTAGCATTTCAGAGGCCAGTTGTACACTAGCAGGTGACGTCTCATAACATTTTTCATGCTCACACCAGGTCTTCGACAACAGGGACTTACTGCCTTTCTCCTTGCATATATCCCATTTATAGGCAAAAGGCCTTTATAATTTGGGGGGGGCGGGTTTGAATCCCCTAGCCAACATCTCCTAGGCAGAATAATTCATTGCTGATGTCAGAGCTTTCCTGTAGTAATATATTTTGCTTAATTACACAACTTATAAACACTTTACTATTGAATTTGGCTCTAGATAGAGAAATATCCTTTCACAGTTCCTATGCCTATCAATCAGTTAATACGTTGTGCCTGTTTTATAGGAAATTACCACTGTAACAATTGGCTCTAGTTTACAGTTTGGGAGTGGTTTCATTACCATCCTGTTTTTCTTTTTTAAGAAAAAAAGGGGGGGGGGAGGTAGGAAGGTTTCTCAGCATTAGGGTCCATTATTAACAGTCAACCCCAATATTATTCAGAGAGATGCTCAGTGACCGTGTCTCAGACAGTCTGATGTTCCTCATTAACTGGCATAACTGCTTTCTTTGACTAATAGACATAGGAACTATGAAAGGATTATTCTCTATTGAGAACCAAATATAATACTAAAGTCTTTATAAGCTGTGCAATTATGCAAAATATATTAATACAGGAGAGCTCTGATATCAGCAATGGATTATTCTGCCAAGGGCAGGGGTCCCAAGCCACCCAAAAGGTAAAGGCTTCTTGCCTATAAACTGGTATACCTGCAAGAAGAGAGGTGGTAAGGCCCTGCCGAAGACCTTGTGTAAGCATGGGAAAGATGTATTGAGACCACACTTGCAAGTGTACAGTTGGTCTCTGGAATGCCAGAGAGTGTTACCAAAGGCCACTAAATCAATAAAGCAAATATTGGTCTCCTTGAGTCAAGCAAGACTCCTCCATCAGCATCAGCCACACCTCACCTGCCTGGAAATACTGAGCAGCAGTGGCAGCCATATGTCTGTATATCCCAAAACTAATTGGCTATTAGCTCTCTCCTTGGAGGAATAACTCAGAGCTGCTGCCACAAGCTTACGTCCTCTAGTGGTTAGGAGATGTTATAAGCCAGAGTAAGACCTTGACATCTTTTACAGAAAAACTATAATTCATGGATTAGCATATCATCAAAACATCTGTGTCTATACCAATGTAACCTACCATAATAATTAGTAAAATTATTAGTAAAAGTAAAAATCTCTATATTAAACATTGGTTAAAAGGTTTTAATTAAAATGGTAATACATTTAAGTTAATTGGAAATATAAATTGTTGTCCACATTTGTTTTACTTAAAATTTGTATAAACAACATCCTTGGGATTAATGTATACAAATATTCTCTATAATTTTATAATTACTGTTTAAATGCTTGTATATATAATTGCTTGTTCTTCATTAGTAGGATTGAAAGGTTATTCCTGGATAAACTGCCAACCCATGAAAGGAAACAGCCTGAACTGATCAGAGTCCAAAATGACATCTCCAGAGAAAGTAGACTGTTTTGCTTCTAGCCCACTTGTGCCCCTTTTCTAAAGCCTAGGGAACAATCTGCTGAAGAGGGGGGTGGGAGAATGTAAGAGCTGTAATTGGGGTGAATTGTGAAAATACAGCAATATAGACTGGACACTTATTTGATCAACATGATTGTACATACAAGGCCCTCCAGCTGGATGGTGGGAACCGTGGGCTGTGTGGGTTTGGTCATAGCTGCCTGCAAATTGGTTTTACATGAAGGATGCTTGTATTCATTACTTATTATAGAAAAATCAAATAAAAAAAGAAATTAAAAATTAGTATATACCCAAAATTTTAAAAAAGTTCAACTTAAAAAAATAAAGTATTTTGTTTTTCTTATGTGCTTAATCTCAATAATTTAATGTACTCTATAGATTATCAGTTTTAAAACTTTTTATAAGTTTATCAAAATTATGAGAAAATTTGTAATTATCCCCTTAATTTTGCCTGGACAGATGTGGCAAATAAAAATTTATTTATTTTAGCAAACAAAAAAGAGGGATTCAATTTCTTTTTTTTTAAATTTTTTAAAATTTTATTTATTTCCATATGTGTATGAATGTACTGTCTGCATGCAGGTTTGTGCAACCATGACGTGCAATGCCGTGGAGGTCAGAAGAGGGTGTCGGATTGCCCTGGAGCTGGAGTTCTCCTGGAATTGGAATTTCAGATGGTTCTCGGCCGCCATGTGGGTGTTGGGGATTGAACCCGGGTCCTCTGTAAGAGCAGTCGGCGCTCTTAACCGCTAGGCCATCTCTCCAGTCCGGGATTCAATTTCTTAATCTGTTCTCATAGTCTGTTTCTTGATTGGGGAGTTCCGGTCATTAATAGTCAAAATTACTATTGACTTATGGATATTGCTTCCCATTGCTTTAGTTTCTTTTTGCATTCTTGTGTAGGATTTTGTTTCCATAATTATACCTTCATTAATTATTTTTCTTGCTGTTTGGGTATATTTGTTACTTTCTTCTCTTTGTATTGCTTCAAGTATTTTCTGAAAGGTTGGTTTTCTGGACATTTATTCTTTCATCTTGTTAATGTCATGAAATATTTTTCTTTCTCCTCCAAATATGGTAGACTTTTTTTGGCTGGGTAATGTATTCTGGGTTGGCATCTGTAGTCATTTAGCACTGGGAACACTGAAATACCCATGGATTTCATCATTTATATTGAAAAGTCAGCTGTAATCCTGACGGGTTTCCCTTTATTTGTGAGTTGTACTTTTTCTCTTGTAGCTTTCAGTATTCTGTCTTTGTTTTGAGCATTATGATATGTTGTGAGGAATATTTTTTTGTTCATGTTGTTCGATGTGAATCTTGTATTTGTATGGGTATGTCTTTCTTCAATTTGGGGAAGTTTTCTTCTACAAGTCTGTTGAAGATTTGGTCAATAACATTATCCTGGGATTCTTCTTTTTCTTCTATACTGATAATGCATAGGTTTGGTCTTTTCATGATGTCCCACATTTCCTGAGTATTAGACTCCTGTTTTTTTTTTTTAATTTATCATAATCTTTTCTTGAGCAATCCAGTTTTTCCATGTTGTTTTCCAGTCTTGATATTGTATTTTCTACTTTATCCACTCTGATACTGAGGCTTTTTCCCATGTTTTACTGATGGCTGGATAAGTATTTGATTTTCTTTTTCATTTCAGCCTGAGTTTTCTTCAATATTTTCATATCTTTTGTAAATTCATTCACAAGTTTGTCATTTTCTTTCCTTAGACTAACTCTATCTCCTTCTAGTTCTTTAAATCACTTGCTTATGTGTTCGTTAAGTCCCTTGAATTCTTTGAGTATGTTTATGACAGTTCTATTTTTTAATCATTTTTAATATATATTTTGTACAAGATTGTCAAATCTAGACCCATGTCCCCCACCCTATCCCCCCACCCCACCAGAGCTCATGTATTCTGCCAAACGTGCTTTTCATCTCTTTCTCAGTCTTTCTCAATGTGGAAGTTGACTATTTTGTGCAGAAGTTCACTGTTTCAGTCACTTCTTTGATGCAGTCTTTTCTGGGTTTTTTTGTTGTTTGTTTATTTGTTTGTTTTTGATTGTTTCCAATATGCATCACTCCCAACTGCTTGGACAAAAGCTTAAGGGGCATACACAAGAAATACTTACAACTAGGTAATTGGCACTAGCATCCACAGATGAGGGATACCATTCGTTGTTTGTTTTTCTGGGACTGTGTTACTTCACTCATGTGATGTCTTCTAGCGCCAGCCATTTTCCTGCAAAGCTCCTGATGTCATCTTTCTTTTTTTTTTTTTTT